>QVTF01022538.1:0-559546 GCA_003573665.1 Oxygymnocypris stewartii
GGAGATGTGTTTAACTGCTCCCAGGGCCTTTCTGCTCGATTCTTCCTATCTGTAATGATTCAAACAGACATGAGATTTGGCTCCAGGAACTGTGTCCTTCCACACGTTCTCGAACTCACTGTCCAAGGCAGCTAGACATGCTGGGACATTTTGAGAGGGGTCAGATGCACTTTTAACAATAGAGAACTTGGGCTATGTAGAATCTCATTGTCAGAGAGTCACAGTCACAGTCTCCGCAATCACCAGATCCCAGTCACCTGAGTTTTGATCACCTGCACCTGCTGTCCCTCATCAACACTCCAATAAACTCCACACGCTCTCTGACACTCATCGTCCGGTCTACGGTTCACTAAATGGATCTATACCAGACTCCCTACACACTTACCTGTGTTTACTTACCGCCTAGACTCTCCAGCGATACTCCAAAGGATATTCCAGGACTCCCGTGTTTCCAACGATTCTCCAGCATTGATCCCCGCTCTCCTGTGCACCCGGACTCCACTCTCCTGTGAACGAGAAGGATATCAGTTCCTGCACCGTACACCTGCATATAACCATCCCCACGATACTCACCAGCTCATCACTCTCCTATTTCACTGCATCTCACTCAATAAACATTCCTGTGTGATACCTGTTGTCTCCTGGCTCTCATTGTGACACTCATCCAATCAAATGACCCAGCAGCAAGCTTTTGATCCTAAAGATGGGTCACAAGCAACAGCCCAGATTTGCTGTGATGTAGTGTTGTGAGGCCTACCATCTGTACCAGGGAAATACTAATCACTTTACATATGATTGTTACAACACACACACACACACACACACAGTATAAATAAACACACACATAAACTGACAGACATGTGTCTCTCCAGTTGAAATATCCAACATCACTGATCAGGTTTCCTCCATTGGGAGCTAAGGACTGCACTCTGACCTCACAATGACCTGGAAATGAATGTCTGTTTATGTAAGACATACAACGTGCCAAACATTCCCAGCTTAACACATTAACTTCTGTGACATAGAGATATCTGTACCCCATTTAACAACAAGCTTTTGGTATATATTGTGTATACATATGGCGAATAGACTCTCCTTTTAGCATCTTTATGAGAGCATGACTGACTGTGCATGTTTATATATTGTATGCATACTGCAATTTTGCCAAGTGTGTAGTGTTTCTGTATCATTAATTATTTCTTTCTTTCTTTCTTTCTTTCTTTCTTTCTTTCTTTCTTTCTTTCTTTCTGTACATTCTTACTTACCACCACGATGTCACTTCCACTACTAATTCTAAAAAAATGTACTCGCATTTTATATTTTTGGAATAAGACAATAAGATAATCTTTGTCTCACTAAGGTTAAATTCACAGCTAGCATTTTCTATATCCTAATACACACAATTATTGTAAATTTTCAAATATTAAAAATTTTAACATTTTTGTATTATTTTTATTGATAGATTTACATCTTGATTGAATGACGCACAATCAATATAAATATCCTGTGATATTCACCTTTATTGTTTTTCTTTTGTTGTCTTCACACATCAGATATCTCATACATTTATATAAATCTCATCATTTTTTTTTCATTTATAAATTTGTGTGGTACTACAGGACCAGTTCTCACTATTAACTAGTTGCTTGTTAGCATGCCTATTATTAATATATTGGCTGTTTATTAGTACTTATAAAGTACATTTCTAAGACAATTTGTCCTTTTCAAAATTTCAAAGGGTCTTAATAAAAATTATATGTTAGCCTCAAACCCTCATGTAAACTTAAAAGTTGTCCTCACTTAGAATCAGATATTTTATTGGCACATCATGCAGGCTATTAAATTATACTGGCTTGTGATGCAGGATTTAGGACCCTGTTTTTATAAAGTCTATGAGAAACCCCTAGTCCATGATTCCCATGCACTTCTTCTATCACTTGCAGCAATGAGTGGGGTTGTTCTTGGTCAAATTTAATTCACACAGTAGGAGTATAGTTAAATGAGTCATTCTTCTGTCTTAATGCACCATGTGTTGCTGCTCCAGGGAGCACATTCCAGTCAGGGATTGGTATATGATGCCATTGTTGATGTACTTTAAGCCTGGAGCAGGAAAGACACTTAAGTCATACAGGCATATTAGTCCAATTTATTGCAACCACAGACACTTGCTCAAGTAAACATATGATTATTCTAAACATCTCTATGTTCCTTTCTCTTGGAACGGGCGGTTTCAAGTGGAGTTCAAAGGGCAGAGGGTCAAAGCATTTGAGTGCCTGGTAAACTTGGGTTGGGGTGTCTGTGAGTTGAGCAGATGGGGGTGAGATAAAAAGAAAGGGAGATTCCAGGTAGAGGACAAAAATCAGCATCTTTAATTTGCTGTATCTTTCAAGCAAATATTATCAAGAACATTTTTTACGTATAAACCAGAATTTTTATTTCACTGTAAGCTGAAAATTAAAATCTCAGACAATCTCAGACAAAAAAAAGAGAATAATTCCAAAATGCAATGCAAACCTCTAAATGAACTGGCTAGTTTATACACCTCCAAAATAAATATGAAGAGTTTGTTAGGAAAAGCAGATCATGTCTCTATTATATTATTATGTTTTTATTGTGTTTTATCGTGTTAGTTAGCTTGTATTTTTTAGTTATGTTTTACCTAATCAAAATAACCTAACTGCAGATTGATTGAGATTAGTTAGAAAGCACAATGCAAAATGTTCATTTTTGTAATGTTAAATTTGTTTTACAATAGTTTAGAAGTGTTATATATGGGCCACACATTAACCAACATTACTAAACATAGTTGTCATTATTGTGATCATCAAGTGGCCTCCATTTATCAAATAATTTTGGTTTACTTTAATAAATAGAGAGAAAAAAATAATGTATAAAACAAAATAGATCTCAGTTTTAAATCATGGTTGGCATTGTTTATGGTTCATTTGCCACACTGAAAAAGGTCAAGCTGAAAGAATTGCATTGTGGGATATATTTGATGCAATTTTCTTAAATGTCAAACTAATGTATATGAAGGCTAAATATAAATGTATTATATTTCTATTTTAGATTGTTGCAATCTCTAACACTAATAGTATTATATAGTATTTTATTATATTTTTTGTTATTTTGTTTTATTTTAAGTTTTATTGTATTTTAAGTCGAGGTCTTCACTGGTATATGTCCCCGGTGCTCATCCAGGTGTCCCGGCCTCCGCCGACAATCAGGACTGCAGATATCATCTCCCGGCGCCGATCCACCATCTGAACCGGACACTGACTGAGAAACAAAATAAGAAAAAAACAGACAAATATTACAGTATTTTTGAATTGCTAAAACACTAAAATCCATTTGCAAAACCAAAGTTGCAAGTGTACAAACCAATGTATTGATTGAATCACACAGTTTGCAGAACTTTAAACACTTCTCATGTGGTTAGACACAACTAGCAAATCGGAATCACTCTTTGTGCAAAACTGTAAACACATTGTCATTCACAAAGCACATGTAGCATTGTGGTGCACTTCAACTGAGAATGGCACAACACAGCCCCCAAAAGTGAAACACAAGCAACACACTGTTGTCATCGGTAACACACAAGCACTCAAAATTGAAACACATCTGTTTCAAATCAATAATGTGTTGCACCTAATCAGTAATCAGGATATAAAGCCATGTCAAATCCAAATGGCATGTGTGATTTTCACAATGGACGGCAGGAGAGAAGGAGGAAGAGACAGAGGAGGAAGAAGAGACAGAGGAGGAGACAGAGGAGGAGGAGGTGGAGGAGACAGAGGAGGAGACAGAGGAGGAAGAAGAGACGGAGGAGGAGAGAGAGGAGGAGACAGAGGAGGAGGAGGAGGAGGAGGAGGAGGAGACAGAAGAGACGGAGGAGGAGACAGAGGAGGAGACAGTGGAGACAGAGGAGGAAGAAGAGACGGAGGAGGAGACAGAGGAGGAGGAGGAGACAGAGGAAGAGACAGAGGAGGAAGAAGAGACGGAGGAGGAGACAGAGGAGGAGACAGTGGAGACAGAGGAGGAAGAAGAGACGGAGGAGGAGACAGAGGAGGAGACAGTGGAGACAGAGGAGGAAGAAGAGACGGAGGAGGAGACAGAGGAAGAGGAGGAGACAGAGGAGGAAGAAGAGACGGAGGAGGAGACAGAGGAGGAGGAGGAGACAGAGGAGGAGGAGGAGACAGAGGAGGAGACAGAGGAGACAGAGGAGGAAGAAGAGACGGAGGAGGAGACAGAGGAGACAGAGGAGGAAGAAGAGACGGAGGAGGAGACAGAGGAGGAGGAGGAGACAGAGGAGGAGACGGAGGAGGAAGAAGAGACGGAGGAGGAAGAAGAGACGGAGGAGGAGACAGAGGAGGAAGAAGAGACAGAGGAGGAAGAAGAGACAGAGGAGGAAGAAGAGACGGAGGAGGAGGAAGAGGAAGAGACAGAGGAGACAGAGGAGGAGGAGGAAGAGGAAGAGACAGAGGAGGAGGAGGAGGAGGAAGAAACCAGAGCCATCATTTCCAATGAAATTAGAGCAACAATCATACACCATGTTCTGGTTCATGGAATGAGTATGAGGGAAGCAGGACTACGTGTTCAACCAAATATAAGCAGGTTCCCTGTGGCCTCCATTGTCAGGACATTCAGAGAAGAGAACAGGTAAGTGTTCTATCATTTGTGGTCCCTCAAACTTACAGTACAGTATGTACAGTCGTGGAACGTCTCAGTAAATTGCTGTAACATATCTCAAAAAAATTGGTCCTTTTCTTGCAGTGATATACTTGTATAATAGTATTTTATGTATTGTACATATTTGGTGACATTTCAATGCAATAGGCCTGTCTGTACAATTCTAACAAGAGGTTTTATTTGCTAGAATTGAAAGACTGCCACATGCCGGTGGAAGGAGAGGTATGTTCTCACAACAGCAGGAGACCATTATTGTCAATATGGTCCTTCAAAATAATCTAATTCGTCTGCGTGAAATACAACAGCGAGTTGAGGAAGACAACGTGAATTTTGAAGGAATCAACAGTGTGAGTCTCTCCACAATTGACCGTGTCCTGAAACGCAACCTGATAAGTCTCAAACAAGCCTACAGAGTACCATTTGAGAGAAATTCTGAAAGGGTAAAAGAGCTACGATATCAATATGTACAAGTAAGTAATCATGTCCAGAGATTATACAGCACTATTGGGTTACTGTACATCTTTACTGTGTTGAATGTAATGCAGCACATGTATACAGAGGCATGAAGCCTGGAATGCTATTTTTTTATAAAATAAATTTTTTATAGAGTTTTTTATAGAGAATGTTTCAACTGGATTCCATGGAGAGGCCTCATGAGTGCATCTTCTTGGATGAAGCTGGCTTCAACCTCACCAAGAGGAGAAGGAGAGGCCGCAACATTATTGGTCAGCGTGCCATTGTAGAGTTACCAGGGCAGCGTGGTGGCAACGTGACCATATGTGCTGCCATCAGCAGCTACGGGGTTATTCACCGCCATGTGACTTTAGGGCCTTACAACACTGCCCATCTTATAATGTTTCTGTATGCTCTACAGGAAGCACTACTGAGACGTGAACAGAGAGGTGATGAGTAGGCAGAGCATCCCATGTA
Organism: Oxygymnocypris stewartii; assembly: GCA_003573665.1. NCBI lineage: Eukaryota > Metazoa > Chordata > Actinopteri > Cypriniformes > Cyprinidae > Oxygymnocypris > Oxygymnocypris stewartii. The sequence goes on from QVTF01022538.1 coordinate 5,620, forward strand.
TGTGGTAATCTGGGACAGTGTGAACTTTCACCGTGGTCCTAGAATTCGTGAGTGGTTTGAAAATAACCCACGTTTTATAAATGTGTGCCTTCCACCATACTCGCCCTTCCTTAATCCCATTGAATAATTTTTTTCTGCATGGAGGTGGAAGGTCTATGACAGAAATCCTTATGCACAGGAAAATCTCATTCAGTCAATGGATGCAGCATGTGACAACATTGGAGTGGAAGCGATTCAAGGTTGGATTCGGCATGCTAAAGGATTCTTTCCCCGTTGTTTAGCAAGGGACAGGATTGCCTGTGACGTTGATGAGGTCCTGTGGTCTGACCATGCCCAGAGGCATGATGCTGAGGCAGAATGATTCCAAGACATTGCTTGCTATCGATCTGCTGCATATTTTGTTTGTGACTACATTTATATGTGTGCAGGATTGTGCAAGTACTTCATAATAAATATAATTTCTTCCCTGCTCTGCCCTGAGTGCAGTGTTTTGCATTTATCTCTGTAGTGTGTAATGACTGCTGTGTAGTGTTTCTGCATTAGCTGGATGTGTGTGTTATCTGAAAATCGAGTTTGGTTTTGGGTAAAGATAACATAGTTCTGAAGCAATTGTTTGATATAGCAAGACAAGTCAAAGGTTTTGAGAGTGTAGCTTAAGTTTGGTGATTTGTGTGTAAGGTTTTGAGAAAGCGAGAGAAACATTAAAAAAATGTGTTTTAGCAATTCAGAAATACTGTAACGTAGATGCCATTCTTCTTACGATGTAACGAGTACATTGTGTGTTCCCAGTTCCGATTGATGAAATTAATGCAGCCTAACAATCCTTTAACGGATTTGACTATCATGGTGTGACAACACCATTACAGTTTGTAATATCATGCTCAGCAACAAGTGAGAGGGTTTCATTGACCTGAAGAAAGGAGTTGAAATAGGACAGGGTGCATGTGGAATTGTGTCAAATGCTCATTTAGTTTCTGGTTTCACAAGTGTTAGAAATTGCAAGCACTTGTTTTAAAACAAACAGAGTGTGAGGAAAAAAGTGAAAAGGCTGTAGGATAGGCTGTTCCATTTTAATACAATGCAAGGCAAAGTTTGGCGGGATCCTTTTGGGAATTTAAAAAAATTGTGCACAAAAATATCCTTGACAATAAACAGAAGCACATTTTAAATTCAAAGGTCAGTGTGAATGCAGTTACGATTACTGGAGGCAAATGCCTCTGATTAGCCAACAGCCAATCACATGTCATAATTCCACAGCACATGGAGGATATGAGAGCAGTTGCAATCATCATTAGCTTGGTGAGCACAAATTAATGATACACAAAGAATTTAGAGAAGAGAAGAGAAGAGAAGAGAAGAGAAGAGAAGAGAAGAGGACAGAAGAGGAGAGGAGAGAAGAGAAGAGAAGAGGACAGAAGAGGAGAGGAGAGAAGAGAAGAGAGAAGAGAAGAGAAGAGAAGAGAAGAGAAGAGAAGAGAAGAGAAGAGAAGAGAAGAGAAGAGAAGAGAAGAGGCAATATTACATGCATGAGAACCAAATCTCTGGGAGATGACACTCATTTCCTCTATGCAAAGGGGGGTGGGGTGGGTGCAGAATAGAATAAATGATCCTGCCAAGCAGTTCAGTTCATGAGAGTTTGAACTTTTGGTCACACTCTAATTTTTGTCTCTCGCCAATCACTGCTGATATATTTGCTTAGAGCCTCAGCTGTATAAATTGAAGCTGATGGGTCCCATCCGGCGACTCGTCATTTAATAAACGGTGCTTTTTGAAATACCTGCATGTGACTGTGATTGTGAGATAAAGAGACTTTTAATACAGCAGCCAGAATGTGTAATAAGGCTTGTTATGTCTTTAGTGCACTTAACTTTGTACTGAGAGATCGAGTGTAGCTTAAATGTGAACAGAGCTGTGGTGCATGAGTAAACAGAAAGGGTGACAGTTGTATATTGTTCTGTACGCTTTCCATTTAGATTTGTAGATTCTAAGTGCATTACTGCAGATGCTTGTTGCTTTGTTTTTTTATAAAAGAGGTACGTTTTATCCCAGTAACTCATTTCAATATCATCTGTAATTTACACCAGGTCACATACCTATTGTGACGAGCGTCCCAAGTCCACATCAGCATTGCCCTTGAAACTCACGAGGAGCACCTGCTCACCAGTCATCATGGGCTGATCGGACACACCTGCGGCTCTTCAACCCACCTGCACATAAGCAGCATGCTCATGGACAAAGGGTGAGAAATCTCTCCATGAGACAGCAAGCTAACTTTCTCGCCATTCCGTTCCAGACAGCAGTGGGTAACCGATCAGCACCACCACGAGCACCGCATGGATTCACCCGCACCCGGACACGACTGAGAGCACCTCTGCAAGCAAGAGCACCATCACCACTCACGTGTGTCAATAAAATCCACCCTCCGGGGACTTAAACTGAACTCTCCTTGTCGCGTGATCCTTCCACCCTGCCACACTGGTGGAGAATGCGGGCATGTTAGTGGGAGTAACACCGACAAGCGATCTTCCTGAATCTCACCATTCTTTTGTTTTTTCTCCTCCCCGACATGGACGAAATCCTCCAGCGGTTACGGAGGTCAGTATCTGCCAGCAGCAAATTACTGAACACCTGACGGCCCGACAGGGTCAGACCGAGCAAAAGCTTGACACGCTGCATACACAGTGTTGGGAAGGTTACTTTGCAAATGTAATAGGTTACAGATTACAAGTTACCCTACTTAAAATGTATTAAGTAGTATAACTTTTCAATTAATTTATTAAAGTAATGTAACTGATTAAATTTGATTACTTATCTAAATTTCTAATGTTTTCAACTGTTAATCATTTTCATCCATGTTAACCAGGCAATGTTAACCCTACAGCAATACTCAACACTGATTACTGTCAGACTTTCGAAATCCTTCATCACTTGCATTAAGATTATAATATATTAATTTTAAAAGGAGATATCGGATGAAAAATATCTTAATTTGCATATAAACATGTTTTAGCAGTTTGTGGACACAACCACACCATAATGATAGAAATTCACTCCTTTTTTTATCCCCCCAAAACTTAAACCGTCTCAATTATCGAGCCATTTTGATTTTGGAGGGAATAACCAGTGCTATCTTTCACCTTCAATACCACGACTGAGGTGTGACCCTTGAGCAAGGCACCAAACCCCCAACTGCTCCCTGGGTGCCGCAGCAATATGGCTGCCAACTGCTTGTGTGTGTGTGTGTGTGTGTGTGTGTGTGTGTGTGTGTTCACTACCGTGTGTGTGCACTTGGATGGGTTAAATGCAGAGCACAAATTCCGAGTATGGGTCACCATATTTGGCCACACATCACTTCACTTTCACTAAATTAATTTATGCCTGGTCGCACAAATCATTTTACTCCAGACTGTTTTCTGAATGAGGGACAATTCAAGGTAGGTTTTGTTAAAAAGTTAAAACTCACGGATGATCACTTCCACAGAAGAGAGGCGGGGTGAGCAGTGATGATTAGCATGTAAAGAGATATGCACCGAAACGAGTCACTGTGAACAGAGCTGTTTTTGACAAGGTAAAAAGGGTGTTTTACATGACCACTGAGACCATTTCAAGAAGACCCTAAAGAATCCTACTACCTTATGGAAAATGGGCATCCAATGTCCCCTTTGAAGCACAGCCACTATACAATCAGACTTACTTTAAAATCATGCTGAGGATAAATACAGATTTAAAATCATAACAAGAAATAATTTAATTGCTATGATACTGTTTTTGAAATCAAATATTTGCATAGCTATGACATGAAACACTGGATCTAACAATGCCTTACAAAAAAAGTTAATCTTAAAAAAAATAAAGCATATACACAAACCCATATGGGAAATATAAGAGTTATCGAAAAGGCATGTTATAAACTTTTTTGTTCCATATTTTAGAGCAGTCACTAGCTGCGTTTCCATCCACCTATTTTTATGCGCATTTTGGAATATCGCATAAAAAAATCCTGGATGGAAATGCCAAGATACGCATAAAATAAAGAAATGCGCATAAAAACGTATGTGCATATGAGTACGATACTTTTTTTTTCATCCAATAAGAAAAAATTTGCATAAACTATGATGAAAACACATTTAATGTATAAATTCCTCCATGCGCATCGAAAAAGTAATGTGACTGCGCTATAAGATGGGATAACGAGTCTCGTTTGCTCGCTCTGAGGTGCAAGTCATTTATGTCATATATGAAAATATTTAGGCCTATATTCAGTGGCTTCTCCTATATTCTTAGTGATATTTAGTGTCACAGTTTACCAGGAAGTGACGATTTTGTTCTCTTTGACTTGTTGGATGGAAACTGCTTTATTCGCATGTTTTATGCGATGTTCCAGTTTTGTGCAGTTTAATTCGAATCTTTGAATGGAAACATAGCTACAGCAATTTATGAAAGAAATCAATTCAATCTGTATGTGGGAGTGTGTGTGAAAATAAAATCAGATGTAACCCCCTTTGTAATACTTAACATTTTCATAAGTAACTGTAATTTAATTACACATTTTTTCTCAGTAACTGTAACTGATTACAATTACTTTTATTTTATAATTAAAATACGTAATTTAGTTACATGTAACTAGTTACTCCCCAACACTGTGCGCACGGCACCCGCGCGACGCGTTCCGCTGTCGGAAACCTGTGTCCAAGTGACGCAACTACTGCCGAAGATGACAGCTCATGATGATGTCGAAGCCTTTCTATAGATGTTTGAAAACACAGCGATTCACGAAGGCTGGGAGAGAGTGAAGACTGGGCGCGATTGTTGGTGCCCCTACTCACTGGTGAGGCTCAACAAGCCTATTCGCCCTGCCATCCTTGGTGTCAGACAAATATATCGAGCTTAAGAAGGAAATCCTGGTCCACCTGGGGCTTTCTCCGGTCTGTGTAGCCCAGTACTTCCACGACTGGGAGTACAAACCCCACCTCCCAGCCCGAGCCCAAGCCGCCGAGTTATCCCGTCTTGCTCAATATTGGCTTTTGGATGGGGAGCCCACAGCGGCCCAGATAGCGGAGCGCGTCATCGTCAACAGACTCCTCTGTGCTCTCCCGAGGACTCACAGCCAAGCTGTCGGGATGCGGAACCCCGCCACCATTGCCGAACTTGTCGAGGCCATGGAGCTGGCGGATGCTACCCAACACCGGGATGCTGGGGAGCAAGCACCGCCGTTTCCCCGGAGGGTGGTCCAAGAGCGACGCGCATCGGAGGGCACCCTTCAACCAGTAAGCAGACCGGCGGCTCCCACTCCGAGGGACAAGCCCATGCCAACAGAGGTTCCAACACCTCCCGTACGGACGTAGTTAGCCGGCTGTATCGTGCACCGTGACCTGTCCGCGGGGGCACCAGAAGCGGAGGTAAAGATCAATGGCCGCCCGTTCCTAGCTCTATTTGACTCCGGCAGTGTGGTCAGCCTGGTACAATTTGACGTCCTTGCACCCCACAGGGAAACCAAAGCCTCCCTCCTGATCACTTGTGTGCAGCGTCACAACCGAGCCGCCCAACCTCGAGAGTTCCAGCCTGGAGACCGAGTGATGGTCCTTGTCCCCAACTCAGCCCACAAATTCCTGGCCAGCTGGCAGGGTCCGTATACCGTCACGGAGAAGATCAGTCCCGTCACTTACCGGGTCTGCCGCCCTCACGCGTCCGGTGGTCGTGGACGTCAACCCCCAGCTGTCGACGGCTCAGAAGGCCGAGATGTAGCACCTGGTCAGTCTGTTCTCTGATGTGTTCTCCCCGACCCCGGGCGCCATCAGGAACCATCGTAAGGCAGCGGCCATATCGAGTCCCAGAGGCTCATCGGTGGGCTACTGAGGAAGAAATCCAACAAATGCTGAAGTTAGGGGTGATTAAACTATCTAACAGCCCGTGGTCCAGCCCTATCGTCATGGTGCCAAAACCAGATGGCACCCCCCACTTCTGCAACGACTTCCGCCGCCTCAATGAAGTCTCAGAGTTCGACGGCTACCCAATGCCTTGGGTGGATGAGCTCCTGGATCGCCTCGGTAGGACTCGGTAGATATCCACACTTGACCTCACAAAAGGGTATTGGCAAGTGCCCCTCTCCGAAACTGCCAAACCCAAGACGGCCTTCAGCACCCCCAGTGGCCACTAGCAATACCGGACTCTTCTCGTTCGGGCTACTCGGGGCTCCTGCCACGTTCCAGCGCATGATGGACATCTTGCTGTGGCCTCACCAGTCTTACCCCGCAGCATACCTGGATGACGTGGTATTCCACTCCGAGCATTGGGAAGACCACCTAGACCTTCTGCAGAGGGTGCTGATGGAGCTACGTAGGGCTGGGCTCACCGCCAACCCACGCAAATGTCAACTGGGCCTATCTGAGGCAAAGTACCTGGGCTTTCAGGTCGGACGTGGCCTCATTAAGCCCTAGGAAATGGTGGAAGCAGTCCGGTCCTCCCCAAAAACCCAGCACAAAGTCCCAGGTACGGGCCTTCTTGGGATTGACGGGGTACTATCGCTCAGCCGCCAGACAGACCTGACCAGGAAGGGGCAACCAGAGAAGGTGTGCTGGACACCCGAAGCGGAGGAGGCCTTCTGGAATGTGAAGACAGCGCTCACCTCGGAGCCGGTCCTGCATGCCCCGAACTTCAGCTGCCCCTTCCTGCTGCAAACGGATGCCTCCGACACTGGAGTTGGAGCCATCCTGTCCCAGATTCAGGAAGGTGAGGAGCATCCGGTCCATTATATCAGCAGGAAGCTGACCCCGGCCAAGAAAAATTATGCCACCGTTGAGAAGGAAGCTCTGGCCATCAAGTAAGCAGTCCTGGAGCTGCGCTACTACCTCCTGGGTCGTAGGTTCACCCTCGTTATGGACTATGCGCCCCTCCAGTGGATGTCCCGGGCCAAAGACATGAATACCCGGGTGACACGATGATTCCTTGCGCTCCAGGACTTCAACTTCCTGGTGCAACATCGGGCCAGATCGGCCAACTCCAATGCCGACAGCCTCTCCCGGATTTGGTCCGCTTCTGCAGGTCTGTCAGTGTGACAAGTGTCCCGAGTCCACATCAGAGTTGCCCTGGAAACTCATGAGGAGCACCTGCTCACCAGTCATCACGGGCTGATTGGACACACTTGCGGCTCATCAACCCACCTGCACATAAGCAGCGTGCTCACGGACGAAGGGTGAAAACCTCTCCATGAGACAGCAAGCTAACTTTCTCTCTGTTCCGCTCCAGACAGCAGTGGGTAACCGATCAGCACCACCACGAGCACCGCACGGATTCACCCGCACCTGGACACAACTGAGAGCACCTCTGCAAGCAAGAGCACCATCTCCACTCACGTGTGTCAATAAAATCCACCCTCCGGGGACTTAAACTGAACACTCCTTGTCGTGTGATCCTTCCACCCTGCCACACTATACATACAATTATCTGCTGTTTCCAACTGAAATGAGCAATAGTGGTAGTAAATCACCCACAACATCGATCCCTTTTGACATAAATTATGATTACAAGGTTGATTAATAAATACTTATTTTTGTGTGGTACAAGTCCTCTGCAATTCTGTTGCAGTCATTTGTGAATATTAACACGATGAACAACATTTTTTAGAATATTTTTTGTCACATTTTGACAAAAATTTAGAATTTATTTTCTAAAATAGCCCAATAGAAATCCTATTGGGTTTTTGTGAAGGAAACCACATTGATGCTAACTTCTGGGTTGCCCTACAAAAATACATCATCAGTGACTTTACAAGGCATTCTGATTTCTCTCCATTGCTGTAATGCAAAGTGGCCTGTACTGTCTCTGATTTAACCCTGAATGACTATTCAATGTGCATGCCAGTATCTGAAGGTATGGTGTGTGGCAGCTTGGTTTACTGTTACTCACTGCTTTATAGCACTGCTAGGATATAGGCTACATAATGACAAACTATAGAGTAAAATCATTTTAAATAAATGGTTTTGTGGTATGAGAGTAGTGCTGATGTGTTTCTGCAAATGAAATGAAGTTTTTGTGGGTTGTTGGGGGATGCAAGAATTGAATTGTGGTGTCTGAATGAGAAGGACACACTCTCCCTCTTGAGATGCTGCATCATGGCCGATTACTCACACTCTTTGCACATCAGCTCCCGTGAGAGGAAGAAGTGTCTACTGCTGCAGGCACTCTGTGTGTGTCTGAGAGTGAGTGTCGTGTGTTTTAGCATGTGCAGAGAGAGTTCACGTTAAAGAGAGAGAGACAGAAAGAGTCTATGAGTGTGTGTGTGCGACACTGAGAGGCGAGATAAATATATTTTGGTAGTGTAAAACAAGCATTCAAAACACTTTTTAACAGCTGAACCCATAATAAATTATTTACTTGAAATACCCCAGAGTTTTTAAATGGTGTTAATATTTTAATAAATATAACAAAGTTCACTGCTATGATCACACATACACTGGTTACAACATCGAAAATGCAGCTTGATAACTTAATCAACCACCAATGTCAAATTGAATTAGAAAAATGACAAACTATTTATGATAGTTAATAACCAGGCTTTGGGCTCTATGGGCCCTCAGGATCCCCATAAGTAGTTAATGAGGTAGCCACAAGACGAATCATTCTCCCTATGGCACGCTGCTAAGGTCAGCTCGTCCTCACGCCAGTATCGAGTCGAAGACATCATGAATATGCGTGTGACAGTGGGTTGGTGTTAGCGTGATGGAGAAAATGTGTGTGCGGAGAAAGGAGGTCATGTCATCTCCCATAAGAAAGAGGTGAAGTTCACAGTTACTCTGAGGCCTCAGAGGAGCTCCACAGCTGAACCGTTAAAGCCCTGTTAAAGCTGTTCTGATGTTGTCAGCTTAGAAGAAGGGAGATAGACAGAGAAACAGACAGAGATGGCAGGGGAGAGTAAAAGTGTCCCATTCAGCATGACGGCACGCCGTCTGTCTGGCCGGCAGCACTTTACTGGGTTGCCAGCTTGCCCAGGTGTCAGATCAGCAAGCTCCTAATTTCAGCATCAAACATTCATGAGCACACAGCAAGAGTCGCCGAGGAGCACTGGAGTCCTCGGAGCTCAGGGCTTAAAATGCTAAAAGCCTCTCCAAGATGTTTTAAGTGTCTTCTCAGATAATCAAAGCTGGTTGATTCTCTCATACCGGGGCACTTGTTGTCATTAGTCATGATCAGATGGAAAATATATGTTAGATGTTTGTGAAGTTGTGAGCCCTGTTTAAATTCTTGCTAAGCATTTATTACATTTTGTATAGTAATATGCAACACAAGCTCACTGTAAATACTTGTCTCTTCCTACATTTCTGAAAAACTCTAAAAACATACCTGTTTATATTATTTTCCACCGAGGCTCACTGGAAATACATGCTGTAATTGTTGCATGTTTCGCGGCAGTTTAAAAGTGAAATTTTTGCAGTGTCACTAAAAAGTTTATGCTCCATCGTGTTGGAAAATTATACCACCGCAATGAATTGCGTCCCCTAAAAGCACAACATGGTATAGCATGTTCAAATTGATTTTAATAGTGCAAAGACAATTGTGAAAATTAGGCTATTTCAATCAAAACTCTGTAATTCATACTTTTTGTGAAAAGGAATAACAGTTGTCAGAGTTTTACTGCCTTTGATATTCATTTCAACTGGAAACGATTAAGCGATTGGTATAGGTGCTTTTATTCAGTTTAGCAGAAATGTAGGTGGAGGCACATATTTACAATGAGTCTGGGTAGAATATTTCACTGCAGTTTCCACCTGAAAACTAGATGCAGTAAAACTCCAACAACTTTTATTCCTTTTCACATAAATTATTATTAAAGGAAATTATAAATCTATAAAGACTTATGTTCACACGGGTCTTTGCACAATACAATGTTATATGATTTCAGAACACATACCATATTCAGTGATTTATAAAATAATACATTTTGATGTTTATATCGCATAACTAGTGCCGTATGTATGGCTTTTCTAATATAGTATACTTGCTCAGTAGCTCACCTGGCACAGCATTGCACTTGCAATGCAGAGCACTCACATACAAGTCCTGTAAAATACAAGTCATGACACTCCACAAGAGCTTATGCCTCAGCAAAGGTTGATTCAGCAAACGTGTTTTTTTCTCACCTTTGCTTTTGTTAACACTATTCATTATGTTTAGTGTCAGGGGTTTGTTATTTTCAAATGCAATAGAGCATTAACCTTAAACTGCCAATGTGTGGACATTTTCAATTTCTAATGGGGTTGGTAAAGGGTCGTTGAGCGTTGTAATCTCACCCACTTTTAAAAAGTGATTCTATTTGTCCCAGCTCAATTCTGAAGATTATTTTTATTTTAGTGAATATTTGAATGTACTTGATATGTTTATATGCAACTGTCCAAATTATCTTCATGCAATCCCTCTTTTTATTTGAGTGACTGTTAATGCTTGCTGCAACAAAATAGACCCAAAGGTTTGTGCCTCTGAACCTGACCCTCTTGACCTCTCCTCCATTCTTGAGTGCTGGAAGGCGCCAGGCCTTGCTCAACATACCATGTCAGTAAGCGATCACATAGTCTCTCAAGGCTCTTGCGTTATAAATGGAACACTTACAATGTGTGCTATTTCCGGCTGTTAATTGCTAAAAGCAGTGCTACTCACCTTTGAAGTTATAGAGACACCCTGTCATGGGCTTCATATGAACTTCGGCCAAAAGTTTGACTATCTGCACATCATTATGCATACAGATTTTGAGTTCCCTGTACACTCCACTTTGCATGTTTTCTTTTTTTCTTCTTTTTTGTGATGTGTGTATCAAAAGACTGTCAGAGTTAGAATGACACTACTGGACAGATCACTAGCTATTAGCTCCTCAGCTAGTCATTTTGATGAGTTGTGTCAAGGCATTGAGGTTGACGAGCAGACAAACAGGGAAGGGATGGCATTTCCCAGTGCACCAAAGCTTTTAAAAAAAAGTTAATACCAAGACAAAAAAAGTCACACTATTGCTTATCTGTCCACTGTTCCACCTCATCTTTGTTTGATGAACTGACACTTTTATTTGTTTCATGAAATTAAACTTGAGTTGTCAAAACTGGTTAGGGATGCACATTACATTTAGCGGCTGCCATGTGTAGAGGGACACTCTCATTCACATGTAACCAGCCCCACATCAGCGGCGGCCGTGTGTAGAGGACTCCGCTCTCTCACTCATTCAAGGTGATAGGGGGCCCTCGCGGTGCTAAGGACATCCCCCTGTGCGAAAAAAAAGTGTGCGAATGTGAGGAGTCACCTGATGCCCCTGTGGGGAAAAGCGCGCGAAAGCGAGGAGTCACCTGATGCCCCTGTGGGGAAAAGCACGCGAAGGCGAGGAGTCACCTGACGCCCCTGCGCGGGAAAAGCGTGCGAAGGTGAGGAGTCACCTGACGCCCCTGCGTGGAAAAACGCGTGGAGGCGAGGAGTCACCTGATGCCCCGGTGCGCATCCTATCGGCCTTCCAAATTTTGCTGGACTATTACGCCAGTTATTTACGCCCCTACAAAGTGGTGTTCAACTAGGTCGAATAGCATAGTCAGTCTGTAGTGACAGCAAGGTGCAGATCTACTCAAGGATCGGGCGCCACAAAATAGCCCCGCCTTAGAGCCGTCACCCGCACCGGTTTAAAAGCAGCAAACCGCGAGATCGAGGTCTTCTTTGGTGCATGGCCAGTGTCCATATGTGTGGGAAAAGTGTAAAGAGACCCGTGACGAAGCACCACGGCCAGTGGGGGAGCCCGCAAGCTGTCTCAATTTTTCACATTTGTGTGATAGTGTATGTTCATTAAAATGCATACATTTGCGCAAAAGAGCTCTTTCCTCCTCACTCAGTCAATACAACGCCACTCGCCCCGCCTCTGAGCAGTACGGAGCCGCTGCCCACACGGGTTATAGCCGAATAGTACTTGCCAGCGATTCCAATGACCAAGCCGCTAAAGCCGCTCTGTCAGTTATTGAGCGCATGGAAAACTATTCCAAGAATCTCACGCTGGTTACTCTGCATAAGAGTGGGGGTACGCCCTTCCACTGTGTGGTGCAGTCTCGAAATGTACTGATCCTAAGACAAGGGCTATGCTAATTGCTCTTAAAAGGAGCGATAGAACGAGTCCCAGCATGCAAGCCAGAGTGCAGCTTTGTCAGCCGCTATTTTGTGGTGCCCAAGATAGATGGAGGACTCTGCCCGATACTAAATCTCAGGCTCATCAACAGAGCGCTCTGCAAGAATTCGTTCGGGACGATTTTGCTGGAACAGATTCTGGCGCAGATTCGTCCCGGGGACTGGTTGCATCCGTGGACTTAAGGACATGTACTTTCACATTCAGATAGCACCGCATCACATGCGTTTTTCTGAGGTTTTCTCTCGAGGGCACAGCATACCAGTACCCTGTTCTCCTGTTGGAGCTGGCTTTAGCCCCGCACACTTTCTCGAAGTGCATGGACGTGGCTCTCTTCCCCCCTCAGAGCGAGCGGGATGCGTGTTCTCATTATTTGGATGAATGGCGGATCTTAGCTCAGTCACGTGTCACGCCAGCCAACCATATAGACAAACTGCTCCATCACTAATGCAGTTCTTGAGGCTATATGTGAATATGCGTAAGACCATTCTCGCCCCGAGTCAGTCTATAACGTTTCTGGGAGTGTGCTTTGACTATAAGCAGTGGAGATGCCTCTCTCTCTCTCTCGTGAGCGCTCGGCTGCCAATTAGTCTTCAATGCTCCATTTCAGACCGGGCAGTTTAATACACATGCGCCCGCTGAAGATTTAGCTGAACTTCGATATACTTGGACTGCGTGGACTTCAGGCCGTTTGCGCATCGCGGTCTCCCGTGGCAGCATCGAAGCTCTGAGGCCGTGGCGCAAATATACGTCACGTGTTGTGGTCAAAACGGATGCATCGACTCTAGTCCGGGGAGCAGTGTTCGAGGGCTTCGTGGCTAGGGTCAGAATCTCAGAGCCAGTGGCACATAAACCGCTTGGAGCTAAAAGTAGTCTTCTTAGCGCTAAAGTATTTTCGGCCGCAGCGAGAACAGCAGCATGTACTGATTCGCACCGACAACATGTCTATGGCCTCGTACATAAATCACAGTTCGCTCCAGGGCTCTGTGCAAATAGGCAGTGAATCTCCTGCTATGGGTGGATTGTCACTTCCTCTCCATCAGAGCAGCGCACATCCCCGGTCTCCTGAAACGTGGGGCGGTCATGCTTTCGAGGAAGGGGATTCCTCAAGGAGAGTGGAGGTTGCACCCCGAGTCAGTTCGGATGATTTGGAACTGACGCGCTCGCTCGTTACGAATTCAAATGTTTTACGGCAGGATAATCGAACGCTCATTGGCTCTCGCCTGCATTCATCACAGATTGCGACATGCCATGTTTCTGGTGAGTTGTGTTTGAATGAGGCAAGGCAAGCATGCTTGTTCTTCAGGAGTTCACTGAGTAAAATGATTATGAAAATAATCTGGATAATATTTTTTTTCAGCGATTAACAACATAAATTCTGCTCTGCACCTCTTACAAACCTACTGTATTCTGCCAGAGAAGACTGCGACTGCAATGTATCGTCATTTGGATTACTATTGGTAACTAGTGCTTTTTACATTTTTGCCAATAAATAAATTATTGTAATTGCATTTATCTGTCTGTCATGTTTTTCTTATACTGTACAGAAATAGCTATGTTTAGATATAGGAGTACCATTGGCGACTATAAAAACATTTGTAATGCTATATTGTTACTAAAACGGTTATTTTCCTGCATATTTCGGTCAATTGCCTTTTCTATTCTTTTATATTCGCTACAAAATGGGTAGGTTGAGGGGGCCTAAAAATCTAAATCGCTTATTGATAAAATGATAAAGCTGCATATCAAATCACACCACTTTTATTGTCACATCACCAACAACAGCACGTGTGCCGTGGTGACTGAAAAGCTTTGGAGCGTGCTCCAGACAGTGCAGAAAACAATTGACACGTTTAACAAATAACATTATACACGTTTAGACACTTTACAAATAACAGTATACTTTTCGCTGTAAAATGGGTAGGTTTGGGGTTAGGTTAAGGGGCCTAAAACTCTAAATTGCTTATTGATAAAATGATAATGTATTGATACAAATATCTTAATGATAAAAGATACGTAAATATTTTTACGTTTTTTTAGCTAAAAATACATATCGATTTGTACGTTTTAAATGTTTAAATGTCTAAATTGTACGTTTTAGCATCAATAAAAACGTACAAAAATGTACATTTTGTGCTTGTAAATGTTACGTATTAATATCTACGTATAAACATGAGACCAGGCTGTACTTTGACCATCATAAACCAAAGAAATACAACTCAGAGGTCCTACTGAATAACCAGCACACTTGTCTTTCTTTGCTCACATTCTCTTTACCATCACAGCACTTACTTTAACCTTCTGTTTAAACTTTTAAAATGTCAAATTTATTTAAAATGAATTTAAAACAGTTTAGAATAGAAAATGGTTACACATAAAGTACAGTGCAATCAGTTTGGATGTAGCACAGTGTTCATTCAACAAATGCACAGATAAACAGATGAGTTTTGAGTCTGGATTTAAATATGGCTAATGTTTTAGCACATCTGCGCTCCTATTAAAGATTCTGAGAATAATCTCAGAGAGCTCTTAATTTAGTTAAAAAATATATATACATAGGAGTCTTAATTTAGGAGTGATTCAGGACCAATCTAAGAGCAACTCTGAGCGAGGAAAATACAAAAACCTAGTGAGGAGGCGGGCCTGACCCCGTTGCTAGGAATGACACAGTCTTTTGAAGATTGTGATTGGTTGGTTGTCCAAGAAGGAAATAAAAGAGCGCTTTTAGGGTCTATTATAAGCCTTCACTTTGAAATTACATGCATATTTTTTCCTGTTTTACTGTACTCTCTCTCACACAGACACACATTATATATGTATATATAATCTTTATTTTTTATTGACCTTAATTTTTACCTTTTTTTTAGGAAATGATCAGTGACATAATACAGTTCTGAAAGTGTTATAAATGTTTGTGTGATCACTTTGCTTATAGAAGGTTGTGACAGACCCAAATCATCACTGCTGCATAGTTGCATTTTTCCAAATATGTTAATGTAGAGATTACATCCATTTCTGGCGTGTCTCTAATAAGATCGGTCACAATCATGATCCCTGCGTGATCTAATGTGTAGTGTATTATTAACTCATGCATTCTATGCAACACATTGCTTCTTCCTCTTCATGTTTCGTCCATTTTCTACACTGCTAAAGAAACTCTTAAGCCTCTTAAATGTCCTCATTCGTACTCCTAACAATGTTGGACCCTAAGACCTCTTTTAAGGGTTAAGATGCTTTCAGAATTACTTTTTTTTTCTTTACTAGGATATTTTCTTTAATTTTAAGAGGAAACTCCCACATTTCAAAGAATTTTCTTAGAATTTTGTTACTAGGAGCAACATTTAGCACTAAGATTATTCATCAGAGAGCTCCTAATTTAGCTTAAAAATTTCTAGCTAGGAGTCTTAGCTTAAAAGTGATTCAGGACCAATCTGAGAGCAACTCTGAGCAAGGAAAACACAAAAACTTGTATATTAGTGAGGAGGCGGGCCTGACCCCGTTGCTAGGAATGACACAGTCTTTTGATGACTGTGATTGGTTGGTGGTCCAATAAGGAAATTAAAGAGAGATTTTAAGAGTAGGGTCTATTTTAAGCCTTTACTTTGAAATTGCAGGCATATTTTTTTTCTGTTTTACCTTACTCTCTCTCTCTCACACACACACACACATTATGTGTATATATATTCTTTATTTTTTACTTGCCATGCTGTTAATTTCCTACTTAACGTATTTTACATTTACATTTAATCATTTAGCAGACGCTTTTATCCAAAGCGACTTACAAATGAGGACAATAGAAGTAATAAAAACCAACATAAGAGCAACAACATGCAAGTGTTATGACAAGTCTCGGATAGCCTAACGCAGTACAAGTTTTTTTTTTTTAAGAAAACGAGTAGATAGAATAGAAAAAAGAAAGCTAGTGTTAGTTTTCCTCTAATAAGATCGCTCACAAACACGATCCCTGCACGATCTAATCTGTAGCATTTTATTAATTCACTGTCATCCATTGTCTGCAACACATTTCTTCTCCCTCTTAGTATTTCGGCCATTTTCTCCGCTGCTAAAGAAACTCTTAAGCCTCTTAAAAGTCCTCGTCCGTACTCCTAACAATTTCGGACCTTAAGACCTCTTTTAAGGGTTAAGATGCTTTCTGAATTACTTTTTTCTTTACTAGGATCTTTTCTTTAAATTTAAGAGGAAACACCCACATTTCTAAGAATTTTCTTAGAATTTTGTTACTAGGAGCAACTCTTAGCACTAAGATTTTTCATGAATACGGGCCCTGGTCTCTTCTGGAAGCTGGTTCCAACTGCGGGCGGCATTAAAGCTAAAAGCAAACTCCCCTTGTTTTGTGTGAACCCTTGGCATTTCTAACTGCCTCGATCCTACTGATCTGAGGGGTCTGTTAGGTTTATATTCAGTGAGCATATCTGCAATGTATTTTGGTCCTAGGCCATTGAGTGATTTATAAATGAGTAAACGTTCTTAAAATCAATCCTAAATGTAACTGGAAGCCAGTGTAAGGACCCAAGGTCTGGTGTGATATGCTCAGATTTTATGGTTCTAGTCAGAATCGTGGCAGCAGCGTTCTGGATGAGCTGCAGCGGTCTAATGGTCTTCTTTGGGAGGCCGGTGTGGAGACCATTACAATAGTCCATCCTGCTGGTGATAAAGGCAAGTTTCTCCAAGTCTTGACTGGAAACAAAACATCTAATTCTTGCAATGTTTTTGAGATGATATGCTGGTTTAGTTACTGCTTTGACTGATCTGTCTCCAGAATCACCCCAATCTAATCTAATTTTTGATTAGATTTTTAGTTGTTTGACCCCTAGAGTCAAGGTATGCATTCACCTTGAGAATGTCATCTTTGTTTCCAAATGCAATGACTTCAGTTTGTACGAGATAAAGAAAAGAAAACATCTAAAATGTTTAAAGAGGCTATCTTATCCAACTACTGGTGTAAGGGCCCCTGCATGGTTCCCTAAAAATGGCAACGTATAGGGGAAACAAACATTTGAGAAGCTGTGGGGAGAAGCAGTGAAAGTGTAGGTCTCATTCATTGCTTTCATTTTGAAAGAGGTTTTGTTGTGCATATTTAGATGAGGTGACTTTGTTTCTACATTCTTTGTTTAGCTCACAGGAAGCATTTAAAACTGCATGGCTGCCTGTAGTGGGAAATCTACTCACCCTCCAATAAAAGTTGATCTAGTTCACATATTTACTCATGTTGGAGGGGACTTACCTACCTGTTTAAAAAGCTGTTGTTCAGCTTATTGGGTTTATATTGAAATTGTATTTATGAAATGCTTATTTTTTTGTAATCTGTCTGTAAATTCGCTATTTACATGGTGGAATTTGTATGCGCAAAGATTGAATGCATCTCCAGAGAGAAAAGCAAATAGGTAGCCTAATTCTGATACATTCGATGACTATCCATTATGCCATGTAGGCATTTTTATATTTATGTAGCCTACACAATAATCATCTTTTAAATTGTATTCCTTTAATTGTTTATGTTTGGCGTGTTTGTGTGCTGTTCCGCGTCCCTGTGTATGTAATAAGCAGAGTGTACGCACGTTGTGGACCCACTTATAGGCGCATATTGCTAACACGCTGTTTAAATAACAAAAAACACTGCATCATTGACTTTAGACCAAGTTTTAGTTGTCAGTTATAATTTTATTAAATTATTTTAATTTAATTAAAACTAGCAAAAAAACACTTGCACCATATTGCGCCAGGTGCATGATAGGGTCCTAAAACTGTGAATTTGTGGCTTGTGTTTAAGAAAATGTAATCTTTTTTTTAATCTTGACAAAACGTTTAATCTTGACAAAAATCGTTGGAAAGGTCTGATAGTGAAGGTTCCATAGTTGGTATTATAAGTGATATTGTGACAGAAAATGATTTATTAGTGACAGAAAACTGCACCAAAAAAATTCAATAGTTTGGGAGTATCAGTGGTTATTTTTAGTATAGTGCCCAAACAAAATCTCACAGGAACCACAATTTTTGTGATATTACTGAATAATAACCCCATAAATTACAAGTATTAAGCACACTTAGATTTTCCCTCATTTAACAAATAGACACAAAACAGCCTTTGATATGCAGAATTTGTTCCAAATAAACAAAATACAACATCAAAATTAACCTCAAAACTATTTTGAATGACTATATTTTACATTCAGCTGTTTATTAAATGTGTTGAGATGAGATTGTGTGCCATTCATGTTTTTTTGCATATTTAATGTAACTTTAACATTTTTGCTTCCCTATGTACACCTTCTGATTTATAGTGTATAGTTTTTTGGTTAAATCAATCTTATCATAGATCTTAGATGCAAAGCGTCATGTTTCTTTGGATATTCAATGCATATTTACAGTGTAGCCTGTTAATAAAATAAAAAAATGGTGATATGATTTGGTACTTTTACAGTAGTGACCAGTCTTCCATGAGCTTACTGTAAAATATCAGATTTCAAATGCTTCCCTTCTGGGAGGCAGATCAAGTACATTAACATTAACATTGATGTTACCATTTTTCCTGCATACACTGGACAATTCTACCTCTCTCGTGTAATTTCTAATTGCAGAAGCCGATTTGCTGTACTAAATAGCACCATTTGCGTAAAAGAAAAACATACACATTAAATACTTTAGCTTTAGCAATGTACCACCCCACTGGGGACTCCACTTTAAAGCCCCCAGTTGTTTGTCAATACTAAGCACTCTCCCTTCCACATGCGCAGAGACAGAAACAGGAGCATAATGTATACTGGCTGCTGAACACCTGTTGAGACTGTGGAGATCAACCGTTTCCACACACTCCATGACCATGCAAATACAAGCAGCCATCTTAAATAAAACTGATCCAGAAAGCTGATAATGGTTGATGCTATACTGTAGGCTATAATAAATCAGTTCAGATGTGTTTCTGTGTTTAAAGAGTGCTAAATACAGCACAAAAGGTGAATGTTTACAGCTTGTAAGCAATTCTCACACACAGAAGACCACCTACAGTTTTACATGGCTTTTAGTTCACATGCGACTCAAAATGGGCTGTTGAGAACAGCTGGCATGACTGGCTGAGTGAGTCACTCTCTGTTTGGTTCTTTCGGGTTTTCTTTTTTCTTTTCTATTTTTAGAGTGTAAAGTATTAGAAAAATTTGTACAGCCTATCAGATGGGCTGAGGGAGAGTGTATTTAAGAAACCAATGGACTGCAATTTTACTCTATTTTTCATTAATATACAATTTATTTCATTAATATACATTATTAAGACAATATCAGTCCAAACAGTCTTGAGGAAAAAAATAAATAAATAAAAATAACACCACATATCTGACCTGATCTGTCTGTTGTTTGCTGTAGCACTAAACTCAGTTTGTAGCAAATTCTCAATGCTTAAGAAAGGCTTAACAGTTGCGTAAAAAAAAACACTTTAAACATTACTTCATGTGTTGTTTTAGTGCACTGTTCAATTCCTAGAATAAAGAAAACATAGATATACAAAGGAATGAAAGAATGTCCAAATAAGCATTTCCAGTGCTCTGATAAACATTGATCTGGAGGGAAATATTAGCTGTCCGTTATTGTTTTTCAATCATTTGTGAACCAGAAAAGTCCAGTATTTTTTAAAGGTTAAAAATAACTTGCTGACATGCATCCTAGACATTGGTTTTAACCTTAGAAATGTAGCTTCCTAGGAAGGAAACTATATATATAAACCAATCAAAAGACAAAGCAACGGCCACGTTTGTGAGTGAATATCACATGAAATCCACTGACCAACATTATTAGGAAATGATTCAAAATCCACAGGTAGTGAGAGAATGATGAATATATGTAGGAAAAGGAATATTGGATTGGAAAAAAAAAGTGTCTAGGAAAGAAAAAGAGAGAGTTTATAAGAAACTGGACTTAAGATTTTTTCATGGTAGAACCAAGGATATTTTCGTAAACGCAAACTAAAACTAAGACGAAAACGATTGATGAAAAACTATTTTATCAACTGAAATAAAATAAAAATGTTTAAATATTTGAAAAACGAAAATGAAACGAAACTAACAACAGTTATTGAAAAACTAACTGAAATAAAATAATAATTGGGTTATCTGACGGAAAGACACAAAGTAACTTAAAGCAGAGTCCTGCTGGGGTCAGGTTTGGTAAACGTGCATCAGCAGTACTTAACAGAACACCCAACCGTTTTATTCGACAGCAGCACTAATTTAATTCTGTACCATTTGACATAAAGACCGCGAATTACGACCCGAACTGCACGCACATTAAATCTATTACACCAGGTAGACAAAATTATGTATTTTCTCATGTAACAAGCAATCAAACCTTTGAAGAAAAACGTATTTGAAGAAAAACAGACACGCAGAGCAACATGATAAAAAAAAAGATGAGAACGCGCATCCTTTCTGTAAACAATACAAAACTTTGGCCTAGCATCTTGTGATCACTCTGCCAGGCTTTCGAACAAATATGAATAGGGTAAATCACATCATGCACATGCTAATAATTCTTTATAAATAAAGAAAATAACATATTCAAATATGAGCCTTTATTGTTAAATATGATTGCCGTTATTATTTAATTTCATTAGTCCCAGTTATGATTTATGCGCAGCTGTTCACAGAAAAGTGAGCAAGACACGACAGTTACAATATCATGATTGTAGTGGTAAAAACAAGCTTCAACTTTCCAATTTGTTCCTTGTTTCTTGGCCACTGTCGGAGGTGTTGATGCAATAATCCGACGCGTGCAAAGTAGCATGAATAGATCCAGAAAGACTTGTTGAAATTCCAAACAATAACTGAAGTTTATTAAACCAAAATTAGCTTGAATTGCAACATAAAACAAACAAACAAACTTAAAGGCTAATTGCAGGCTTGTTGCACCATGCCATCTTAGCTCCATGTGCACGGTCAAAAGCCAACAGCCAACGCTGCGGCGCCCGGGGAGCAGTTGGGGGTTTGGTGCCTTGCTCAAGGGTCTCACCTCAGTTGTGGACAATTCCTGCCAGAGCCGAGATTCGAACACACAACCTCGGGTTACAAGTCCTACGCTCTATCCATTAGGCCACGACTGCCCCAAGTATGCCTGTATGCACGACTGTATGCTCTCGCACCAGCGTGCTGCTCTTGTCAGGGGTTGCATATCCTTTTAAACATTTTCCCTTCACACCTATAGAGGCACACACTGATAAATAAACAATATTAACAATAAAGCAGCAAACTAATATTTAAATGAACATATATAAAAATTAAATAAGATAGTAAGCATGGCTCCTACAATGCTTATGGTTAAATAAGAAAAAATACATAACCAAATTAGGCTACATTTATTTTCATGTTTAAAATCTCAACACCATTAACTTGTGTAGATTTACGCATTTCAGCATGTGTAAATTTTGTGTCGCTAGACGTTTCCTCACTAAGGTTAAATTATGCCTATATCTTTCTTTGGCTTTCGCGCTGGAAGTGATCTGTTGATTCTGTTAAACTATAATTGAAATTGAAACTAAAACTGAAACTAAACAATATAAAAACGAAATACAAATGTGTTCACAAAATATAAACTAAACTTTATAGCAAATTTTTTAACGATATTAAAATAAAACTAATTAAAAAATTCAAAACTATAATAAACGGGTAGAACACAAAACAAATGAAGTCCTATAGATGAAAAGGGGCTGCATCTGGAGAGTCTTTGTAGGTTTTGATTTGGGGCAGTAAGCAACCACTTAGCAACACTTCAGCAACCACCAAGATCACCCTAGAAACCACATAGCAATTGCATGGCCCACCCGTTTTTTGATGATCAAGCATTAATTATCAAGACTACTTTAAAGGGCAACTATGCTTTTTGAATTAAGCCTTTTTCTAAAGTGTAATATATTTACTTTTGATTTGAAACAATCTGTGGAGCTGATGGATAGACTGGCGACGGTGGAGGCGAGGGAGATAGGAGCCGAGGTCGAGCCGCTGGGTCTACAGGCCGAGGCAGAGTCCGGGTGGGAGGGCACCTTTGAGGAGCGGCCACTGGAGGATCTGAAGCCCCCTCAGGGCTGGACAAGGGAACCAAGGATGAAGGAGGGCTGGACGGGACCAACAGGGACGACGGAGAGAAGAGAGGGGGCAGTTCGAATTCCAGCTCAGTCTCCCAGTCAATCAGATCCCCCTCCATGCCCAGCAGTCCCAGATGTATAATCAGGTCACCCTCAGCCATGGTGCAGGGGGCGGAGCTCCACTCCGTGCTCACACCGTCCACGGCTGGCTCCCTCGTAGTGGGCACTATCGCCGGCTCTCGCACCTGGTCTGACGGGTTGGGCTCCATTTCCGGGGTGATCTTCCGCTCAGTCGCTCAGCTTTGCGCTAGCTCGTTGATCGCAGTGGGAAATGGCAAAACGGAAGGTAGATGTAGAGGTAACTATATTTAGTCGGTCCTTCTGTCACAATACACCAGGGGCGCGGAACGAGGAGACAAGGAGATTTGGAGATATAACACAAGGAGAGTCTTTAATAATCCAACGTGGAACACAGGTAGCGTAGGAGACCTAGAACATCAGGGATCATGATTAAAACCAACAAACACTAACTGAATGGACACAACTTAAATACACAGACAATTAAGTGACTAATGACTAGACACACCTGGAATCAAATTAACAATCAACATGAGGGAGAAACTGGGTCACGGAGCACATGGGGAGTAAAATCACACAAAAGACAGTCCAAAACCCTGACAGGTTGCAGTCCTGCCATTATTTCTGTAACTTAGCTATACCACCATGTTACACATTTGCATAATGCCCCTCTTTAGCCAGAGACAAAAAAATCCTTTACATATCCCCAGTATCGTTATGAAAAATGAATAAAAGTCTGGTTGCATTCCCTACACACCTTCACACATTCCGTCACACCAAAAGTCACACTAACTTTCTAAGAGTTACTCTCTTGGAGCTCACTAAAATATTTGGAATAGCAGAGCACTAATACAGTATCACAAACCTATTAGAAATATCCAATGAAACTCCTGAGCAAGGCACGTGCGTGAAGTGCTATCTCCACACTGTCCACATCAGTCTGTTTCATGCCTGAGCAAGATGAGCAAAATGAGTGAGATCCTTTTAAAGTGGTTTCCTGGCAGACCTCAAAGCTCTCCACAATGCACTTAGAAGTCAAATATTTGGATTAGGAGCGCCCATCACTCTCTATCAGTATAATATATCCAGTGTGACGTTTATACTCTTAAGAGCTGTCTGCCTTTATTTGTGGATATGCTGGTGCTGTGGCCGACTCCTTTAGCTCCACTGGTACTGCTCAAGTTGACTGTGCACAAATAAACAGCAGTGTGTTGATTTAGGAAAGAGAGAGAAGGGAAATAAAAATTGAAAGTGGGAATCCGGTTCCGGAAAGGCAGTAAACATACAGAGGGTTGGCTCCAGGGCAGACTCATGCTCCTCAGCACAGCAATCCAAATCGAAGAGCAGTAACCTCTCAGCCCTGCTATCTGGAGCCTGGAGCTCATTCACATGGCATTTAGAAGATCACTTACATTACCATCAGTCCTGCCACTAATTACACAAGAATAAGCATTTGGGAACTGTAGTATATGAGAATAATGATTAGTTTACTAAGACTAGCAT
Organism: Oxygymnocypris stewartii; assembly: GCA_003573665.1. Classification (NCBI taxonomy): domain Eukaryota; kingdom Metazoa; phylum Chordata; class Actinopteri; order Cypriniformes; family Cyprinidae; genus Oxygymnocypris; species Oxygymnocypris stewartii. The sequence continues at coordinate 29,424 of QVTF01022538.1, forward strand.
ATTAATGCTCATATTTAGGCTTAGAGATTGGAACAGACCTATGACGCTATGTATTAAACTTTGTTGCATAATGTGAGCTGTTTGTACTAACATGATTCCTTAAATCATGCGGGCTGTTGAGGAGAGGTGATCTTTAAATAAATCAGACTTTCCATTTTCACCTGGTTTTGAAAATCTCATAGACTAACCGCAGTAGTGGCCTGGATCACAAATGACAAAGAATCAGGATGGGTCAAAGTAGAACAGAACACAATCAAAGGGACATCTTTGTCCATTCTACCTTTTATAAACATCAAATTGATTCCTAAAATTAAAATGTATAATTAATGGATAAAACATACTTTAAAAATTTGGACAAAAATCAAGACAATATTTGGAGATCCAGAATCTATTTCCATGGACATGCCTATAGCAGATAATATCAATTTTCTTATTTTATTTAAAATATGGGCTGATAAAGTTCTTGGAATTACATTTACCAGACGCTTTTATACAAAGCGATTTACAGTGCATTCATGCTATACATTTTTCTTTTATCAGTATGTGTGTTCCCTGGGAATCGAACTCACAACCTTTTGCGCTGCTAATGCAATGCTCTACCACTGAGCTACAGTAATTATAAACCAATTATTTACTGGAAAAGAAATTAAGCCATTTTCACAACTACAAAAACAATTTAGTATTCCCTCTAATTATATGTATACTTCCATATACAACATTGCATTACAAGCCACAAACAAAAAAGATTAATACTTTATTAATATTGCAGAAGAACAATTTCAAACTAAAAGACATGTTAAAGGAAAATGGGAACTTGAACTAAATACTATAATTGAAGATGATGTACTGTATGGGATGATTCGTGTGAGTGATAAAGGATAAAGGATCCATAAAGGATTTAATAGTCAACTATGGAAAGAATTTGACTGGAAACTAAAAATGCGATATTTTAATACACCTTATGTTATATTTACGTATGTAAAAGAACCATCTGTAGCAAGATTTTTTGTGATTGCCAAAAGAATCAAGAATTTTGTAAAAATATAAAAAAAAGAAATAGACAAGATACTAGAGGTAGAAATATCTCTAGATCCTGTGGTGTGTTTTTTGGGAGCATTGCCTAAAGAAATTACAATGAAGAAAAAAAGATATGTACTATCGATATTGCTGCTGATAGTTAAAAAAAAATTATAACAGTACATTGGAAGGAAGAAGGTTCTTCAAGTTTGGTTCAGTGGAGTAAGAGACTGAAACAGGTCTTTATAATGGAAAAAGTGACTGCATGTCTGCAAATGAAGATGGATTTTTGTTTGCAAAGGTTGAAAAGTATTTCAAACCATTTAGATATGTAATTTGAGATTGGTCAACTAATGTATAATATTAATGTAACACTGATGTAACTTGCTCTTGTGATTTGATGTTTCTTCCGCAAAGAAAATTAGTGAAAGTTTGTTACCTTTCGATATTTCACTCTACTGTAAGTATGGGAAAAATCCCTTTTTTCCCCTTCACTGAAGCCTTTTTCAATCACGCAGTTATAATTGCACATGGTTGGTTCGTGTAAGGTGAAAGAAACTAACCAACCCACGGCGGTGACGAGCAAGCCAATGGCTATGCATAGCCCGCATATATATATATATATATATATATATATATATATATATATTAGAGGTGGGCATAGATTAATTTTTTTAATCTAGATTAATCTAGATTAATTTTGGAATTAATCTAGATTAATCTAGATTAAAATGGCTCATTTGAATTCTGCCGAAGGCATTCAGAATATGTGTGCTACCCAAATAATGACTAAAAGTAAGTCTTTGAGAACGGGTTTCTCAAGCCAGGTGGCGCATTAGACCAGGGGCTCATCTCCTGTTTCCAAAATGCATCACAAACTTTAATCTCTTCCCGTCCCAATCCCACGAAAAAACTGGAGGAAAATCCCGTTCCACTCCCGGAAGAATGACTCCCATTCCCTCCCACTCCCGTGTTGGGTTATTTTTATTTTGCCGATAACTGTCAATTACAGTAAAAATATAGTACAGATCACAGCGTGCCCACCTTATTAGTTGAATAAAAACCCAAAATGTCCTTTTTTGTTATTATATTGAACTGAAAGCCATCTTATGCACAGTGTTGCACAGATTAAATTTCATGTAAATCATCCATGCTAACACACACGTCTTCTATTTTTATTTTTTAGACATTTCACTCTCTATAGATATATTTTTCAAAGACGGAGTTTCTAGCTCAAGTTCACATGAGACCTAAAGCGCATCCTGTTTGCTTAAAAGCGCAACGTTTCGTTGTTATTCTGAGTGCACACAAATAAACGTAGAGTCTTTACAGATTCGAAAGATGTATTAGGCTACTTTTATCTGTATGACCAAGAATGACGGAGATTTTAAGAGCAAGTGATCGCACCGGAGCCTGTCCTGCAGCAAACGCGCTTCCACACAAACACTTCAATAGCGCACGTTTCTCTAGGTTAACATCATATTGAGCGGCCATGTAAAGTTGCTACTACATACATCTTTCAGATGAAAAGCCATATTTGAGGTTGATGAATGATAGATGAGCGTTTGGATGTCCTGCCCGATTGTATTACCACATAGACCAGCCGTTAACAATCTGTCCATCACGGACTGCGAGCCTCTAGTTCGAAGACTCGTTCTCGCCCCCTACAGTGCAATTCGGCTAGGTATACATCCGCGCTAAAATATCAGGGTGAAAGTCATCATAGCTTGAGTAGTATAGACCCAGCTCCCAACCCAACTTTGAGAATAGATTAACGGCGATATTTTTTTTATCGCCGATAAGAGTCTCGCGTTAACGCAGCACGTTAACGCCGATAACGGCCCACCACTAATATATATATATGCATATCGCGCCCTCCCGTTTTCTTTCTCCCAGGGATCTGTGAGAAAAAACAGCGGGCAGAGGATTTTAGCGGCCAGTGACAAGCGAGCTCACGTCGGCTCAATGCCCACGTGCCTTGCTGTCACCACAGAGAGAAAGAGCATTTGTCCATCCTCTTCACTCAACATGATCAGCGTCCCTCCACCATGAGCAACATGATCTCGTTCGGTGCAAGTGACAGCGAAATAGATGACAGACAGGAGCTCATCTGCATCATGACAAAGGCTGTCAATGAGCTCGAGCTCGAATGGTCTCCGCTGAGGAGCCATCGTCACAGCAGGCTGGACGAGTGTTTTCTCACGGGCGCTATCAAAGCCCCACCGCCAACGCTTGTCCCCCTTCTTCCCCGAAGTTCATACGAGCTCACGATATTATAGCACACCCCCCACTCTTCTTGCATCCGTCCTTCTGCTTCAGTTGCTCTCACATCCATTGACGGCACTGAAGAAAAAGGATACGAGCACCTGCCTCCTCTGGATGAGTCTGTGGCCACACATCTCTGCCCGCCCACAGCTATCGGATGGAAGGCGAGGGCGAGCCATCCCTCCAAGTCGTGCAGAGCCACATCTGCATATCTTGTGACACTTCCTCCCTAAGCGCACCAGCTCTTCCTCTGCTTCCAGTTGCCCCAGACCTGTGCCGACTCAGCAGACAGCTAAACCAATGCCAACCGCCCCGGAGCCCCGACCTCCTGAGAGTCGGCGAGATAGAGGGTGCTCACGCTCGGCACGATGCTACCCCTTCCCGAAGCGCCAAAGACCCCAATCTAAGATAGCCTTGGATCCGGCACCTCAGAAATCCTCCTGAACAGCCAGGCAGAAAGAGGAGGGGCCCGAGGGACCACCCCACAAGCAGCCCCTATTGTGTCTATTGCCTCCCCGCTTAGTGCTGGGTACAGAGGAAAGTGTGTTCATGGATCCTCACGGGCCCACTATGGCGTCCAGGTGTCCGACCGCTGTTATAGCGGACAAAATAAAACACAAACATTTCAAAAAGAGAGCAAAAATGTTTTTCTGCCTACCATAAGCGTCCTGTCCGTATGCAACCAGTCTGCACAGCCGTTTCAACCCCTTGCCATGCGGGCCAAGGCCTGGCAGGCCAGCCCCGGTGTGTCAACGTGGGTAATAACTATGGTAAGACGAGGTTATACACACTGTGCTCGCCACCACAGTGCACAGCGAGAACGCTCAAGTCCTCCGCGCAGAGGTGATGAATCTGCTGGAAAAAGGAGCCATAGAAATCGTTCCTCCAGCCCAGAGCGAGTCAGACTTTTACAGACGCTATTTCCTCGTCCTCAAAAAAAGACGGTGGCCTGCGACCCATTCTAGATCTCAGACTCCTGAATTACGCCCTGATAAAAAGGTCGTTCAGGATGATCACTTTGAAACAGAACCTCCCGCAAATATGCCCAGGGGACTGGTTCATGTCGCTGGATCTGAAAGTCGCGTACTTTCACATCCATGTAGCCCCCCATCACAGACGATTCTTGAGATTCGCATTCGAAGTGATGGCATATCAATACAAGGTCCTGCTGTTTGGGCTATCCCTGGCTCCCCAAACTTTTACACGATGCATGGATGCGGCTCTCTCCCCTCTGCGACAGATCCGCATACTCAACTACCTCGATGACTGGCTCATTCTAGCCCAGTTGCAGGAAGCGGTTTTAACATCACACAAGACCCTCCTCCTCAGCCACTTAGATTGCCTGGGGCTCAGGGTCAACTTTGCCAAGAGCATACTGTCACCCAGCCAACGTTCCTGGGTACAGTTATCTACTCAGTACAGATGACAGCAACTTACTCAGCGGAGAGAGCCACAACAATTCAGCACCACGTGGCCTCCTTCAAGGAAGGTACCGCCCATCCGCTCAAAGCTTTCCAGAGAATGCTGGGCCTTATGGCAGCAGCTTCGCCGGTACTTCAGTTGGGTCTGCTTTACATGCGACCCATCCAGTTCTGGCTGAAGCAGTGGATTCCATCTGCGGCCACGGAATGGTGACTCGGGCCTGTGTATCAGCCCTGGCCCGTTGGAGGGACCCCTTCTGGCTAAAGTGAGGCATGATCATGGACACGGCGCACAGAAGGAAGGTTGTCACGACAGACGCTTCCAACAAGGGTTGGGGAGCACTGTGGGAGGGCAAACCGGCCTTCGGCCTGTGGTCCGAAGGGGAGTCCGGCCTGCACATCAACTGCCTAGAAATGCGAACAGTGTGTCAGGCCTGTCAATTCTTCCTGCCGGACATTTGTGGACACCATGTGCTAATACGCTCAGATAGCAGGTCCATGGTGTGATAGATAAATCACCAGGGCGGTGATTCACATCATCTCGAAGCGACTGGCAAACGACCTTCTTGTGTGGGCTCAAAACAATCTGCCTACACTCACTGAAGGCGACGCATGTGCCGGGCAAAATTAACCAAGGAGCAGACATGTTCTCAAGGAACATTCTCTCCTCAGAAGAATGGATGCTCCACCTGCTCGCGGTTCAGATAATTTTGGAAATCTTTGGCAGAGCTCGAGTAGACCTCTTCGTCTCCAAAGACAACTCTCACTGCCCAATCTGTTTTACAAGGAGCACAGATGCCCTGGCCCATGAATGGCGCAGCCATCCGCTCTTTGCTTTTCCCCTAGTCACTCTGCTACCGCAGGTACTCAGGCAAGTCAGGGAACAACAGCACAAGCTGATTCTAATAGCTCCCCTCTGAAGAAACCAACCGTGGGTTTCGGTATTATTCCAGCTGCCGAAAGCAGCCCCGTGGCCAATCCCCTTGAGACGGGACATCCTTTCTCAAGCGAACGGCACGATATGGCATCCATGGCCCGAGTTATGGGCCCTGTATGTGTGGCCACTCGACGGGAGCCTTTCGTCTTCCCAGAGCGTGTCTTAAACACTTTGGCAGAAGCTAAAGCCCAGTCTACCAGACGCCTCTTTGCTCTGAAATGGGCCATTTTCTCGACTTGGTGTCAAAACCGCGACTTAGACCCGGTCACCTCCGATGTGTCAGTGGTTCTTTCATTTCTGCAGGAGATGCTGGATAAACAGCATTCCTCATCCACCATCAAGGTTTACGCAGCAGCCAAAGCGGCTTTCTATGCCCCATTACTGGCCGATCGGTGAGCAGAGATAGTGTGGTAACTCACTTTTTATGAGGCGCCAGGAGAATGAATCCCCCGCATCCGTGTACAGTTCCACCTTGGGACTTACAACCGTACTAAGGGCCCTAGAAGGGCCCCTGTTTGAACCATTGCAATCCTCGAGCCTCCGAGTAGTCTCGTTGAAAACCGCCCTGCTATTAGCACTGGCGTCGGTCAAGCGAATAGGAGACCTGCAGGCCCCTTCCATCAACCCTGTTTCCCTGGAATTCGGGCCCAATGACTCTAAGGTCGTTCAGAGCCCAGGTCATAACGCTTTCCGCGTTTTTCCACCCGACGGGTAGCCAAGAGTCCCTGCTCTGCCTCGTCAGGGCCCTGAGAATATACATTGAGCGTTCTGCATCGTACAGAAAGTCAGAACAGGTTTTGTTTTCTTCGGTAACCGTGCTAAATTTGGCCCTGTTACGAAGCAGAGAATTTATAGGTGGTTAGTGGATGCTATCACATTAGCATACTCCTCCTCGGGGTTGCAGTGCCCCATCGGAGACAGAGCCCATTCCACCAGAGGCATCGGAGTCAGAGCCCATTCCACCAGAGGCATCGGAGTCAGAGCCCATTCCACCAGAGGCATCGCCTCGTCTTGGTCATGATCCAGCGGGGTGTCCATTTCAGACATTTGTGAGGCGGCTGGCTGGTCTTCGCCGTCCATATTTGTAAGGTTTTACAACCTTTTTCTCCCCGCTTTGTATGCCAGATAACTTTCTGCTTAAGTAGCAATCTTTCAGGTTCACTTGACCAACATTGTTCAAGCCCCTCTTTTGCTTGGTCTGTCCATAACTATATGCACACCAGGTATCATTTACGGGACGACACCCAGGCCACGGATGACCCTCAAGGCTCACCCTGTACTTGGTGTATTCTATTGACTCCCCTGGGCCTAATCCCAAGTGAGTCTTGGTTTCGAGTCGTTCCACGTCATTGCACGGCGTGATTGAACTGGTTCCCATACTTACAGTACAAGTGAAATATCAAAAGGGAACGTACTCGGTTACTATCGTAACCTCAGTTCCCTGAGATATGGGAACGAGTACTGGTCCTGGCAGTGCTATGAGCTGCACGCTCAGTTCTCAGAAATCTGAGATGCTGTGGCAGGCAGCAGATTATATAACCAGGCACCCCTCTCATTTTGGCGGGCTATGGCGGGCTGCGTAGCCATTGGCTCGCTCGCCACCACCGTGGATTGGTTCGTCTCTTTCACCTTACATGAACCAATCATGTGCGGTTATAACTGGGTGATTGAAAAAGTCTTCAGTGAAGGGGAAAAAGGGATTTTCCCATACTTACAGTACTCGTTCCTATATCTCAGGGAACCGAGGTTACGATAGTAACCGAGTACGTTTCTGTTTTCGTTTTCTTCACCCTCATTTGTAAGGAGTTTGAATTTTGGGTATGGGGATGTTTTGTAAAAATATAAAAATAATTTAAAAAAAGTTACAGAAGAAAATGTCATAGACATACATTTTCTATGATTTCATCCAACTATTTTCATGCGAATTCTAAAATGTCACTTATGTAAAACCTGATTTTAAAAAATACACACTCAACAAAGTAACTGAGGAGTTTTGCCATTTGAAAATGAAGTCAAATTCATATCTAAAGAAAAAAAAGGACAAATTAAGTGGTGAAATAATTTTTTTTAGAGGTGATGATTTAACAGGCAGCAGTAGGCAATTGTCTGTTGACAATTATGTTGTTAGCAGTTTTGGGGGTCAAGTCAAGTCAAGTCACCTTTATTTATATAGCGCTTTTAACAATACAAATTATAACAAGGCACTGCACAATATAAAAAAAATAGACAAATTGTGTCAATAATGTAAAATGACAGGATTTAACACTCAATTATCAGCTGAATGTATTTCATTATTGAATTTAGTAATGGCATTGTCCAGCTTAGTTCAGTTTAAATAATATCTGTGCAATCAAGTCGATGATTGTGCTGGAAATGAAGTGTCCCCAACTAAGCAAGCCAGAGGCGACAGCGGCAAGGAAAGAAAACTCCATCGGTGACAGAATGGAGAAAAAACCTCAGTCGGGGGGCCAGTTCCCCTCCGGCCAGACAAATCAGTAGTTTGTTCTAAATGCAGCAAAGTCAGAGTGTAAGTGGTCCACTGGTTCCAGGGGTCTTTTCCCGATGGATGTCTAGGTGACGAGTTCCTCACTGGAGATCTGTCTCTGGGGCTCATCTATGTGTCCTAGACTCCGCTGACGGTCAGAGCTGTAGGTTGTCTCCAGGTGCTAATCCTCCATTTATGGAAGACTTTGGGGGTAACGCATTACAAGTAACGCGAATTACGTAATAATATTACTTTTTTCAAGTAACTAGTAAAGTAACACATTACTTTTTAATTTACAAGAAAATATCTTGCAGTTACTTTTTTCTCATTTATTGACTGACAGTGCACTGTGAACATGATCTCACTGTAGTTCTAGACTAAATGTGAATGTGTATTAATTCATCCCACTCGCAAAAAACAAACGAGCTTTGTGACATTTTAAATGTTTACTTTGATTACTCTCTAAACGAGCACAAACATTTTGGCGAGCGTGACACACAGCGCGAAAGCAGTGGACCTTCTATTATGCCACAGTTGACCGCTTCCGCTCCTTCTGGTTGTGCTTATGAGGGGTAAACCAGTGCTGCTTTATCATACTAGATACATTTGAAAGTTCTATAATAAAAATTAGCTGGTTTTGGCTTATCTGAAAGCCTCCACTGGACCCTTACTGGACCCCCTGCAGTTTGCCTACAGAGCAAATAGGTCTGTGGATGATGCAGTCAACATGGGACTGCACATCATCCTGCAGCATCTGGACAGACCAGGGACATATGTGAGAATCCTGTTTGTAGACTTCAGCTCTGCTTTTAATATCATCATCCCAGACACCATTCAGAATAAACTGACACAGCTCTCCGTCCCCGCCTCCGTCTGTCAGTGGATCACTAGCTTCCTGACAGTCAGGCAGCAGGTAGTGAGGCTGGGAAAATTATCATCCAGCACCCATACGATCAGCACCGGAGCTCCTCAGGGCTGTGTTCTCTCCCCACTGCTCTTCTCCCTGTATAAAAATGACTGCACATCTAAAGACCCCTCCATCAAGCTCCTGAAGTTTGCAGATGACACCATGCTGATCTGCATCATTCAGGACGGTGACGAGTCTGCTTACAGACAGGAGGTTAAGGAGTTGGCTGTCTGGTGCAGTCTTAACAGCCTGGAGCTTAACACGCTCAAAACAGTGTAGATGATCATGGACATCAGGTGGAACCCCCCCCCACCACCCGTTCTCTCCCCACTCACCATCATGAACAGCACTGTGACTACAGTGGAGTCATTCAGATTCCTGGGCACCACAATTTCTCAGGACCTTAAATGGGACAATCACATTGAGTGATTTAGATAAACTAACAATTGTGCTTCATTTTATCTTTTATTGCTGAAGATTGTTGAACCTTCTTATCCTGCATTCAGACGTGATTTACTTATCATTCTTTCTGAGGTTTATTCATTACACTTTTAGGTGTGAAAGGGCTTTTATATTTGCTATAAATAGAACTTATTGTACTAAAAACACACAATCAAGCCCTGCTCATATTAAAAAGGTAATGCGAAAGTAACACTAATGTATCATAACGCATTACTTTCCAAAAAAAGTAACTAAGTAGCTTAATTAGTTACTTTTTATGAAACTTATAGAAGTCTACAGAATTGTTTTATAAAATCAATTATGCTGTTGGTCTGAATGTCAGTACTATAAAAAATTTACAATAATAAAAATAATAATAAACTCTTGCCTACAGCCAAATCTCAACAGCACTCTTGTTAAACTCATGTTGCTGAATTTTGTTGCACTGGATTAAGAACGGAATGTTGTTCAGACTGTCAGTTCACGTTTTCACCTGACATTTCACCAGACGCGATTTCTTTAAGACTGCAAGGGAAGCTCAGCTTCCCCTATAATTGTCAAAAAATGAATGGTCAAATATATGTACTATTATGTTAACATTTTATTGACTAAAAATGCGTTAAACACGTTCATCTCGAACGAAAACAATTTCGTTCAGAATCAGCTACTTAGGTCGGCTGACTCGATTTCCTTCTCATTCATTCCCGTAGCGTACAGTGCATTACTCTGTTGAAGCCCAGCGTCCATTGACTTCAATGGGGCTGCTTTAAACAGTTTTTTTCAGTGCTTAGAAACAAGACGGTCATTGGATAATGCTGCGATTATGTCCCGCCCACGGACGCTCGGCGTCTCTGGGATGAATGGAGGAGTGGGCTGGCCCGGACTCCGAGCGTCTGCGTGATGATTGGAGGGTCTGTCGAAAGACTGCATCTCCTTTTGATTGACAGCGATTTTGTACTATAAAAGTCACTGACACTGAAGCTATTCGAGCTCAGTCCCATCGCGGAAGTGTAGTCGAAAGACAAACTGCTGCAACCTATTTCTTGGTATTTGCTTGGTGAAATTGCTAGCCAATTTTCATCATACATTTCACCCAGATTCCTTGTTTCAGTTCAACCTAATTCCCATATTTCGAGTTTAATATCTTTTTTTAGATCGTTTGTTCATTCATTCATTCATTCATACATACAGTAGGCTATAAAATTTTCTTGAAAAGGAATGTTGGGCAGAATTTAGGTATAAATAAATGGTAAATTTTTATGATGTTGGCCAAAAATGAGCTTCCCCTCTTTGAAAGACCAGCAGCCGCCACTGCATTTCACTAGTATCAGTACTATAAAAAATGTACAATAATAATAATAATAATAATAATAAACTCTTGCCTACAGCCAAATCTCAACAGCACTCTTGTTAAACTCATGTTGCTGAATTGTGTTGCACTGGATTAAGAACTGAATGTTGTTCAGACTGTCAGTTCACGTTTTCACCTGACATTTCAGTAGTGGTACTGTGGGGTCCACCGGGGGATTGCTGGCTCCTCCAGCATGAGGTCATGACCCTGGGCTACAAAGGTGAGGGTGAGGCCTGGGGGCTGCTGGTAGAGGTAGTGTTGGATTACCTCATTTGTTCCTTTCCTGCCGTGATTAAGACAATTACATTACATGGCAGTCACAATGAATGCTCTAAAAATCACAATCAAGAGGAATTGACTGTCAAAGACCTTCATTTAGAGCAGCCTGTGGCCGTATACCTCATGATTATGTAGATGTAGATACTTTCCAAGGCTCACTGAGTCCACAATGAGGCATTATACAGGAAACCCTCCACTTTTATCAGATTTACCTCACTACATACTTTATATGTTTCACATATTAAACACAATCACACAATACACAAGCTTAACTGTGCCTGGCATGAGCAAACATACAGTCATCTTAAACTGAGCACAATTTAATGGGGTGTCTTTCAAATTTGATTTGCCTACATTTCAGGGTGGAAACTCCAATTCCCTGTATAACCAAATCCAAAGCCAATGTGTGTCATGAAATGAAGCCAGACTTTTTTGTTAAACTGACACTGCATTCAAAAAAGTGAAGTTCAGAGGGTAGCTCTTTCTAGCCACTGGGGCAAAGTATGAAAATGTAGTAACATGAGCATGGAAAGGCAATGTGTTTTAGAGAGCACTTATATATCACTATTAGCACATTGACACAGTCTTTGTAGGCGCCAAACCATAAGGGGCACATTGGCATGCTTACAGTAGTCTTGAATCAACTACTGCATTGCACTTCTGACTTCCCATGATACGTCTGTGCTCACAAAAATCTAGGTTTAGGTAACAGGAACTCTGTATTAATGGATCCATCAAACATATGGTGGAACTATTCCACTGAAAGAGGAGTATTTAATCTTTTTAATTTATTTTACTGAAAATTATTACCTTGAAAAGTTATTACCTTTTATGCAAATGGATTTATTTACTGATCAGTCTCCTAAATAATATCATAACATGTATATGTTTATCATTAAAATAGTTAATTTAGTCAAGTCAAGTCACCTTTATTTATATAGTGCTTTTAGCAATACAAATTGTCAAAGCAGCCGCACAATATCAAAATGGGAAAATAGTGTGTCAATAATGTAAAATTAAAAAGTTTCAAGATTCAAGAATAGTCACTTTGTCTTTTGTATGTTCTCACTTATTTAATAACCGGAACTGTCAGAATATCCCAGTCATCCTGACTTCCTAATAGGAAACGGAAGTGTGAGTAGTGTTGTTAACATTGATCCTAAACATCTCCACCTGGTCAGCCTGAGGGCCAGTGCCCATCCCCACCCACCTGCAGCATCGATGGACTATGCTGAAATAGCTGTATTGTTTTTGGAAATGGAGGTTGGGGTATTTAGTGGCAGTGTAGGGGTGGGGTAAATGGTCCTCTAACAGCTGCTGACCCCCAAACCCTTCCTTACCCGCTAAACACACACGCTTGTATGCACAAAGGTCTGGTTTCCATTTCAGGTGGAAAGGGTGGAAAGAAGTTGACCCTGCCCTGCGTTACGCCATTCTCCCTGACAGCTCTACGTGTTAAAGCTGTGATATGGCACACGCACAGCCTCCCAATTTAGCCCAAATGGGTTTTGACTGCTACCAGACCTTCCCGGTATCTCTGAGCAAACCCTCCTGCACCCTGCTGCCACTCTGATCATCATCAATCTCCATAAGGGCTTCCTCTGTAAAGCTTTCCTCATTATTATTGTTGCGTTATGTTTCAGAAAGCTAAAAACCTAAGCAAAGTCGCCGATGAGTAAAATGTTACAGTCCTTATGCTTTATATAATGAACCTAGTATTATTTTAAAGTCTTTTTAAAGTCTTTTGAATAAATTATAGGAGTGTAAACACACATGAAATCACTACTGAACCACTTTAAGTCAATGTCAATTAGATTTAAAACCATCTACTACATGGTCAAAATATGTAAGGACTAGTGGTGGGCCGTTATCGGCGTTAACGTGCTGCGTTAACGCAAGACTCTTATCGGGCGATAAAAAAAATATCGCCGTTAATCTATTCTCAAAGTTGGGTTGGGAGCTGGGTCTATACTACGCAAGCTATGATGACTTTCACCCTGATATTTTAGCGCGGATGTATACCTAGCCGAATTGCACTGTAGGGGGCGAGAACGAGTCTTCGAACTAGAGGCTCGCAGTCCGTGATGGACAGATTGTTAACAGCTGGTCTATGTGGTAATACAATCGGGCAGGACATCCAAACGCTCACCTATCATTCATCAACCTCAAATATGGCTTTTCATCTGAAAGATGTATGTAGTAGCAACTTTACATGGCCGCTCAATATGATGTTAACCTAGAGAAATGTGCGCTATTGAAGTGTTTGTGTGGAAGCGCGTTTGCTGCAGGACAGGCTCCGGTGCGCTCACTTGCTCTTAAAATCTCCGTCATTCTTGGTCATACAGATAAAAGTAGCCTAATACATCTTTCGAATCTGTAAAGACTCTACGTTTATTTGTGTGCACTCAGAATAACAACGAAACGTTGCGCTTTTAAGCAAACAGGATGCGCTTTAGGTCTCATGTGAACTTGAGCGAGAAAATCCGTCTTTGAAAAATATATCTATAGAGAGTGAAATGTCTAAAAAATTAAAATAGAAGACGTGTGTGTTAGCATGGATGATTTACATGAAATTTAATCTGTGCAACACTGTGCATAAGATGGCTTTCAGTTCAATATAATAACAAAAAACGACATTTGGGGTTTTTATTCAACTAATAAGGTGGGCACGCTGTGATCTGTACTATATTTTTACTGTAATTGACAGTTATCAAAAAAAAAAAAAAAAAAAACCCAACATGGGAGTGGGAGGGAATGGGAGTCATTCTTCCGGGAGTGGAACGGGATTTTCCCCCAGTTTTTTCGTGGGATTGGGACGGGAAGAGATTACAGTTTGTGATGCATTTTGGAAACAGGAGAGGAGCCCCTGGTCTAATGCGCCACCTGGCTTGAGAAACCCGTTCTCAAAGACTTACTTTTAGTCATTATTTGGGTAGCACACATATTCTGAATGCCTTCGGCAGAATTCAAATGAGCCATTTTAATCTAGATTAATCTAGATTAATTCCAAAATTAATCTAGATTAAAAAAATTAATCTATGCCCACCACTAGTAAGGACACATGAACAACCCACCTATGTGCTTGTTGAGGATTTAACTTCAAAAGCATGAACCGTTTCATATATTAAAGAATTAGTTCACCCTAAAAGGTATTTTTTATAAATGCCATTGAAACAAGTACATAAAATGTTGTTTGGTCAACAAAAACTCTTGAGATAATAAATAAATGTTTACCGCAATGATTTGTTACATATATGTGAGTGATTGCGTGTGTGTGTGTGTGTGTGTGTGTGTGTGTGTGTGTGTGTGTGTGTGTGTGTGTGTACAAATATAACATTTATATTTATATTTATATACATTATATGTATATGCATATGTATATAAATAGTTTTGTAAAAACAATAACAAAAAAAAGGTTGTACATGTAATCTTGGATATATATATATATATATATATATATATATATATACAATTTTCACACAGTACAATTGGAATGTAAAACTTGAAAATGTACAGTATTGTTGAATTTTTTATGAAATGGGTCCCTCGCAAGGGAATTTAGAGGGTCCTTGGCATCGAAAGGTTTGACAAATATTGTCTATGCCTGCTAATTAAAACAAAGGAACCAAAAACACTGATGATTCATGGTTCACAAATGCATATACAAATCTTTGTCCAATCAAATGCACTAGTCTATAAAAAGAAAAAGCAACTAATGTCAACTTCTAAAAGCCAGCAATTTTACAGTCGAGAACGTTATCATCACAGCAAAGGAAAACTGTGCTCAGAGATCAATTTAATTGGGTCTTTAAAGGCCTCTCAATACAGGCCGAGAAGCTACCTCTAAATACAGAAATGTTCCATATACAAAATAAAATTACATTATAATAACAACTAAAATAAAAAATAAACCTCAAATCTCTATGTAATGCAATAATGGCATTAAAAATCCAAAAATGAAATTCTGAGACAAGCACACAATAATGAGTGCAATCATGTGATTCTGATGACGCGTGAAATGCAGCAGGAGGGCAGGAAGTGATTTCTCTCCATGGGAATCAGTAGCAGATACTCAAAGAGCATTTATCATGTGCTAAAATGTATTGTTCATAAGGGAGGAAAAGTCAAAACTGGCTTGTAAACCTGCATCTGCGGTCGGTAGGAGCTTGTGTGGGCAAATGGTTAATATAAAATTTAAGAATATATTAAGATATTATAAAGACATATATAAATAGATGCAAGGTGACACAGACAAAATTCACTCAATGCTAAATGCCACACGAAGACATGATGTAAATAAGGTATTATTTGCAGTTCAGAGAGCTTCACTGATTATAAAGGAACCGTGAGATTGCGATTAATTGAGTGACAGCTTTTTAGTGACTACATGGAAGCGATATTTCATCTCTTTCTGGGTTGTAATCAAATGTATTTTACATGCTGCTAACAGGACTCACGGCCACAAACCCTGAACATGCAGCAAAGTTTCAGGAATTACATATTCCGCATGCCTCATATAAATATGGGATTCACTTTCGAAATAGCTTGTTTGCAATCAGAGTAAATTGTGTAGGCTATGTCCACCGCCTCAATGGTATGTAAGCATTTCAATTTAGTTTAAAAATCGCTCCTCTTTATAACATAAGGATCACGTAACATATGTTGTATTTTTCTGTTTATACCTTTGTCATGTTATAGCGCCTAAACCAGTATATTACGGACTTTCCTCTATTTCATCCCTTCTCTTTTTTAGTCACTTCTAAAACTTTGCTGCATACAGGGTTTGTGTACGTGGGTCCTGTTAGCAGCACGTAAAGCAAAACTTTCATTCAGTCTATAAATCAAGAAGCCTTCTATGTAATCACTAAAAAGCTGTCACTCACTTCAATTTATTGCAATCTCACAATGTTCCGTTATAATCAATGAAGCTCTCTGAACTGCAAATAATATCTTATTTACATCGCGTCTACATGTGGCGTTTAGCATTGAGTGAATTCTGACTGTCTTTGCTGAATGCTTGAGAGCTCGCTGGCCTGGATTGTCTATTTATATATGTCTTTATTAATATCTTAAAATATTATTTTATTATAATATTATTACCGACCGCAGACGCAGGTTTACAAGCCACTTTTTCCTGAGTTTTTCAGTAAATTTCTTGACTTTTCCTCCTTTATGAACAACACATTTTCATACATGATAAAAGCTCCTTGTGTTTTCTCGATTTGACCGATTTGAGCATTCATAAACAACACAAAACACAGGCATCTTCAGTTTCTGCTACTGCTTCCTATGGGGAAAAATCTCTTCCTGCCTTCCAGCTGTGTTTGGTGCCACAGCAATGATGTCATGTGCAAACAACCTATATGCAGTAGTTGACATGCTGGCTACCAAATTATTTATGGACACAAAACTACTTTGACTACAACACCAGCCGTGACCCCTAAGCCACCCGACATAAAACATCTAACTGACTGTCAATACTCCAAACCAATGAAAAATGGATTTGGTGTTCACCACGTTCCTGTGTAAAGAGTTGAAAATACAGGGAAATGTATGCATAGATTTGAGTTACTGCAATATTTATTATAAGCATATCTATTATTCAGCATATCGGGTAAGAGAGTTTCAGTGGCCAGACAAACCGGCATGTACCATTGATAATTTCTGAAGGGAACACAACGACAAGCTTCCCTCCCACTTTAACATCTGTCAAATAGACCAGAAACATTCGCAAAGCACAAGGCTTGTACCACCTTGTCTCTCTCAGCCAGTACCCATTGTTTCCCAACAACTTACATGCCAGTCCCAAAAACACACAAGCACGCTTACTGATAGTGTTTCATGTCCCAAAATGCACAGTGGTGCAGTTACATGCTCGAGCTAAACATAGAAATGGATATTGTAAATAGAGCTGCACAAAATACTTCACAGACAGTGCAAAAATTCCTGGAAGACTCTTTTTTTTCTCATTTGCTATTGTTTTTGGTGTGCCAGGGAATTCAAAAATACATTCACATGGATTTGCTTATGACAGAACGCCTCAGGGGTTGATTACATATTTCAGATCCTAAAATAATTTTGTGTACTCCTAACACACTCGTTAAAGCTGGAGCTCTGTGCTGTGTGTGTGTGTGTGTGTGTGTGTGTGTGTGTGTGTGTGTGTGTGTGTGTGTGTGTGTGTGTGTGTGTGTGTGTGTGTGTGTGTGTGTGTGTGTGCCTGGTGCCTCAAACAAAAGTAATGAAATTATTTAAAATTAACCCCATGTTATCTTGTGACACTGTGGTAAATGCAAACTCTGTTGTTCCTAGGCTATATGGTATATGTCAGCCAAGTGCACCTGCCTGCATGTGTGCTATTTGTGTAGGTTTGCATTGATAGTGTCTCAACAGCAGTTCAACAGCTGCATTTGTTAGTATCTGCATATTTGTGTATTGAAAGTGTTATATGTCAGTTTTACATTAGAGAATATGTGATCTGAACAATTCTGAACAAGTCAATACAGTTAAACTACAGTTAAACCAGACTGAAGAGATTAAACTGAGAAATCAACATTAAGAGATTAAGTCTAGATTTCAGGATGTAATAATTCTGCATAAAATACAAAATAATCTAAGAATGTGAGATTTAACGTTTATCTAATTTGCAAATAAGAAAAAAAAACTAAACTAAAATTGTTCATGTCTTGTACATGTGTATAATGTTGATATATAAAGCACATTGACCTTTTTAAAGGATGTTTTGAATTTTCTTCTAGAAAACTAGACAAAAATACTGATTAAGCAATTGACTTTTTTCGGTGAAAAAGTAATATGAATATTCTCCTACACGCTGCCCATCCTCAAACGTCGAGTGTTGTGTATGTTTTTATATTCTAAACAAAAAAAACGAGGTTTGAATTTCAAAGAAACATTGCTGGAGTCAATGAAGATATGTTTCCAGTTAGACTGTGTGAAATAAATGTGACATTAATGCTAACACACCAACAGCAAAAACCACATCAGAGGTGCTGCCTACCTGCCCATCTCTGACCACAGATAATTTCCTGGTAAAGAGTGGGCAACTAAAAAGACAGCTTGTTTGTGCTGTTGACGGATCAGAGAAGTTTGTTTATATATGGTTACAAATAGAAATATGGAGGAGGAAGATAAATCAGCAGTGAACACAGACAACCACACAGTTATGTTTATTCCCTCATTTCTCATAGACAATGCAGAAACAAATGTATTCATTGGATCAACTATACCATCATTTCTTCGTGGCTGGAGTTCTTTCCCATTTCTGTTTTGCAGTGTATTCTTTATGGAGGTTATGGAGAGCAGCTTGTCAAAGGGCCTCTGAAAACACAAATGAATAATTCAGACTCATAATGGTCATGTCATATTTTGTTTTGCACCAAAAATAGTTGTAACTGACATATTCAGTATGACTCCTTTGCTACACTTTGTTAGTTAAATACACCTTCTGTACTCTTTCAAAAGGTACTAATGCCTGTATGTGCCATTTAGGTACTAATATGTAAACTGTATGTATTAATAAACATTAGGGTACTAATATACATCTTTCAGCAGTAAATAAGTTACAAAAGTGTACCTTTTGGATATGTATAAAATCCCAGTGACAGCCTTTTCTGAGAGCATTTTCTTAATCTTGTAATTAGCAAACATTACATGTGGGTGGTTGTGTCTCACAAAATTATATTAAAGGGATAGTTCACACAAAAAAGACAATTCTGTCATTAATTACTCACCCTCATGGTGGTTTCAAACTCATAAAAACTTTTTTTGGAAGCATTGTTGAATTAAGCTGTATATTGTTGAATACAATATGTTTCATGGGCCTGGGAACATTTCAGTTACATTGCTGTCTATGCAGGGTAAGAAACGTCACACATTTCATCAAAAATATCCTAATTTGTGTTCTGAAGATGAACAAAGGTCTTACTGGTATGGAACGACAGGAGGGTGAGTAATTAATGACAGAATTTAAATTTTGGGGTGAATTATCCCTTTAATTATATATGTTTGACATCAGACAAATGCGGACATTTGGAGAGAGATGTTTTTGCTGCCTTGTGTCATTATGGTTGTTCTAAACTGGGTAAGAAGTTCTGAACGTTTTCATAGAACATTTCAACTGTTTTATTTCAAAGATGAAAATATGACTTTAGACAGAACTTTGGGCAGAAACGCCGACCCTTATTGTGGTCAGAGCTTTGGAAACATAGTGATGGTGTGTAAGTATTCCTCCAAAGAACAAAGAGAATTTAAGAAGGGAGGAAAATAAATACTAACTGGCTATGACAAGAGTTATGAGTGGAGACAGACAACAGCTTCTTTTAGTGCAACAACCTGGCTTGAACAACTGGCTGAGGCAAGGTCAAAATCCCAGCTCAATGGGTCAGTGGTGGAATGTCCCTTTGCATCAGAGGATGAAAAATTCTTGGCAAACATTTTTAATATCCTCATGACAGTAATCTGTGGGCAGAGCACTGTGAATCTGACCCCAATATAGCTTAAGGGGTGAAATAAGCTCTCAAATAATGTGTCTGAAACAGTTCTCTTCATCCCTGTCACCTTACCTTCTATTGGGAAACTGCAGGAGGTCAGTGAGAATTTGAGTAGAGGGGGGAAATTTGTTAAATTTTTATTAAAATGATGTCACTAATTTAATGCAAAATACATATTATTATTACTATTGTTATTTACATTTCATTATTTATGGACCCCTTTCTCAAGACTGTGATAGCGCGTTTCAGTGATCATCAGCATCATAAATCCCCCCCAAAAAAATTATATGTAGATTTTTTTTTACTTATGTACATTTATAACACTACTCATTTAAATCACCTTTGCATCAAATTACAAAACTACTAATTAATGCTAATACAAGGGTGTTTCTAATGCAGCGTCTATGGAAGTGACGATAAAATTGACATAATTCTCTCTACTGACTGCCGTTGTGAAAAAGGTCCATTATTTTGGTGTGAAATGTTTGTGAAATGTCATCATATGTTTAGATGTCTACAGTGGATGGATGAATGAATGCTTGAATGGATGGATTCCCTGTCTTTATTTAAAATGTCCCCCAGTGTCACCCTTTTAATATATGCAAAATGAATCCACAATGCTGTGCTGAGGTTAAGCTATGGTCTATAGGGCCATGCCAGGACATCTTCCAACAATTGCCCAAATACACTCTAGTCTGGCAGTCGCCTCAGTAAGAGGTGACAGCTGGAGCTAAAGATGTGTTTATCACTAATTTACTCTGACAGCTTTCAAGGAATCCTGATGAGGATGCAGCCTCATTTGCATAATAACCACCAAAAGATTGTATAGCCTCCCCATCACTGTTTTTGACATAATTTAAATGACACAACATTGTCAACCAGAGATAACTGTCATCTCTCTTATCTATATGTACATAAAGTTATAGTACACATAAAGTTCTTGTGTATGGAATCTTATGTGAAACAATGGCCCTTTATTGCATTTGTTATTATTCATTTTATGTATTCATTTTAATTTATTATTTCCCTTTATTTTTTAAGTTTTTTTAATTAATTTATTTTCTGTTTTATTTTTGTTGTTGTCTGTTCAAAGTTATGTGGATATTCTGTATCTTGTAATGTTTTGTATGTTCTTGATTTCAGCAATAAAAAAGTTACAGTACACAATATAGTTTGAGGCTTGATTGTCACAGTAAACTCAGATCCAAACAATTAAAAAAAAGTTGATGTTTGAATGGGTAATGAGTGCATCAGGACAATAGACTGTGTTTATAGGTCATTGGTGTTTTGGTTAATGTCATAAAGGGACTGGTTGTGATATTTAGCAGCAGACGGGGTGGGGTGGGACAAGAGTAAATTCCCAAATGGGGTGTGGTAAAAAGATAGAGTAAAAATAAAGTCCAGTCCTCACTGTGCTACACTGTGCTTAATTCTGTTGATTTTGCTCAGCACAATAACATATTTATGAAAGTCATTCCATGTTCAAAATGAGGATTACAACATTTCCCTGAAATGGAAAAAAAGAAAGACTGATTTCACAGGGAACTACAATTATTCCATAGTTTAATATTAGCATGTTGCTAAGCTAAAAAAAAAATAGTGTGAAAGTCTAAGACATATCACACATATCACACACAAAAATAGGGTAAGAATTTTCACTAGATTTAGGTCAAGGTCAAGGTTTCTTTATTCGTCACATAATAAATTAAAAAAAGACATATCACACACAAAAATAGGGTAAGAATTTTCACTAGATTTAGGTCAAGGTCAAAGTTTCTTTATTCGTCACATAATAAATTATACAGGGTATAATCAGAAGTGAAATGTAAATCAAATCAGGTCTGCTCAGTGGACAGTTCAAAAGAATAAAAGTAAAAATTATATAAAAGTAACACAACACAAGAGCATATATATAGGTAAAAAAAGAGAAATAAAGAGTAAAATGTGCAATCGAATAATAAGAACAAACCAAATAAGATGTGCAAAAACAGTATATTGGGACTTAATAAATAGTAATATGAACAAGAGGGATGTGCAAGAGGGATGTGCAAACGGGTTGTACCGGGTATGTACACATAGCAGCAATACGGATGTGGGGCTCTGTGGGATTACAAATTTTATTTAAATGTTCACTTCCTGACTCAATGTATAACTGTGCTTTGTCTCAATCAAGTCATGTTGATTGGCAGAGATTCAAAGAACCCCTGGCCCAGACGTTGATTCGAAGAACCCCTGGCCCAGAGTTGATTCGTTAGGTTGATTGGATTAGTTTCTATCTTTCGGAGCCCCCTGGCCCAGACGTGGATTAGTTAGGTTGATTTAATTAGTGTCTATGCATTTGATTATGTTGATGAGATTAGAACCACGGGAAGTTTAGCAACAAACTAACGCCTCCCTCATGTGCTTGCTTTGTTTGAATTTGTCTCCACCTCCAAGAATCCCTCCTCCAAAAATGCCTATAAAATAACCTTGTAAAGTTACTTAAGATTGAGATTTCGATGACTACAGCTACCACCAGCTTGGGTTTTTCAATAAAGAATCCTGCTGACGATCCAATCCGAAGTCTCCTGGTCTTCTCTTCTGAGTTTCCTACACTTTAGAAGAACCAAGTTCACAACAGATGGTGCCGTGAGCCGGATAGAGTTCCAGCTTCCTCTCCTGAAAAAACTTCAAGCTCAAACAAAGATCTGCATCCACACTGCATCTTTTGGAATCCAGCGAAACTTCCAGCTGAACAAAGATTCCCAGACTGAATTTTTCTCTCAACCAAGAGTTGTGGCAGGGAAGATTTGGCATTACGTGCTAATAATTTGTTATCCTCTGTTTCAGGCAGGGAAGGTTAGCATTTCGTGCTAATAATTTTGGTTTATCCTCTGTTCTTGTAGGCAGGAAAGTTAAGTGTGAAGTGTTGGTAATTTGGAAAGTTAACAATAGTTAAGTTTTTTTTTTTTTACAAGTGTACCCTCTGTTGATCAGAGAAGTTTTTGTTTTTTTGTTTAGTGTTTGTTTGTGTGGTACAGAAGATACTTACAAAATGGTTAGAAGGAATGCTAGGCTGATTCCAACCACAGAAAAGATGGGTCTTGCGACTCCTTTGTGGTCAGATAGTGAATTCAAAATGCTGTTAGGGGAACAAATGGACCTAATAGTCACTGAAAAAGTTAGACAAGAACTAACGCAGAAATATGAGATTCATCCAGACAAGACTTGGTCGGTAGATGAGTGTAAAAAGGTACTAGGAGCAAGTATTCGTGAGAACAATGTGAAAGGCATTATCTGTTGTCACAGAGAATTCAGTGTAACACGAGCTAGAGAACAGTCTCAGCATAACTCAGAGCTAGAGAAACAGAACAATGAACTCCGTGCTAGAGTATCCACTTTGACTAAGAAATTGAACCTCAAGAAAGCTGCAGCAAAAACTGATGTGGAAGTTAGTCAGCCTGATAACATTTACCCTGATTTATAAGCGTTCTTTGAAACAGATGTAGCTCTCCAATCAGTAACTGATGTGCCTGTAAATTCAGTCAATGTGTGTGGTGCTAGGAGAAGATTTCAGGGAATTGAAGAAACTGATAGTGTTCCTCTCAATTCTTCTGTTGTGCAAATACAAACTGTTGCCAAAGCTTTATGTCCTAAAGATATAGAGAGACTATCTCAGAGTTTACCGTCAGCACGCACACATTTTTCTGAATTTAGAAGAACATTGATCAGTAAAATGCGTCTTTATGACATGTCGTTGGCAGAAGTCACGCAGCTGATGTCACAAATACTAACTGAATCTGAATTCAACAGTTTTGAATCTGCTGTCACTTCTGAACTGCGAAATGCCAGTAAGGGTGATTTAAGAGAAGGTATTTTGAAAATCCTAAAGAATATCTCAGGACCCAAAATAGATTGGTCTAGAATTACTACCTGTGTGCAAAGGAAAGAAGAAACTGTGAGTGAATATACTGAGAGATTTTGTCAGTCAGCTGTAATCTACAGTGGAATTGTTGATGACCCTGAAAGTGTGCTAGATGACAAGGGACCCCTGGTTCGTATCTGGTCAGATGGCCTTGTAGCCGAATACAGAAAAGCTTTACCATTCTTAGATCTAACTTGGTCTAACAGAACTCTCAGAAGTAACCTAGACAGGTTAGCTACATGGGAAAGAGATGCTGATGTCAAGGCAAAAGTAAGAGTATCAGCAGCTACGTTTAACACAACGAAACAAGACAATAGATGGTCTAAAAGAGAAAATAAATGCAAATACTGTGGAAAATTAGGACATTGGGAGAAAGAGTGTAGGAAGAAGTTGCAAGATAGTAAAAGAAATGCTATGCATAATTCTGCTCCTTCTCAGCCTGCCCACAACCCTGAAGTAGTTCCGCCAGTGACCACTGAAACTGTAGGACAGCTAGTTCAGGCTCTTCTAAGAGCACAACAAGACCAGGAAAAAAACTGATTGTTGGGGCTGTGAGTAGCTACCTTTCCCCTGTAATCCAACACAATGACCAAAGAATTTTTGTGAAAGGTAGCATAAAAGAGAAAGAGATTGATTTTTTGCTTGATACAGGTGCGGAAATTACAGTAATTCCTACAAAATTGGCACAAGGTTTAAACA
This sequence comes from Oxygymnocypris stewartii, assembly GCA_003573665.1. Lineage (NCBI taxonomy): Eukaryota > Metazoa > Chordata > Actinopteri > Cypriniformes > Cyprinidae > Oxygymnocypris > Oxygymnocypris stewartii. The sequence continues at coordinate 53,637 of QVTF01022538.1, forward strand.
TCCCATACAAGAAAACCAAACTTTGTTTAACTGGTGTAATAGGTGAAGATTCTGTTTTGTATGAAACTCCGCCCATAGAGGTACAATTTGGCCCAAAAACTCTGACTACAAAATTGCTATGCGCTCCATTACATACAGGTGCAATTTTAGGCATGGATCTTCTGAGACAAATAAATCTAACTTTAGACATGTCCTCAGAATCTACTAGCATAAAAATTTCCTCAGCACAGATTTCTACCAATAATGCAACCCCTCCCGAGTATGCTTTCTTACAGAATCATCCAATTTGGGCTAAAGACAAGGATGATTGTGGGTTGTTGACAGATGTAGAACCAGTTAAATTGACAGGAACTCCACCTCCGGTCACCAAACAATATCCAATTAATAAGGAAGCTATACAGGGAATCAAACTTATTGTAGAAAATTTGCTGACGCAAGGAGTGCTAGTTAAAACCAACAGTCCATGTAATTCACCCATATGGCCCATCAAGAAATCTAATGGGACATGGAGACTTACAATAGACTACAGAGTAGCCAATAAACATATTGATAAAATCACCCCCCTAGTGGCAGATCCATCTACAATTTGTAATGGCTTACCATTAGATTGTAAGATTTTTTCGGTAATTGATATGTCTAATGGATTCTTTTCTGTACCGTTGCACTCTGACAACCAGCCATGGTTAGCTTTCACAGTTGACTATGAACAATACCAGTGGACACGATTGCCACAGGGATTTCAAAACTCCCCAACCATATATCATCAGGCTGTCAGACGTGATTTGTGTGACCCAGAATGTCCGGTAAAACAGTCCACTATGATCCAATATGTCGATGATATTTTGATTGCCTCAACAGATCATGAGGTACATCAAACTGAATTGGCATCATTGTTGGACTATTTGCATAAAAAAGGACACAAATGCAGCTTTCACAAAGCTCAAATCGCTAAAAAGCAAGTCACATTTCTGGGTCAAACAATTGGTGCAGGAAATAGATCCATTTACACAGGATCGAGCGGCTTCAGTCAAAGCCATACCTCCGCCTACTACCATTAAAACACTCCGCTCATTTTTAGGAACAACAGGTTATTGTAGACCTTGGATTGAAGACTATGCCTTGATTGCTCAGCCTCTCTATGATTTGTTGAAAGGCCATGGTAAAGATTCAGATACTGTTTGTATGGAAGAACTTCATCTCAAAGCTTTTAATAATTTGAAGAGAGCACTATGTCAAGCACCAGCATTAGGAATTGCCCAATCTGATAGACCCTTTGTGCTTTATGTCCATGAACACTTAGGCTTTATGACTGCATGTCTAATGCAAGATCATGGGGGCAGCTTACGCCCAATTCATTACTATTCCGGTAAACTTGACATAGTCGCTCAAGGTATGGGCCCATGCCTCAGAGCAGTACAGGCAGTTCATCTAGCGCTTCAGGCTTCATCAGGAATGGTGTTAGGTCAGACTGTAAACGTAAAATGCCCTCACGCAGTGTCCACACTAATGAATCAAGCAAAAGTCACTTCTGTCACCTCCTCCCGTTGGGGAAATTGGTTAGCAACTCTCACAGCCCCGAATATTGTTATACAGCGTGCACCAGTCACGAACCCATCCTCATGTATGATGTCTGCAATGACTGAATTTGTGTTAGAGGATGAAGGCGAAATGACTCATGATTGTGTTACGCTTGCATATGCAGCGACAAGTGAAATAGCAGAAACTCCCATAGAGAACGCAGAATTGGAGTTGTTTGTTGATGGTTCAGCTCAAGTTATTGAAGGTAACAGACGAGCAGGATATGCAGTAACTTCCACCACTGAAGTAGTTGCTTCAGGTCGTCTTCCAGATCATTTTTCAGCTCAAGCTGCAGAACTAGTAGCCTTAACTAGAGCATGCACGCTAGCTTCAGGATCGGTTGCAAATATCTACACAGATTCCAGGTATGCTTTTGGGGTAATTCATGATTTTGGCGTCATTTGGCAAACCAGAAAATTTCTAACTTCTGCTGGATCCCCCATTAAGCATGCTGGATTAGTGAAAGATTTAATGTTTGCCATGAAACTCCCAAAGAAATTAGCGGTGATCAAAGTGAAAGCACATCTCACAACTAATACTACGGAAGCTAAAGGTAATGCTCTTGCTGATGTAGCGGCTAAACAGGCTTGTTTCTATGCAACTGTACAAGTGTGTTCAGGTAGTACAGCACAGAAGACAATTCTACCTCCTGAATCAATCGTTGATCTGTATAAAGACGTTCCTCTATATGAAGCATGGACATGGTTAGACAAAGGAGCCACTGTGGATTCATCCGGCTGCTGGACCAAAGGGGGAAAGTATGTTGCTCCCGAATCACTGTTGCCATATTTGGCTCAACAAATACACAGTTTGGGTCATAGTGGTCCAGCAACGATGAATCACAGGTTCTCAAATCAATGGTGGAATCCAAAATTCAGAAACGCAGCCACTGAAACAGTCAAGAGATGTGTTACATGTCAGAAAAATAATGATGTACCAGCAGCCACTACACCAGCAGCACATACCCCAGCTCCACCAGGGCCATTTCGTCACCTGCAAGTTGGTTACATATCGTTGCCCCCTTGTAAAGGAAAAACTGACGTTTTGGTAGTAATAGACAAGTTCTCAAGATGGGTAGAAGCTTATCCAACAGGGCGTGCTACAGCTGCACATACTGCTAAATGTCTTGTCACTGATTTCATTCCCAGATGGGGATTACCAGATTGCATTGACTCAGATCAAGGTACCCACTTCACAGGACAGGTAGTCAAGGAAGTGTCTAGAATGTTGAAGATTAAGTGGAACCTTCACTGTCCCTATAGGCCACAAGCATCAGGACAGGTTGAACGATCAAACAGAACAATCAAAACCAGGCTAAGCAAAATGCATCAGGAAGGAGTACCATGGGTTGAAGCACTGCCCGCAGTACTGTGTAGTATGAGAGCATCACCTAACAGATCAGTAGGGCTGAGCCCTCATGAGATTATTACTGGATGCCCAATGCAGATGCCAGGTGTGATTGATCTTAGAAATGCTGATGTGCACATTGCTTCAGATGCCCTTATCGCTTACTGTGAAAACCTCACAAAGGCAGTGCAGAGTGCCAAAGAGAGAGTTGAGTCGTGTTGGCAGACTCCACCAGAAGGTGGACACACAATCGTCCCAGGTCAATGGGTCATGATAAAGGCATTCATAAACAAGCCATTAGAGCCTAAGTGGTACGGACCACATCAAGTGATGTTGATTACAGCTGCTGCAGTATTGTGTCAGGGAAGGAAAACTTGGACTCATGTGTCACACTGTAAGGTTGTTCCTCCCCCTGCAGGGATAGGATAGGACAGACACAAGAACCAGTGAGGAGCCCAGGGAAGAACCGAAAGCAACAGGCTTCGGGGAACAACCCTGCGGTGAAGATTTCCTCATAGGCCTTTCCCATCCAATTAGTCCATCCTTTCCTCACTGTTCTTTAGGTGTCACAGGAATTGAGAAATAGGGAAAGAAGGAACAACAATAGCAGACTATATTTGAACAGAGGATACAACCCTAATGTTTGCAGACGCTACAACAAATACTGCTATGTGCCATTGTTCTCTTTTGTTTTGGTTTCTTTCTTCCTCTGTGCAGATACCACTTGATGGCGGTCCTGAGATCCATATGCACCGCCCTTCTCACCTGCGGATGAAGCCACAACCTCTAGAATACAACTAGACCCATTGCCGAGCCAACTATCACACAAGAAAGAGAAAAGAAAGAAGAAGAAGAAAAAAAAATACACAACGCAGAGACTCACATATGGGAACTTCAGTCATCCATCAACCTGATCAAGATTTTCGAACAAAATCCAACAAGACATTCTTGGTCTTTCAGCAAAATTACACCAGATGACTGAAGATAATTCTTCATGGTTCGGAAACTTGTTAGGTAAACCCTGGCTGTGGATCAAGGAAATAGCAATTCTGCTGTTGTTTCTCCTACATGCGTACTATCTATGCATCCACAGTATCAAGTGTTTCTTTCAGCAAATGACTCCCGCCTCTCACGAGGAAATGACAGTTCCAACCAGAAAAGATTATTACCCGTAAGAACTTCACGGACCATAATTGCATGTTTTGTTTCTGTGTCAGCATGCAATTACATATAAGCAACACAGAACATGTACAATGTGCCTGTAACGATTACAAGTTACAAGAATTAACTTTTAAGTGTCTAAATTTGTATTTTGTGAGAGTTATTAGAACTCTCAAAGGGGGAATTGTGGGGTTACAAATTTTATTTAAATGTTCACTTCCTGACTCAATGTATAACTGTGCTTTGTCTCAATCAAGTCATGTTGATTGGCAGAGATTCAAAGAACCCCTGGCCCAGACGTTGATTCGAAGAACCCCTGGCCCAGACGTTGATTCGTTAGGTTGATTGGATTAGTGTCTATCTTTCGGAGCCCCCTGGCCCAGACGTGGATTCGTTAGGTTGATTGAATTAGTGTCTATGCATTTGATTATGTTGATGAGATTAGAACCATGGGAAGTTTAGCAACATACTAACGCCTCCCTCATGTGCTTGCTTTGTTTGAATTTGTCTCCACCTCCAAGAATCCCTCCTCCAAAAATGCCTATAAAATAACCTTGTAAAGTTACTTAAGATTGAGATTTCGATGACTACAGCTACCACCAGCTTGGGTTTTTCAATAAAGAATCCTGCTGACGATCCAATCCGAAGTCTCCTGGTCTTCTCTTCTGAGTTTCCTACACTTTAGAAGAACCAAGTTCACAACAGCTCCTATGTTCAGGGTGATGGAGTTGGAGGTGAACTGGCCGACTTTCACCACTTGTGGTCTGGCGGTGAGGAAATCTTGAATCCAGTCACAGAGTGAATTGTTAAGGCCGAGGTCTGCGAGTTTGACAGCTAGCTTGGTGGGGACTATAGTGTTGAAAGCAGAGCTATAGTCAATGAATAGCAGCCTGACATAGTTGCCATTTATGCTGGGAAGAGTGGGAGAGTGCAGGACCTGGGAGATGGCATCATCAGTAGACCTATTTGGCCGATAGGCAAACTGAAGAGGGTCCAAAGTAGCAGGGGTCGAGGAGCAAATGTGTTCTTTAAAAGTCTCTCAAAAACCTTCATGACTGTTGATGTGAGGGCAACTGGACGATAGTCATTCAGGCAAGAGGGTTTACTGTTCTTAGGCACAGGGAATTTGACAGATTTTTTAAAGGAGGTGGGAACAACAGAGGTAGCGAGGGACTCATTAAATATGGATGTAAACAACCCAGCAAGCTGATCAGCACAGGACCTCAGAACGCAGCCAGTAATACCATCAGGTCCTGCTGCTTTCCTGACGTTCACTCTCCTTAGTTCCCTCCGAACCTCATCCTCCGACAGGGTGAATACATGATCGCTGCTCTGTCTGCTGCTTCCTGATGCGCTGATCAGCAGAGTCGCGCCGCCATTACATTCAAAGCGGCCGTAGAAGGTGTTTAGCTCTTCGGCCAGCAACGGATCTGCTCTCACCTCTGCGGAAGAGTTGTTACCAGAGGAACAGATGGTCTTCAGTCCCTGCCACATGCGTCGAGAGTCATTGAGCTGGAAATGTGACTCAATTCTCTCCCTGTACCGGCGTTTAGCAGCTCTAACTGCCCGACAGAGAGCGTAGCATGATGTTTTGTATTCGCTCATGTTTTCCGACAAAAGAACAGCATTGTATGCGGCAGTACGATGGTTAACCGTTTCATGGATTGTTCTGTCCACCCACGGTTTCTGATTTGAGAATGTATTATTACCGTTTCAGTGGCCTGTGCGGTTAGCGTGTTGACAAAGCTCAATGCTACATCCGTGAATTCGCTGACGTCAGATGAACTCGCCCGGAACATGTCCCTGTCGACGTCATCAAGAGACGCCTGTAGCATAGCTTCAGAGTGGGAGGACCAGCGCGTCACTTCCCTCTCCATCGGAGGTTCCTGAACGATCTTTTGTTTATATTCCGGTGTGAGGAAAATGGCGGCATGGTCCGATTTGCCAAAAGCCGGCAGTGAGTGGGCTTTGTAGGCATTTTTGAGCGGAGTGTAGCAATGATCGAGTGTATTCAGTCCTCTGGTTGGACAGGATATATGCTGATGAAAGTTCGGCATGACCTTCTTGAGGTTGGTTTTGTTAAAGTCCCCGGCGATGATGAAGGCAGCGTCAGGATATTTGTTGATATATCCGCTGAGCACATCGTGGAGATTGGACAAAGCCAAGCTAGTATCTGCCTGTGGTGGAATGTAGACAACAGTAACGACGATTGATGAAAATTTCTGGGGCAGATAGAATGGGCCGCAGATAATGGAGAGATGTTCCAGATGAGGCGAGCAGGAGCACGGCAGAATGGAGATATTTCTGGGGTCACACCATTTCTTGTTAATCATGAAACACACCCCACCACCTTTGGTTTTTCTGGCCTCGGCTGTTCTGTCCATCCGTAAAACAGAAAAGTTATCAGACGGCATTACAGCGGTGTCCGGGACCGTTAGCGTGAGCCATGTTTCGGTCAAACAAAGGATGTTACAGTCTCTAATGTCCCGTTGGAAACTTATCCTGGCTCTAAGATCATCCATCTTATTCTCCAAGGATTGGACATTAGCGAGCAGAATACTCGGTAGAGGAGGACTGTGAACCCTTTCCCTCAGTCTGTTACGAATTCCAGCGCGTCACCCACGATGTTTCCTTCATCTCCTGGGGTTATTCAGGTGGTCATTGTTTAACTCGGTGTTCCGAAGTATCTCCAATGGCCACGCTGGGTCCGTGGATAAAGTGTCCTGAATCAGGTTAGTGTAGTGCTGTCCAATGTCTAAAAGTGTTCTTTTGTCATACATAATCATTGCAGACGTTACACGCATAAAAAGAGAAGTAAAAATAGGTAAAAAAACACATAAAAGCACAATTCTGAGCGGAGCTAATTCACAGGCGACTGAACTCAGCAGTGCCACCGGAAGCATTTACAACCTGAATTTCGGAAATGTTGGGACATTTTTTTATAAAAATTTGAAATACATTTATATAAGTTTGAATAAAATGAAAACTAAAAGACTTTCAAATCACATGAGCCAATATTTTATTCACAATAGAACATCGATAACATAAATGTTTAAACTGAGAAATATTACAATTTTAAGCACAAAATGAGCTCATTTCAAATTTGGTGCCTGCTACGGGTCTCAAAATAGTTGGGACTGGGGCATGTTTACCATGGTGTAGTATCTCCTCTTTTCAAAACAGTTTCTGGAGTTTTGGTGTTTGAATTTGACTCCATTCTTGCCTGATAGAGGTTTCCAGCTGAAGAGTTCGTGGTCAACTTTGCCGTATTTTCCGTTTAATGATGCGCTAAATGTTCTCTATATGTGAAAGATCTGGACTGTAGGCAGGCCAATTCAGCATCCGGACTCTTCTACTACGAAGCCATGCTGTTGTAATAGCTGCAATATGTGGTTTTTCATTGTCCTGCTGAAATACACTTCATCTGGAGGGGAGCATATGTTGCTCTAAAACATTCATATACCTTTCAGCATTCATAGTGCCTTCCAAAACATGCAAGCTGCCTATTACGTATGCACTTATGCACCCCCATAACATCAGAGATGCTGGCTTTTGAACTGAACACTGATGACACGCTGGAAGGTCTCCCTCCTCTTTAGCCCAGGGGACACGGCGTCCGTGATTTCCAAGAAGAATGTCAAATTTGGACTCGACTGACCATAGAACAATTTTCCGGTTTGAATCAGGTCATTTTAAATGAGCCTTGGCTTACAGGACGCGGCGGTGCTTCTGGACCATGTAAACATATGGCTTCCTTTTTGCATTTCCTTTAGTTGGCATTTTGCTGATGGCTTGTGTTTACTGAGTTTCTGTAAGTATTCCTGGGCCCATTTAATAATGTCAATGACAGAATCATGTCATGCCCGAAGACCATGGGTATCCAACAAAGGTTTTCGACCTTGTCCCTTACGCACAGAAATTTCTCCAGTTTCTCTGAATCTTTTGATGCTGTTATGCACTGTAGATTATGAGATTTGCAAAGCCTTTGAAATTTTAATGATGAGAAACGTTGTTTTAAAGTGATCCACAATCTTTTTACGCACTCTTTAATAGATTGGAGAGCCTCTGCCCATCTTTACTTCTGAGAAACTCTGCTTCTGTAAGAAATCCCTTTTATAGCTAATCATATTACAGACCTGATGTCAATTAACTTAATTAGTTGCTAGATGTTCTCCCCACTAAATATTTTCAAAATATCTTGATTTTTCAGCCATTTGTTGCCCCCGTGCCAACTTTTGTTGAGACCTGTAGCAGGCATCAAATTTTAAATGAGCTCATTTAGTGGATAAAAGTGTAAAATTTCTCTGTTTAAACATTTGTTCGGTTCTCTATATTCTATTGTGAATAAACTGTTGGCTCGTGTGATTTGAAAGTCTTTAATTTAGATTTTATTCAAATTTAAAAAAGCGTCCCAACATTTCTGGAATTCGGTTTGTAATTATTTTATTGGTATGTTTGCATATATTAGGAATCAGCATTATTGCATAGTCAAGTTATTTATCAAACTACTAAACATTTTAGATTTGCTTGTCCAGTGCTTAATTTTAGAATTGAGTATGGGTATTTATAGTTGACATTTCTCTAATCTTTTCACTGAGCTTGTGCAGTGCATTCTGGGATTGACATATTGACAATATACATGTACAAGAACATTGCCTTGGAAAAAGCCTACCTTCTAGAACAGTCGTTGCATCTGAAGCGTGTCTAAAGGTATTTCATTTTTATTTTTTTACAGATCAGTATGTTACCCATCTCCATCTATTGCCATTAGTTGATGCTCGGTTTCACTGATAGTACATGTTCAATTGGCATTTGTCGAATCATGGAAATTTTAAGAAGTTACATACTGTAATTTTTTGATTGTCGGCATCTGTCGGTGCAGTGTAAGTTAGCCTTATGATGTCTTAAAATGTTGCCTAGGTAGGCATCTCACTAGATTTTGGAACAGCGCTAATCAATCACTGTAGCAGTTTGAATTAGACAGCTGACTCTAAAGTAACTCAATACAGGCAGTTTAAAAAGTAAAGTATTTGAATCCTGTAATTAAAAAATGTAAGGAAAGTGTGTTTAAGCGCCAGTTGAAGACAGTGTAAAGTAATACACTTTGAGAGAAGCAGTCTATCAGTGGAAGTTAACATCAACTAGTAAGTGTAAGTGTCTCAATATTGTTTAGCGCAGTTGTCGTTGCTAGGAAACACTTGTTTTGTTTATTGTGTGGAGATGTGCTGAAATTGCATTTGGTTTCGTTCTGTATCGCATCCCTTGTCAGTGTCGGGCACTTGCTTGGCCATTGCTTGGCCACAGGAAAGTATGTTCAGCTGAATTGGAGTAGTATTTTGTTAGATGGGTATACGGTGTGACTCCACCGGGTAGGGACACTGCCAAAGGATATAAGTATTGCTTTTTATTTATATTCTTTCTTACTGCTTGTTTCCCTTCTGTTTTAGTTTTTATAACCAATTCTTACTATGTGTAAGTTGTTGTTTGTTAGCATATGTGTTTGGCAGTGTTCTTTTTTAAGATTACTGATAAACTACTGCCATTTGATTTGTTATCTATTTTAATTTTAGATAAATTATGTATGAATTTATTATGTCTTTATAGGCATTTTCTTTATTTTTAGTTATAATAAATTTGAGTTATTTTAGTAACATATATATATATATATATGTGGATGTTTGGCTTAGTGCCATGTTAGAATTATTTTTATACTCTATTCACTGATCCTTATACTTACATTTTTATACTTAAATATTTTGAATTGTTATTAGCTTTATTTTTTGTTTTCATTTAAATGTTTAGTTTTGAAATGTTGTTGTATGCATTTGTAATTTTATTTCATTTCTTCATTTTCTTAAATGTGTATATATAGTATGTATAGAGTTTTAACTTATAGTTTTAGTTACTTTTTCTTATTTGTAAGTCACTTTGGATAAAAACATCTGCTAAATGACTAAAAAGTAAAAAGTAAAAATAATAAACTGTGGTAGATGAACTTGGTAGATGAACATAAAAAAACCTCCAAGTGTAGCATGCACTCACATTCACCATTGATCTGGCCATTTATGAACTTTCCCAATCCCTCTCTCTCTCACATACTCCCTCCAGAACTCTTTGTTAAAGGATTGGCAGATTTTCACAGGCTAGTATTATTGAAAACACATATAAAATGTTTGAAGAAGACTGGGAACACAAAGCCAGAGCCACACTGTACATGCAGTGCAGGCACAGAATCGGGCAACCCTTCCTTGATTATAGAGACGAGCACCAGGCTCCTTCTGTAATGAGCTACAAGGCCCATGCATCACAGTTTTCCACTGCCAAAATGGAAAAGTAGAAACAAGATGTTTGCCGCTGGCCCCTAAACTTGTATTTTACCCCCTGTTCAGTTTCTCTGTATGCACTGAGCATCAAATGAAAAACACAGCCTGCTACTATGCAAGCCGGTAGCCTGGGGCCGAGAGCGCACTGAGTAAAACATCAAGAAGAAACAACTTAATGTGCATTAGAACTGGAAGCTGATCTACACAGTGGGCTCCGCAGTAGGGGATGTTTAGCAGTCATAAAAAGCATACACACAGACACACATCCAAAATCAGAGATAGTAAAGCTAAAAATTGCACTGGAGCAACCAGTTTCTAATCCCAAACACATGCACATGTACCCATAGAAACCTTCGACTCACCTCAGAAGACCCACTCTCTCACTCTTGTGCCAGATCCTGGGACCATAATGGCAGTAATGGTCTAAATTAAAGATGATTCCCTGTTGGTGAAAATGCTGTTAAGTCATGTGTGAGAAGATCCCTGACCCAGTAATTATAATTGCAAACTTTCCCTGAATATTTAATGCTACACTACAGCTGTCAAACAAAAACAACAATAGAGATTAGGGGCTCTCAAGAATCAGAGGCAGCCAAAATAAACAGCCTTACGGTTCTCATAGGATCACATCGCCCGTGGCGCAGCACTTCTACATGTTTTGAGAGATAGTTTACACTTCATTATCATCATGAAGGCGAAAATAAAGCCTTTTAATGTAGTGAATAAAGTAGCTCTCTATGTAAAACAAATGTGTGAATGACTGGTGAAATTACAGGGCATAGAATTACACCGAATTAATAGTAAATTACACACTGATTGTAATAAGGTCACTAAATGATCTATATTAAAATTATACTGGTGACAGAAATATTATAGAGATTTATCTGGTGCAAATTTGCATAAACTGTCTTATCATCACTTTCATTAAAACATTTTTTTAAACATAAATATTTTGAAGATAAAAGTTGGCAAAAAAAGTTTCCACTGGACCTCATATGCAAATAAATTAAAAGAGTCATTCACCCAAAAATGTCATTTTGTCATCATTTATTTCCCTCAAGTCATTCCAAATCGGTTTGCCTTTCTTCTACAAAACAGAAAAGAAATAAAAAATAAAAATTTGCCCATACAATGAAAGTCAATGGGGTCCAAAACAAAAACAAACACTGAGCTACTTTTCAAAATATCTCTTTGTGTGATTTACAAAAAAAAAGAACATTAAGGTGTATAAATCATCACATATGTTTTTTTGTTTTTTTTTTTATAAAGAGAGAGACCAAATAAACCAAGACATAATCTTGTCATTAAAACAAATGAACATGTGAACTCAACACAAGTGACAATGCAAAGTAACACAGTTGTTAAATTTCATTTTAAAAAGAACCAATGGTTAAAAATATTTGACTCTCACAGATCTCTTATTTTATGCATGTGTGATTTTACAGTTTCCTAGCACAACACTGATCTTTCTCATAAGTTCATTTTGAATGTCTCACAGAACTGGGCATGAGTTGTTTGCTGAGTGTGTGTGTGTGTGTGTGGGGGGGGGGCATGTTTATGTGGTTTATGAGGACACAAATTTGTATAATGACATGGGTATAACTTAGGTATTACAAGGAGAAGGTGATTTATGAGGACATTTTCAGTGTCCCCATCATTTAAAACGCTTATAAATCATACAGAGTGAGTTTTTTTGAGGGAAAATAGAAATGCACAGTCTCCTGTGAGGGGTAAGTTTAGGTGTAGAGTAGGTGTAGGGCAATAGCACATACAGCTTGTACAGTATAAAAACAATTACGCCTATGGAAAGTCCCCGTAAACCATAAAAATCAACGTGTGTGTGTGTGTGTGTGTGTGTGTGTGTGTGTGTGTGTGTGTGTGTGTGTGTGTGTGTGTGTGTGTGTGTGTGTCTAACTTGACAAAGTGAGGGCAGGCCCTTTCCAGACGAAATTAATGAACTGAGAATGACCTTGATCAATGATTCAAAGCGAGGAGCAGCAAAGCTTTCCCTCCTCTGCCACTCTCGGTCCAGTCATTCATCAAGTGCTCTCTTTTGATCTGTGAACTGGATCGCGTGTGTCTGACCAATCACAGCGCAGCCCCGCCCAAAACCCACAATGCTCCTGCTATAAAAATATTAACCACACTAATTTAATCCAAAGTTGGTCACCTAAGGTCATTTTCTGGGTATGTATATTGTAAATATTCTGAGTATACTTGCAATTACACTTGCAGAGCAAGCTAAGGGTGTTAAATAAAAGTATTTTGTGACATTGTTTTTAACTTTTTACATATTAAAAGTGATAAATGTTAATTTTCTTTCTTTCTTTTTTCTTTCTTTCTTTCTTTCTTTCTTTCTTTCTTTCTTTCTTTCTTTCTTTCTTTCTTTCTTTCTTTCTTCTTTTTCTTTCTTTCTTTCCTTCCTTCTTTCTCATTCCTTAAATTTCCTTGTTTCATTTTACCTAACATTTCATATCCGGTAGAGTTTCCATGCAAACCATAAATATATTCCCAGTGCTCCACTGCTCTGGATTGTGGACTGTGCCGTCTAAAGCCAGCCATGGGAAAAGAGGTCATTAGTTGCATTTACGTTTTAAAAGTGATTTTCCCTTTTCCTCTCCAGGCTACAGATTACTGGATTATATTCCAATACATCTGCTTCGATATAAAGGGCCATAGCATCAAGATTTGTCTCTGTAAATATATCGGACCAGGGATGTGATATCTGAGAGATATTTCACGTTTGGGCTGTAGGCCGATTAGCTGGCACTTATTTTACTTTCTGCCCCTGCAAAGCTCACTAACAAAGATACGTTTGACCTAACTGTATTATTTTAGCCTGTCACATGACACACTGGCCAGCCTATATTTTAGCATGTTTTCAAAAGCAATTGTGTACAAAAAATATATAAATAAATACTTTTACACCACTTCGAAGAGATTCATATGTCAAAGGAATGCATGAGTGTATATATATATATAAAAAGGTTTAGGAAAATCAATTATGTTCTTGTGGTTTTTTGAGAGTGTTCCTTTGTTGTGGGTGTGCAAGTGTTATTTTTCACAGTCCATAAAGTATTCTCAGTTCAACCCACAACCATTACAAGTTTCTCCAGTGCAAGAACAGAGAGAGGAAAGTTGTTCATCAAAGTCTGTGGAAACGTGAGCCATTAATTATGGCGACAGAAGCAGTGTGGCATTCTGGGGTCCACAAGAGGGTCACAATCACTTTCAAATGACCCTCAACACACAGCTGACTGTTCATCTAAGCAGAGGTCATCTTAATGTCAGTTTAAGGTCTTCATCAAAGCGTTTCAGGCACACAGACATTAGGAAAACATTGGGTCAGGCCTAATGAGTGATGTCACATCCAAACATTGTGTTGCAATCAAAACTTTCATTTACTTTGAAACAACTTTCAAAATTAAAAGTAACAAGCAATGGCAAGTAACACAATGAATTAAACATACTTTTGTGTAACTCAATCTACATTTACATGGTTTTTTTACATTTATTCTTGTTTTCTTTTTTTATTATTATTATTGTCATTCTGCGGCTCTTTTAGACTTTTAGAAGTTTGCTGAAGCCCCCTAGTGGACCCCCACATTGAGAACCACTGCTCTGGAGGTACACTGTTACCCTTTAAAAAGTCTGACAGCAATGTTTACACTTAGAAACACCTATCAACCAGAAATGTTTTGTGAGCTATATAGGAAGGGTGATGAGTCAATAGTTCCTCAAATTGTTTCACTCTTTCAACATGTAAAACCATCTAAGTTACAAATTTGCCAAAAGAAGGTTTCCATAACTGCTTTAAACTTCCTCCTTTCATCCTTCTTATGAGGCCACAGGGCACAAAAGTGAACAGAGATGGTGGAGATTGTCTGCCTCCCTCCCCCAATGGCTGAAGGACTGGGACCTGAGTCATGGGTCTTGCTAATGGCCTTCAGTGTTTAAATATCATTATTCTGGCTTTGGGGTTGTGAAGACAGACCCTCATACTGCCAAAGGGGGGCATCTTGAACCATTGCAAGGCTCCTGTTAAACTATGACAAAACACAGGTCTGAACAATCAGCCAGGCACAAAACAAATCAAGATTTATGGAGAGAAACTCCCCCATTAAGGTGGGTTGAAAACAGTGCTGGGGGCAAAAGGATAGATAGAGGAGGGGGAGCGGTTTAGGGAAGATGAAAGAAAAGATAAATGAAGACAAAATACTCTCTCACCCTCATAACTTTTAGGGAACGGCATGAATTAAAGTTCACTAAAAAGGTAACATTACAAATACAGATGATTGTAATACTGTTATTCTGTACATTATGCACTACCATTCAGAAGTTTAGGGTAATATTTGTTTGGCTACACTTTATTTTAAGGACCAGTTCTCACTATTAACTAGTTGCTTATTAGCATATATTGCCTAGCATATTGGCTGTTTATTAGTACTCATAATGCATATATTAATACCTTATTCTAAATGACCACATTTTGGATCCTTTAATTCTACCCCATATCTTAACTATTTATAAGCAGCATTTATTTGGAGTTTCTTCAGGGAAAACTCAGAATAGTGAATACGTGTTCTCCATTCTAAAGTGTTACCAATTTTGTATGATATACAGGTACATCTAAAAAAAATATAGAATATGGTGAAAACGTTTTCTTGTAACATTTAAAAAGTGAAACTTTCATATATTTTAGATCCATTACATGTAAAGTAAAACACTTCAAACTTTTTTTGTTTTAATTTTAATAATTAGAGCTTACAGCTAAGGAAAATCAAAAATCAGTATCTCAAATATTAGAATATTTACATTCAACTAATGACCATCCCTAAAGTATTAAATATTGGGTATCTCTTGTTCTTTGAAACCACAATAATGGGGAAGACTGCTGACTTGGCAATGGTCCAGAAGACAATCATTGACACCCTCCACAAAGTCACAGAGGGTCATTACTGAAAGGGGTGGTTGTTCAAGGAGTGCTGTATCAAAGCATATTAAATGCGAAGTTGACTGGAAGGAAGAGATTGCGTATGGAAATGTATGTGCACAAGCAACAGTGATGAACATAAGCTTGAGAATACTGTCAAGCAAAGCCGATTCAAACACTTAGGAGAGCTTCACAAGGAGTGAACTGAAGCTGGAGTGAGTGCATCAAGAGTCACCACGCTCAGACATCTTCAGGAAAAGGGCTACCAAGCCACTTCTGAAACAGAAACATCATCAGAAGCATCTGACCTGGCCTAAGGAGAAAAAGAACTGGACTGTTGCAAAGAACTCAGTTGTCCAAAAGTCCTCTTTTCAGATGAAAGTAAATGTCGCATTTAATTTGGAAATCAAGGTCCCAGAGTCTGGAGGAAGAATGGAGAGGCACAGAATCCATGTTGCTTGAAGTCCAGTGTGACGTTTCCACAGTCAGTGATGATTTGGGCTGCCATGTCATCTGCTGGTGTTGGTCCACTGTGATTTCCACAAGTCCACAGTCAACACAGCCATCTATCAGGACATTTTAGAGCACTTTGTCCGAGCTAACTCAATCCGAGCAGATGAATCCTTACCCATCTTCAAGAAACGGCTAAAAACACATCTCTTCCATCTTTATTTGACCCTCTAACGCTAGCACTCTCTGTTCTATATTTATTTTATCTAATCTGTCTTCTTTTTATTTAAAAAAACACACACACATTTGACCCTCTATCAATTGCATGTTTATTCTCTAAATGCTAGCTTTTCTTGTAAAATTAATACTAGGTTTCTTTTCAGAAAGATGAGAAACACCAGATCCAACAATGCAGATGACCCGAAGTCCGCTATCAAAACAACCTGTGCTTCTATTACAACTGAGCAGTCACACAGGCTGATCGACTCCATGCCATGCAGCATTGATGCAGTAATTCATGCAAAAGGAGGCATAGCCAAGTATTGAGTGCATAGAAATGAACATACATTTCAGAAGCCTGACATTTCTGTTTAAAATATTTTTTTATTTTTCATTGATCTTATGTAATATTCTAATTTTCTGAGACTGAATTTGGGTTTTCATTATCTGTAAACCATAATCATCAACATTTCAAGAAATATAGGCTTGAAATATGTTACTCTATGTGTAATGAATCTATATAATATATAGGTTTCACTTTCTGAAATGAGTGACAAAAGATATTGACCTTTTCCATGATATTCTAATTTTTTTAGATGTACCTGCATTGATTTAAGAAATGAATACTTTTAAGATTCAAGCTTTTTATTCGTCACATACACAAGTATACAGAATATAACCAGCAGTGAAATGTCATGTAAGTGTAATGTAATGTAATGTAAGCAAGGATGCATTAAATTAATCACTGATCAAAACAGTAAAGACATTGACAACAAAGACATTTATAATGTAAAAAAATATATATTTATATTTCAAATACATGCTGTTCTATTGAATTCTCCATTCATCAAAGAATCCTGAAAAAAAGGAGACTGGAGTAATGAAATTTGCTGAAAATTCAGAATTGCATTTAAAATAGCAGAACAGCATTTAAAGGGATAAAATTTAAATGTGATGTTTATCTGCTTACCCCAAAAGCATCCAATATGTATGTTACTTTGTTTCTTCAGTAGAACACAAACAAAGATTTTTAACTCAAACCATTGCAGTCTGTCAGTTATATAATGGCAGTCAATGGGAAAGTCGATTAGTCAATTAACCAAATTAAACCCTGTGGCTCGTAACGATACATTGAGTTCTAAAGACACGAAAATGTCAGTCTGTGCAAGAAACTGAACACTATTTATATAGTTTTTTTCTTCTTGCTTTACGGCGGATCACAGACTTATAAGTGCATTACCGCCACATATCTTTCAAATGGACCATTGACACTCTATCTACAATCTCAATTAGGAGTGTAAATGGTCCATTTGAGTTAAAAATCTTTGTTTGTGTTCTACTGAAGAAACAAAGGAACCTACATCTTGGATACCCTGAGGGAAAAATATTAAACAAATTTGTGGGGGGGGGGGGGGGATGTGAACTATCCCTTTAATTATTTACTGGTAGTGTATACATCAGTTTTTTTTATCACATATATTAATTTATTTTAAAACACATTAAAAAACAGTTCATTCAAAATGGCAATGTTAGTTTGGTTGTATGACTTTATCGCACAAGACTACAAAATATCACACTGATACATCACGAGTAGGTCGCATAATCACCCAGCAACGGCTTTAATTTTGGATGCACAATTTTTTTTATCCAGTCATGCTTTCTTTATCACTGCTTTGATGGTACACCATGCACAGTCAAACTCAATTCCGCTCAGCTGTCTACATAGATGACAATGGTGATCTAATCATTCAAAGCCCCTATGTCTTAAACTGCTGAAGTGTGGCATAACACAACGTTAAAATCCAGAACTGTGCAGGATGATGATTATCCTGTCAATGCAAAACAAGAGCATACTGCAGCTTAGTGAATTATACCGGATACTAACTTTTATTTCTTTAAGTTAAACATTTAACATTTATTAACTTTTTTCTTTCATTTTAAATTGATCACTGTATTTAAGCATAAAATATCCAATTATCAGTAGTTATCTAAAGAATATATGACTTTATAATGCCATGGAATATTTTCAGAAATCTGTTTTCTCAGGAAGTACCTTCATTCAGCCTTTAGCTGTGTTCAAAATGGAAAACTAATGCACTGCCTATTGTGCAGTATGTACTGTATACTAAAACAAGTACTGTATGTGAAGCAGCTGGATGCACTATATAATGATATACTGTATTATTCAAATGCTATGTTCCCACATGCATATTCAGTAGACAACATCCAGTTGTTCAAACCAACAAAAGAGAAACTGTGCTGTGACAAGTCCTGCTTATTATTATTATATATCCATTCCTTCCATCTATATGTACAGCACAGCTAAACAGGAGTGATGCATAGAGCAGTGGTTTTCAAACTTTGAAAACATTTTTTTTTTTTTTTAAATTGACGCGACCCATATAGATAGATATATATAGAAAGAAAGAAAGAAAGAAAGAAAGAAAGAAAGAAAGAAAGAAAGAAAGAAAGAAAGAAAGAAAGAAAGAAAGAAAGAAAGAAAGAAAGAAAGAAAGAAAGAAAGAAAGAAAGAAGGAAGGAAGGAAAGACAACTGCGCTACAGAATGATCTCGAGTCCCTCCGTAGAGCTCCGGGAGGATGCTCTTTTCCAAAATCAAATCACTGTCGGTGCTTCTGAAATTAGTGAGGGTGCTTGCATTCATGCACATCTTTCTGACATATATTGTGTCCAGTAAATAGTTATGATTATGACAATGTCATTGTAATTTTGAGAGAAATGCGCATGCCACTTCCGAAAGTTTCCGAAAGCCATCCATATTGATCCTCTTAGCAGCATGAAAAACAAAACTTTTATTCAAACTCTTAATGGAAAATAGGCTATATACAGCAAAGAAAGCATGCAAAGTGCGCTTCCATAAAAAGCTGTCACTTGTTTCAGTTTATCGTGATCTCTAATTCCGCTATAATCAATGAATCTGTCAACGCAGCACAATTAATCTCCTATTTACATCACCTACACTTTGTTCATTATAATCAGAGGATTCGCGTCGTGAGCTTCCAGAACTCTGGACTGAACAAGAGCACTCGTGTTCTGAACGGTGAGTGGATTCTGACTCACTAAAACTCATCTGATTGGCCATTGCGTTATAGAAATCAACAGATATGTCTCTGATTTGCTACAATGTACAACGCAGCAAAAACCGAGCGCAAACATTTACATTTACATTTAGTCATTTAGTAGACGCTTTTATCCAAAGCGACTTACAATTGGGGAGTACATAAAGCGATTAATCTTGAAGATGCAAACATACAGAGGAAGTGCCAATAACACCAAGTCTCAGGCATTGTTCAAATAAGTACATGCTAGCAAGGGAAGGAGAGAAAGATAAAGAGAAAGATGTTTTTTTTTTTTTTTTTTTTTTTAAGTAGTCAAGTAGAGTTGAAAGAGATAAGTTTTCAGTTGTTGCTTGAAAATTGACAGGGATCCAGCATTCCGGATGGGGGTGGGAAGATCATTCCACCGGCCAGGAACGGTGAAAGAGAATGTTCTGGAGAGTGATTTTGAGCCTCTCTGTGATGGTACCACGAGGCGTCGCTCACTAGCAGATCTCTGACTTCTGGAGGGGATGTAAATTCGTAATAGTGAGTGGAAGTAGGTGGGTGCTGAGCCTGTGGTTGTTCTATATGCAAGCATCAGTGTCTTGAACTGGATGCGAGCTGCAACTGGTAGCCAGTGCAATGAGACAAAGAGAGGTGTAACATGGGCTCTTTTGGGCTCGTTGAAGACCAGTCGTGCCGCTGCATTCTGAATCATTTGTAGAGGTTTGATTGTGTTTGATGGATTAATACACATTTGATTCTGACCTGAGGCGGCTACCGGTTACTTTCGTTTTGTTGTTTATGTTAATTAGTTGCTTCTTTCTTGAGTCTTGAACTTGGCTACATATGTTTTCCTTACATCATCCTGGCAACCCATTTTTTCAGTCTCGCAACCCACCCGAGGGAAAAAAAACTGCATTAGAGGAATGAGGAAGAGAGAGTGGCAGCTGATGCTACACTGAAGCCGAGGGAGTTACTAACAGAGAAGATGAATGAAAGAGAAGCACACTCTGGGAAGCGTCCGGGGAACTGTTTGAGGGGAAACAGTGTCCGTTTGTGGCCTATGATAATACTTTCCATTCAGCAGGGCTCACAGTGAGCTGATTCCTCTGATTGCAGCCTGGCGCCCTGCTGGCGAGGCTCAGCACTGAAATTAAATCCACTTTGTACAGTTATAAATTATAATTCTCTAAACAACACCCCCACTGGGAACAGAGAGAAAGAGAGGGAGAGAGAATGCTTGGATAACTGTTTTTTTTTAATGTGTGAATAGTTTTGCTTTGATGTTCCTAAAATATATACACATATTAGAAGTCCTTTAATCATAAATACAAGAGCATACATTTTTATTGCTTCTTTAATTGTAGAGTTCTCTCAATAGACAAATGTTTGTGCATTACAGTGTTTATGAGGTGAAACAGGCTGGTGGCCACTTTATGTTGCAACATGGTGATATATCCTCCTCCACTTCAACTGGATTCCAAAGTTTAAGATTGTTTAACTGAGCCACTGGACCAAAACACTGCAGCTGTGCGTGACCAAGCCGCCTCTTTCACGAATGTTTGAAAACACGAAGAGGAAAAGACGTCTCTCCTCTTGGAAGTTTACTTTATTTGTTTTAAATACACAGTTCTGTAAATACAATATATTCAAATATATGCATTACGATGGATGCTGTAAACTGCTGCCAATGTGTTTACCATTTTATTCAAGTTAATTTAACGAAATCTCAAAAAGTCTTTAATTTAGTGCTCAAAGCTTTTTCTGGTCTTTTGATGACAGTGCCTCTACTGAGGCATATTAAAACTACACTAGAGTACTATAGTAATAGGAGGTTTAACCCTAATGTCAACTCTCTGAAGTAGCCAGTCGAACAGCTGGCATCCTGACAGCAACCGAGCAGAGTAAAACTCAACCTGTGCCTTTAGACAAAGCACCAGATGACAACATCACAACAGTTAAGAGTCCATGTTTAACCTGACAGACATGTAAGAAAACAAGAGCTGACAAGCTGCAGACAAGGGTTTCGGAGAGCTAAACTGGACTGAGCAAGCTCATGAAATGCTGAAACATTCAGACCAATTTCTTCCTGAGATGCAGGTGTGTTTGTTGACCATTTGCTGGATCGACAAGTTAAATAAAGGAGACATTAAAAGTATTGGTCACATTTTATAATTGAATTTGCTGCTTATTAATAATTAGCAAGGTAGTTGGCAAGGGAGTAGGTTTGCTTTCCAAACCTACAAAGAGAAAGTTTGTAACCAGGCTGTTTTAGGGCATCATTGACATCCATAGTAGGAAAAAAATATTGTGGAAGTCAATAGTGCCCCAGAACTGCTCTGTTTCCCACATTCTTCAGAATATCTTCCTTTGTGTTCAGCAGAACAAAGACATTCATACAGGTTTGCAACTACTGGGTGAGTAAATGATGACAGAATTTTCATTTTTGGGTGAACTATCCCTTTAATCCAGTGGTTCTCAATTCCAGTCCTGGGGACCCCTTGCTCTGCACATTTTGCATGTCTCCCTTATTTAGCACACCTGATTGAGATCATCAGCTCGTTAGATTAGTTCATGGCTCTCTCACCTACCAAGCTGATGATCACAATCAGCTGTGTTAAATAAGGGAGACATGCAAAATGTGCAGAGCAGGGGGTCCCCAGGACTGCAATTGAGAACCACTGCTTTAATCACACATCACTTTATTTTAATATTAATTGAATTGGACCCAGGATGATTCTGAAAGAATACTCTGTTGTCGCTGTAGTAACGAAACTCATGCAGATCTTATTGACAGATAAACTGAATGCTCTTATATCAGTGTTGTTTTTATTTAGTGGATATTTCAGCCAATAGTTTGATTTGTACATTCAGTTGAACAACATTAATTTAAAGTTTAAGACTGTCTGCGGCGACTCAGGATGCTCTTCCAAATCCTTCTGCACCACAGAGTGACAATTGCATAGTTTACAAAAAATTAATAATAAATCACATTATTATTATTGATGTTCATGACTTCATCTTAGGCTGAAAGATTTGCTATCTTTCCGGACAACGTCTTTGTCCGTATGCTTTTATAGGGAACTAATGATAGCCATACACCACTTCAAACTCACCGATGCAACTTTGTTCATTCCTGAAGTGGGCTTTTGTATTAACTGTTTTAGACTGTTGTCTTTACTTGGGTGCAATACCTGTGAGTTCTAAACGCGACTGTGCTTCTCGTTCGGTGTGCTTCTACATTCCGCACACGTATTAAATGTGCGTCCTTGAGAGCGTGCAGTTTTCTAACATATTTACTTTATCTTGTTAGATGATATGATAGATGATATGATATTTTAGATGTGTCTGAAATGACAAAAACATACACATATTTAATGATTTGATCAAAATATTGCTAGGGACATTTTGGTAATGGCTGGATAATTTGGTAGGGACATGTCCCTAATTCTACGCCCCTGGTAGATGTTAAGTTTAGGTATTGGGTATGATTGGGGATGTATGTTCATGCAGAATATGTGCTTTATGAGTACTAATAAACAGCCTGTAATGATGGGTCAGTGACGGTGTGATCCATTTGCAGCTTTATTAACACAAAAAAGAGGTAAGACAGGCATTGGAGAGTGCGTCCCCGGCGTCTGGAGTCGAGAAGTTCTCGCACCTGATATATCTCCTCGTCCTCCCTTGAGATGGGCAGGGGGTCCGCATCCTCGAGCGGCTCCTCGGATCCCTCCCCGGGTTCATCGGCGGGTTTCAGGAGCGAGACATGAAAAGTGGGAGAAATGCGATAATGATTAGGTAGGTTCAATTCAAAAGATACAGGGGTTATTTGATGGGTAATTTGGAATGGACCCACGTACCTGGGACTGAGTTTGCGACATGGCAGATGTAGTCGGAGGTCGCGGGCAGACAGCCACACCCACTGTCCGACGTTGTACTCGGGGTTGCGTCTTCGATGTTTGTCAGCCTGCACTTGTTGTCACCTGACTGCGTGTCGAAGGTGATGATAAGCCTGATCCCAAGTCTCCTCGCTGCGTTGTATCCAATCGTTTACGGCTGGGACATTGGAGGGTTCTCCTGACCAGGGGAATAGCAGAGGTTGGTAGCCCAGGATACATTGAAACGGGATGATACCCGTGGCCGGTTTTCGGAGGGAGTTCTGAGCGTATTCTGCCCACAGTAGATATCGACTCCAGTCCAGTTGGTTGGTACTGCAATATGACCGAATAAATCGAACGAGCTCCTGATTGAGCCTCTCTGCTTGAACGTTAGATTGAGGATGGTACCCAGAAGTGAGGCTGACGTTTATTTCCAAAGCCTTGAAGAATGCGGCCCAAAGCCGTGAGGTGAATTGGGGCCCTCGGTCAGAGACAAAATCCTCGGGCAATCCGTAGAAGCGGAAGACCTGGTTACAGAGGTGCTCGGCAGTCTCCAGAGCGGTGGGTAACTTGGGCAGAGGAATGAGGCAACAGGCCTTGGAGAATCGGTCTATGACAGTAAGAATGGTGGTGTGGCCGTTGGAATTGGGTAAGTCAGTGATGAAATCTATGGCAATGTGAGACCAGGGGCGGTGTGGTATGGGTAGCGGTTGGAGAAGACCAGCAGGTAATTGGCGAGAGGGTTTTTGTGTCTGACAAACTTGGCATTGACGAACCTGGGTAATGGTGTCCCTCCTTAGCGTAGGCCACCAGAATCTGTTCTGCAAGAGTTGGATAGTGGCGCTTATTCCTGGATGGCCTGAGCTGAGAGCCGTGTGGACCTGATCAATGGTACGTTTATGCAGAGTTTCGGGTACGAATAGTTTATCTCGGGGATATTCAGGAGGTATGGCGTGTTCATTGTTGGCTTGATCAATCTCAGTGATGATATCCCACTGGATGGGAGATACGATGACATTTTCGGGTTGAGTGGGTTCGAAACCCATTTCAAACTGTCGAGTGCATCAGCCTTGATGTTCTTGGTGCCTGGTCGGTATGTTACCGTGAAGACAAAGCGAGAGAAGAACAGTGACCATCTGGCCTGTCTTGGGTTAAGTCTACGAGCTGTCTTGAGGTACTCCAAGTTACGGTGATCTGTCAATACCGTGAAAGGATGATGTGCCCCCTCCAACCAATGACGCCATTCCTCGAGAGCGGACTTGATTGCTAGAAGCTCACGATCACCCACGTCATAATTCCGTTCTGTGGGGGTTAGTTTCCGTGAATAGTAGGCACAGGGGTACAACTTAGCGGGATCACCTTGTCGCTGGGATAGTATGGCCCCTATCCCGATATTAGAAGCGTCCACCTCCACCACGAAAGGGGAGTTGGGGTCCGGATGATGAAGGATGGGTGCTGTGGTAAACTGACGTTTTAATTGATCAAAAGCCTTGTGAGCTTTGGTTGTCCATTGAAGACGACGCGAACCTATCTTGGTCATGTTGGTGAGTGGAGCGGCGATAGAACTGAAACCTCTGATGAAGCGACGATAGAAGTTCGCAAATCCCAGAAAGCGTTGGAGCTCCTTGATATTAGACGGTAGAGGCCAGTTTAGTACCGCATGCACCTTGCTTTCGTCCATAGCAACCCCCTCTTGACTGATTATATAACCTAGGAAGGCGACCGAGGTAGTGTGAAACTCACATTTCTCAAGCTTGGCGTATAGCTGGTACTTGATTAGGCGTTGGAGTACCGATCTGATGTGCTGGACGTGTTCCTGGAGAGTTTCTGAGTAAATGAGAATATCATCGATGTAAACTATGACGTAATGATCAAGCATATCCCTGAAGACATCATTGATGAAGGATTGAAAGACGGATGGACTGTTGACGAGACCGAACGGCATGACCCGATATTCATAGTGCCCTGTAGTAGTTGAGAATGCGGTCTTCCATTCATCACCCTCCTTTATTCTGATGAGATTGTATGCACAGCGTAAGTCGAGCTTGGTAAAGAACTGGGCTGATCTTAGCTGCTCTAATGCTGACGGTACCGGTGGTAGAGGGTATCGGAATTTCACGGAGACTTCATTTAATCCTCTATAATCAATACATGGCCGAAGGTCACTCCCTTTCTTCTTGACGAAGAAGAATCCCGCGGAAGCTGGTGAGGTGGAGGGTCGAATGAAACCTTTGGTTAGTTCCTCCTGAATATAATGGTTCATGGCCTCGGATTCAGGTTGAGATAAAGGAAATATGCGGCCTCTAGGAGGAACGGCGTCGGGGAGTAAGTCTATAGCACAGTCTGAGGATCTATGAGGTGGTAATTGCGAGGCTTTCGCTTTACTGAAGGCTACAATGAGATCATTATAGACACTGGGAAGTGCCTGAGCATCCTCGTCAGCCTCAGCCACAGAAACCGTTTGAATGCCTAGAGGTTTAACCTGGGATATACATTGGGTGAGACAGTTCGCGCCCCAGTTGGTAATTTGAGAATCTCGCCAGGAAATACTTGGGTTGTGTCTGCGGAGCCAAGGAAGCCCCAGGATAACTGAGGCGTATGCAGTGGGGATGATGTAAAACTGTATCGATTCATGATGAAGAGCGCCGGTGGTTAGACTGCCAGGGGAGAAAGACAACGAATAAGAGGAATGTTATGTTCTTGAGCAAAGTTCAGTGACATGAAATTTCCCACTGCCCCAGAGTCTATCATGGCTGGTATCTGTACGGCACCCGATGGGGTCTCCAGTGCAACAGGAACAGTTAAGCAATGATCGTCATTGAGAACAAACAAAGTTACACTCACCCTGGTAACTGGATCAATATTGGATCGAGAGGGGCATGCGTTCCTTAAATGACCGGGCTCCCCACAATACAGGCAGAGGTGATGGGTGATGCGTCGGTTTCTTTCCTCTGACGAGATGTGGTGAGTATCCACTTGCATGGGCTCGTGAGTGTCAGGGGGTGCTCTGAGCGCAGCACGGGTAGTGGATCGTCGAGCTCTGAGGAGATTGTCAATCTGGATGGAGAGTTCAATGTATTGATCGAGGGACTTCCCCTCATCGCGGCATGCGAGTTCTGTCTGTAGATCATGATTCAGCCTCTTTCTGTAGTGTACCTTTAAGGGATCCTCCGTCCATGTTGTCTGTGCGGCGAGTGTATGAAACGCAAGAGCATATTCGGCTGCTGATCTTCTTCCCTGTGATAAAGTCAGCAGTAGTTCATCGGGGCTCCTCCCATCGGGGATGATCGAACACCTCTCGAAAGCGTTGTAGAACCTCATCGAATGTGCGGAATGGGAGCCTGCCGCTTCTCCATACCACTGTCATCCATTCCAGCGCACCTCCAGTAAACAGAGAGCAGACAAACAAAATCTTTCCCTCCTCAGTGGCATACAGAGCGGGTTGCTGATTTCCGAACAAAGTGCATTGAAGGAGAAAGCCTCTGCAGTGAGTGGGATTACCATCATACTTATCCGGAAACGCTAATCTGGGATTCACGCTGGTAGATTGAGCTGGTAGGATCGCCATGTTGATACTGGTTTGCGAAGCCGGAGGCGTGGATGCCGGTATCTGCAAATTTTGAAGGGTCTTCACCAATTCCTCGGTGAGAGAGGTAAGTCTCTGTAGCTGTTGATGGTGAATGGCCAATTGCTGTGCCTGTGATAATACCTCAGACGATAGCTGGCCGATAGCTTCTGGATCGTGTTTTGGCGAAGTCTTCTGTAATGATGGGTCAGTGATGGTGTGATCCATTTGCAGCTTTATTAACACAAAGAAGAGGTCAGACAGGCAAATATCAAACAGCAATATCAAGGGCAACGTAGACAAGGCAGATTCATAAACAGAGGCAGAGCAATGGGTCAAGGCAGGCGGCAGACAGAGAGGATAAACAGTAGGCAGGCGAGGTCAGTAAGGCAGGCAGCAAACGATCAGAAGAGAGTCAACAGTCCAGGTAGTACACAGGTAATCACACTAGGGAAACCCGCTCAGACATGTAGCCAGGGCAAAACAAGACTTCGCACTGAGCCAACGCCAGATGGCTGGTTAAATAGCCCAGGTAAATTGGCGACAGGTGTGACTAATTATCAGTAGCCAGGTACGGGGCTGCTGGGAGATGTAGTTTAAACTAATAATCGGGTGACGGTTCCCGTCGATGACCAAGAGAGGGAGCCGTAGGAGCGCTCTGTGTGATACAGCCAATATGTTCAAAATAGGCATGATAATAAGCAACTAGTTAGAGAAAATTGGTCCCTATGCTTAAGTGTTACCAAAGTATTTTAAAATAACAAGATACAAAGTTGCTATGTATTTGCTATGGTGTTCTGGGTGGTTGCTAGGAAGTTCTCCCTACTGATAGAAAAAAAATAACAGAAACCATTACCAAATTATAATGGACCCTGTTGGTCTCTACTGGTAATTGGTCACCTTCTATTGGTGGCTTGTTAAAACAATCAATTCTAATGGAATATGTCCGAAAACACACTACAGAAAACCATTTATTTAATGGTTTTAATGGTTAAAAGTTGATTGTTTTTAATGTTTTTAATAGTATTTCTAGTGGAAACCATTCGAATATTATGTGATGGTTCTGTTGTTGTTTTCTTTCAGCAGGGCAAGAAGTTTTAGCAAATTGCTAGTTGGATGGGTCTTCTGAAAGGTCGTTAGGGTGTTTTTATGTGGTTTCCAGCATGTTATGAGTGTTTTTAGCATGTTGTTATGCATTTGCTAGAGTTTTTTTAGTGTTTTAGCATGCTGCTGGTTACTATGAATTTCAGAGTGGTTTTAAACAATTGCTAGTTTTAAGGGTGTTTTGGATGTTGATTACTGTGTTGCTATGTGGTTTCTAGGGTGTTTTTTTGTTGTTTTTTTTGCATTTTGTTATCCATTTTGTTTTTTAGCTTGTTATGGGTTCTATGGTGTTAGCTAGCATTGCTATGCAGCTCCTATGGTTTTATAGATTTATTTATTTAATATTGTATCATATTGTATGCGTTTGCTGTGTTTTTTGGAAGTTGCTAGGTCATGTTGTGTTGTTGTTAAAGGGATAGTTTACCCAAAAATGGAAATTCTGCATTTACTCATTTAAACAGTTGCCCAGCTATGGAATACTATGGAAGTAAATGGCTACTAGAAACTGTTTGGACACCTCTTTTTCTTTTGCTCAACAGAAGAAGAAAACAAGTCATACAGGGTTGGAACATGAGGTGTAAATGATGACGACATAATTTTCCTTTTTCTTGCATATTATAGTGCAGTTTTTTTATTATTATTGTATTCTTGTGATTGAATTTTTAAAGTGGGGCGTTGCTATGTGGTTGTTAAAGTGTTTTTTAGCAATAATACAAGTAATAGCCATTGCCATTAAAACATCATCGTATATCAGTGTATTTGTTAATATTCACAGCCAACATCAGCACTATGTATTTTATTTAATAGCAATTGTTTCTTGCAGTATTTTCAACAGTCAGTTATTTCTATAACCAAATTCAACCCGGCTAACGCACAGGTCAGGCAGGTCTAATTTAGCAACGAGTGCACTGCTGAGCCCTCGGTTTATAAACCAAAGTGCTGTGTACTTTGTGCCTGCAGCAATTAACAGGAACTAGAGCAAATGCTTTTTGGTTTAAGGTCTATGAACAGAGGAGAGCAAGTGAGAGGGTAAAAGATCACACTAGAGAGAGGGACAGAGAAGGTTGAAAGCATATGTTCTAATGGTTTAGGAGGTCTGTTCCCTCACCCTGCCTGAGGATGAGAGCTGTCAGATCACATAGCCTGTGACGCGCTGCAGAAGTGAGGGCAAAAAAAGGGGAGAGAAGCAAAATTGCTCGGTAGGTGGTAGAATAAAGAGAAAATGAAAAATGAAATAAAAGCAGACAATCTTGGCCAGTACATAAGAAACAAATATATCTCCATATTTTGCATTCATCAGAGATAATTATTCACAGATGTACCACTGGAATGGCATTACGTCTTGTGTGCTTAATGTGGGATGATAACAATGAACATCAGGCACAATGCCTGTGAGAACAGTGAAGCTTTAATCCACATTACTATTCAGTCACCTCTCCAGCTGTGTCTTTCACCTGGATATGCAGGTGTGATGTGGAACCACAGGTCCACACAGAGAGCCTTTGTGAGGAACAATGGAGCAGCGTGTAGTAATTTGACTCAGTAGTCTCATACTGAGCTGAAACTATCCATCCTTCTAAGGGGGTCAGAAAAAATCCCCTTCATTGAAATCCACAGGTGTACTGTAAACACTTGAGTTAAGGTTAAACTATAACAGTAACTATATTAGCATCCACACCAACACACAACAATGTTCTGTTTATTCTAAGTGTGCGCTGCAGTTGTATGTCATCTGCAGCTATAAATGCTGAAGCTCTTTAAAGCAGGATGGATTCTCGTTGGCTGTTGATTGGTTCATTGATCTGCTTGAAAAAATATATAATTCTAAAAATGATTGCTACAAAATTGCTTCTTTGTGCCATTATCATTATCATGGTGTGAACTCATGGTTATATGAATTGCTATCATTAGTAAACCGTCCTTGGTGTGAACTGACCTTTATACCTTTATTTAGTCTTAAAAGGACTTGAACTATACTTTATTTTACTGTTACTATGCATACTTTGCACAGTATGCAAAAGTTCTGTATGGACAGAATATGCAGATTACCTGCTGACTGGTATCCAATGTGATCAACTTGACCTTGATATTTCCAGTGATACAAATGAAATAGAAACAATATCAAATACTATTTTAACATTCTGTCAATGTCACGAATCTGGTTGCCCTTCCACCACATGGACTCTTGCACTACACTCACTGTTGCACTCCACCTCAGACTACAATTCCCATCATTCACTGCACTGACGACACACACACACACACACATACCCAGCTGATTGCACTGATCACGCAGCTTACTTAAGCCATGGACTTCCTCTCTGTCATTGCTGAGTATTGTTTTAGCATTCTCCAAATGTTAGCTACTACCAAGCCTTCCCGTGTTTTGTTTTGTTTTTGTTTTTGTGTTCAGTCTAGTCTTTTTGTGTTGCCTTGCTGTCTGGTTCCTGACCTTCCGTTTGTTACCTGGATTTCTCTCTGCCTTGCCCTCTAGATATTGTTCGCCGATCGTAGACCACGCCCGTTTACTTGAGTACTCTTCTGCCTTGCCCTCTATATGACTGTTTGCCATTTGTTTGACCCTGCCTGTGTTTTTAACCATGTCTAGCAATACAAGCTTGCATATGAATCCGCATGCCTCTCGTCTTGTCGGCCCCGTTACAGTCAATATATTATTTGGGTAAGAAACAACTATCTGACTCAAAAGCATTACCTCCCAGTAAATATTATGTAGTGTTGTCACTCGTAGTGACCGACAGAGAGGGAACGTTACATTCCCAAATATGAATTTTGCTAAGGAAAACCATTCCTTTCATTAATGCATCAGTCCCACAGTTTACTGTACCATCACATTCTTTAGCCTTCCTTTAATACGATCACTCAGTTCGTCAAGCAGACACGATTGAACATACACTCAGTTCACACCTGTGATTTCTTTGTAAACTGACCAAATCCAGCCAGCAATAGGGATTGCTTCAAGTGTTAAGGTCCGTGCACACTGAGTCCTAAAATAAGTCCTTTTTCTTTCATATTCCTCATCCTTTCCTATCAAAATGCTTGCTATGGATGCAAAAGCCCAGAAAATCGAACCTAATCCAAAACATTTTTTAATGACGGACGAAGCTTTGGAGGCAGTGGATAAAATTTATTTTTAATGTGCCAAAATTTCGGACGAGAATTGCAAAGACCTTAAGAGCTTTCCACACATCTTGGAACATGAATGAAAGAGAAGAGGCAACCTCATGGAGCTCTTGCTCTAGACAAAGCAGTATGTTAAAAGCACTGGAGTCGAATCTGCAACATATCCTGTGCTCCCCGTATAATTACACAGTATTTCAGTAGTGGCTCCTCTGACTGTGTCTGGCTGGTGTGGTGATAAATTGCCAGTGTTCCTGTTTTCACGCTGCTCCTCGTGCGCTCACAACAAACACTGACCCCCTGAACTCTCGGATGGGAAACAGTCATGACCGTGAACATAGACCAATCCTCTACAATCCCCTACATTCTCATCTCCAACTCACTCTCACTTATTCACTTGCTTTTATCACTGCAAAATCCTTCAGTCTTCTTTCATCTTCGATGTCGCTGTCTATGTGTAAATGAAACATTCCTTCAGTCTACACCACAGAAAAAAAGCAGATCTGATTAAATTGCATGAAATTAAAAGACTAAGTTGCTTATGTCTGGCAACCATATCAACATCATGGGTATTATCGGAGTGTCACAGGACATGGAAGGTTTCCATGCAGGGGAAAAAATAAGAAAATAAAACATTCCTTGCTGGTGCAGCAATGCCATAGAATAACCATTTTAAAAAGTTCCTTAATCTTTTAGAAAACAGTTTTAAAAATAAAGATTTGTTTTCTTAGTGTATAGAACTATATACTGTATAGTTATATACATCTATATACATCTAATAAATACTGTATTTAATTTCTACTACATTTATTTTTGTCTGATTGGTCACACCATTAACTATGACTTTTGCCTCAATAAACTCTCAATTTGGTGCTTATTAATAGTTAGAAAGGTAGTTGTTAAGTTGAGATATTGGGTATGATTAGGGATGTATAATATGGTCATGCAGAATATGTGCTTTAGAAGTACTAATAAGCAGCCAGTATGTTATTAATAGGCATGCTAGCACTAGTTAATTGTGAGAATTGGTCCTTATACTAAAGTGTTAACATTACTTTCTATAATAAATCCATTTAAGCTAAGGATCAATGTCCATGATAAAGAAAAGAAAACAAAGTTAAAGTTATTAGAGTTCTAGTCTTTTATTAAGATAAAGTTAATAGAAATATACCCTGGTTTTGACAAACATTAATACTATTTTCAAGAATTGTTTAAATGTAGAAACTAAAAAAAAAACTGGAATAACAATGAAGTTAAAAACAACATATTTTCCCATTACCTTGAAAAATATGTCAGTGTACACACCTTAATCATTATTTTTTGAAGACGTTTAAAAAAAATGCCAAACTGAAAAGTATTTTATATAAATATAAATAAGTATTACTCTATATATAATTAGTATAGTCTATATATAAACATCATTATGTTTTGGGAGTTGCAACTCATGACAATTTACAATCTTAACTAACCTAAAGAGTCAAATGTATTTGTATTACTTAATTATTAAATACATTATTAAAGACTATAATAATAATAATAATAATAATAATAATAATAATAATGTGATTAACTTTTATTCAAGTTATTGTATGCATGTTGTTGTTTTTTTGTTGTTGTTTTTTATAATTAATCAATTAATCAAAAAGATATATAAGTGCCTACACACTCATTCTCTCACATTAGTATTACAGACACCTTCTCCAGACACATTGAGAGGAGGTGAGAAGACCTTGAGCTGACATGGTGTTAGCGCAGAGCTATAATGACTGTTCGGCTGTCTGCTCTGAAGAAGACTTCAGTTTGTAAAAGTGGGATTGAGCGCCTGCATTCACACACAATGAATGTACTAAGGCACCTTGGCAGAAGTTGGTGTCATTGCTGTAATTATACAACAGTGTCACCCCTATGAAGAAGAAATGCTTGGAGTAGGATGGCCTCTCCATGACTAACACACTTATTGTGATGCTACATTTCACCCAATCACAAACCAACAAAAGCAGTGTTGGGGAAGCTCATTATTTCTTGCCAAGATACAAGCTACTCAATGTAAAGTAGGTAAACTCAAATCAACTGTACCATTTAAGTGCCCATGTTATTGCACAGATATTTCCACACTCAAAGGGCATATGTGACAGCTGTGGCCTGACTATATTGGTGCCTGAGCTGATGTGCCAGTCAGTTTGGTGGCTATATCTCCAAGAAAATACAGCTTAGACTGGTTGATGTGTTTTGGAACATGGTAGCTGGCAGTGTTAAGGAAAGCTACTTTTAAAATTAATTCATTACAATATTGCTTTACTCCCAAAAAAGTAACTAATAGTATTATTTAGTTACTTTTTATGGAAATTAATGTGTTCCTTTTTGCAATCATGGCTGTTTGTTTGTTTGTTTATTTGTTTTTGTTTTTTTCTTTGTTTTAAATAGAAATAGCAAGCAAGCAAGCAAGAAAGCAAGAAAGAAAGAAAGAAAGAAAGTGAGATGAGTAAATACATGTTCACATTTAATCCATAACTACAGTAACCATCTTGTTTACACAGCGCTCTCAGTGCTTCTGTACTTACTCTCAATTTCTCCTTTAAAAGAGCTGTCAGCCAATAAATGGGTAAACAAAGTAAGTGCTATTGCTTTTTTGAAAAAGTAACTCAGATATATATATTTTTAATTAAAACGTAAAGTGACTTTACTAGCTACTTAAATAAAGTAATCTGATTATGTAACTTACAGTATATTTGTTACGTGCAATGCCTTACGCCCTGCACCGCTAGCTAGTCTAAGCTGTAGCTAGTTCAGGCTAGTAAATCATCTTGGACAAGCTTCAGGTGGTCAAGCCGTGGAAGCTCAAACAATTGTAGACCATCTTAAAACCCTCTGCAATGTTCCAAAATACATCTAGCTACCATAATAAGCAAAACTAACATGTTATGGACTATTCGAAAAAGTGAGAGGACATTCTAAAACATGTCTCCCAGACGTGTCTATTCTTTTCTTTGAGTGCATTTCAATCTGCAAGATGTCATTTTTAGTTTGCTTAAGGCTGGAATACACTACAAGACTTTTAAAAACTGAACAGATCTTAGAATACTTCCACTTTGAAATAGTCACAAAGGAAAAGCTGACCATAATACACTAAACGCCTGAGGATAACACACAACTAGACATTAGAGTTGTTCCGATCACAACAAACTCATGCAGAAACGTGTCCCTTGTTGCTAGGAGATGCATGACAAATGAAAACAATATCTGTTCCAAAATCTTTGATATCCTCCGACTGGATGGAACCATAGTCTGAAGCTAAAAAAATCTGTGACCATCATACACTACGCAATGTTCTATTACATCTGTTAAATATCTATGTTCCTGTGGCTCAGTGGTAGAGCATTGTGTTAGCAGCGCAAAGGTCATGGGTTCAATTCCCAGTGAACACATACTGACAATAAATGTATAGCCTGAATGCAATATAAGTCGCTTTGGATAAATGTAAATCTGTCAACTCAAATCGGTCAATTCAAGATCGGCGGAAAATCAGGGCAAAAATTGTGTAGCGTATTCCAGCCGTCATATGTAATGCATTTCTGAAACAAAGCTGTCTTATGTTTGAATGACATTCAGCAGATGTTTTAGCAACGTTTGTGATTTACAATGTGTGTGAATCTGTTCTTTTCAAGATGATTATCTGATATGGACACAGCAAATGAAATAAAATGCTTTCCAGATATATTGTGAGCTTACTGGTCTGATTATTCCCTTTTCTGTAAGGTTGCGCAGAAAAATTTAACAAAACAATGCAGTGTTTGATATACTAAATTATATTTTGTTTATTCTTTTGAAAATGATTCAGATACTGTTAAGTTGGAAGCATCACCACTTCTAACACTGCTAAAAAGCTAATGCTAAAACTGTACAGAAGTATAATTTAAAAGCATATCATGCTTTGGAAACAGTTTATAGCTAAAGTTAATAGGTTATTGTTCTCACATTTTCCTTCAGTTTTGAGTGCAAACATTACAAACATTTTCTCAGAAACAGGATATGTGAAGTTTCCAAGCATAAGCAACCTATAAACGGTATTAATATCTGTGTGACGAGTGGGGCGGGGCCGAGAGCCGTGGGAACGGAGCGAGGCCGGTGGAGTAAATGATAATGAACAACACCTGCACCACTCACCGGTCTCGAGTCCCACGGAGGAGCTCCGGAAGGAATAAAAGGAGGAGTGACAACAGTGGAAGACGAGAGAGTACCAGGCCTGGATTTTTTGTTTGTGTTTTGTGTGCGGCAGTCGTCCGTGAGGGGCTGCCGCTTTTCATTTGTATTTGTTTATTTTGTTATTAAAGTTGTTAAATGTTCGCCGGTTCCCGCCTCCTTCTTCCCGTACCTATCTACTTCATTACATTGGTGCCGAAGCCCGGGAGGAAGGAGGGACACGCTGTCAGAGAGCCCTCGCTGCTGAGTGGGATCGCGGTGCTAAGGAGATCGGGCAGCAGGAAGTAGCGGAGACCGCCAGTGGCTGCCCGAAGCGGTGGTGCTGGAGCAAAAGAAGAACAGGTGGGACGGAAGACTCGCTGCCGTGCTCCTGGGTCGAGGAGGGGTGGTTGTCGTCCGAGAGGGAGCGGAGGAGTCGCCCCGTTCGCCTGGAGGCCGAAGCCTGCTGCCATCCGCCATGTTTGGGGAGGAGCAGGGAACGGGGGACTCGCTGCCGGCTGCCCTCGACCGGAGGAGCCACCGCCGGCCGCCAGGAGGCGGAGGAGCATCGGGCCGTCCACCAGAGAGGTCCAGTACCATCGCATGGCACCGCGAGTGAGCCGCTCAGTTGGTTGAGGACCGAGCGGCAGTGTGTCCGGGAACCGGACCGAGATTTTTTATTTTTTTTTTCCTCTCTCGTCGCTGTCACTCCTCATCCTTCCGTCTCCTTTCTCTCGCCTCGTCTGTCCTTACCCCCAGGTACGCCGCGGCCGCCCTAACGGGCTCCCCCCGGGAGAGGGGGGAGGGGGGGAGTAGAGCGCAGTCTCGTGAGTACCCCCCGGCCTGCGAGGGGCGATGGGGGTATGTGACGAGTGGGGCGGGGCCGAGAGCCGTGGGAACGGAGCGAGGCCGGTGGAGTGAATGATAATGAACGACACCTGCGCCACTCACCGGTCTCGAGTCCCACGGAGGAGCTCCGGAAGGAATAAAAGGAGGAGTGACAACAGTGGAAGACGAGAGAGGACCAGGCCTGGATTTTTAGTTTGTGTATTGTGTGCGGCAGTCGTCCGTGAGGGGCTGCCGCTTTTCATTTGTTTGTTTATTTATTTGTTATTAAATATGTTAAATGTTCGCCGGTTCCCGCCTCCTTCTTCCCGTACCTACTAACTTCATTACAATCTGCATTAGCTGTATTAACTGTTCAATTATTACAAAAAAGGAGGAGGACGAGACCTGTGATTACACCTGGTGTAGCCCCCATCAAAAATGACTTCACCTTTCTGTCTTGGTCACTGCACATCAGAAGATCCCATAAAATGCTACAAAGGCATGTAATTTTGGGAGCGTTTCAAAGGGAGGTCAGGCTGGTATGTAGGAAAGTGCTTTGCCTAGGCTAAAACAACAGTCTAGCGAGAGCCGCCATGGCAACATCTGTATCCAATTACACACTACATCCTACCAGAGATCAGCAGTAACGAGAACAGCGCGGAAGAGGCTGTGGTTGTAGGAGAGATGTCAAATTTAGGTTAACGCATGGTGCAAGAGTTGAGATTCTTCATTAAATTAGATGAGAAGGTGATCAGAGACCAGACATGAGAATAGAAAGTCATTTTTGTCTGTTGTGAAGTGACATGATCATCCCCTGCATGGCCTCTGGATCTGAGACCTGTGCTTGATTAAGGTGATTGGCTCAGCTTGATGTTTTCTTTTCATCTTTTACATGCGTTATTTGGATCGGCTGGTATTCTTACAAAGATTATGTTCTCAGTTTAACAGTACTCAGTGTACATGCAGGAAGTGGTTTTATGACACTCCTGGATGCTTCAACCACACAATAAGAAATGCAAGGACAAACACACACATTATCATGAAAACAGAAGCAATGAATGAGCTATATTAATAGTAGAATTTGGTTACACTTCATTTTGATGGTCTTGTTTAGACATTCAGCTGCAACTTTGCAACTACAGGTCAACTAACTCTCATTAGATTATTAGTAGAGTTTTAGCAGACTGTTAGGTTAGGGTTAGTAGAATAAGTTGACGTACTTGCAAAGTTACTTATAGCTAAAAGCACTTTTGTGGAAAGTTACTATTGTATTAATCAAGATTAAACACAAAATTTTCAGTTGAAGGCATTTCATTTTTGAATTTAGTGATGGCTTCGTCCAGCTCAGTTCAGTTTAAATAGTATCTGTGCAATCAAGTCGACGATATCGCTGGAAATTAAGTGTCCCCAACTAAGCAAGCCAGAGGCGACAGCAGCAAGTACCCAAAACCCCATCGGTGACAGAATGGAGAAAATAACTTTGTGAGAAACCAGGCTCAGTCGGGAGGCCAGTTCCCCTCTGGCCAGACGAACCAGCAGTTTGTTGCAACTGCAGCAAAGTCAGATTGTAAGGGCTCCACTCATCTAGGTGTCCTGGACTCCGCTGATATGTCAACTACATGTCAACGAATTCTCTTTAATTTACATCTACATATCTACTAACAGTAGACTGTTACGGTAGGTTTAGGGTTGGTAGAATAAATTGACATACAGTGGGTACGGAAAGTGTTCAGACCCCCTTAAATTTTTCACTCTTTGTTATATTGCAGCCATTTGCTAAAATCATTTAAGTTCATTTTTTTTCCTCATTAATGTACACACAGCACCCCATATTGACAGAAAAACACAGAATTGTTGACATTTTGCAGATTTATTAAAAAAGAAAAACTGAAATATCACATGGTCATAAGTATTTAGACCCTTTGCTGTGACACTCATATATTTAACTCAGGTGCTGTCCATTTCTTCTGATCATCCTTGAGATGGTTCTACACCTTCATTTGAGTCCAGCTGTGTTTGATTATACTGATTGGACTTGATTAGGAAAGCCACACACCTGTCTATATAAGACCTTACAGCTCACAGTGCATGTCAGAGCAAATGAGAATCATGAGGTCAAAGGAACTGCCTGAAGAGCTCAGAGACAGAATTGTGGCAAGGCACAGATCTGGCCAAGGTAAAAAAAAAATCTGCTGCACTTAAGGTTCCTAAGAGCACAGTGGCCTCCATAATCCTTAAATGGAAGATGTTTGGGACGACCAGAACCCTTCCTAGAGCTGGCCGTCCGGCCAAACTGAGCTATCGGGGGAGAAGAGCCTTGGTGAGAGAGGTAAAGAAGAACCCAGAGATCACTGTGGCTGAGCTCCAGAGATGCATTCGGGAGATGGGAGAAAGTTGTAGAAAGTCAACCATCACTGCAGCCCTCCACCAGTTGGGGCTTTATGGCAGAGTGGCCCGACGGAAGCCTCTCCTCAGTGCAAGACACATGAAAGCCCGCATGGAGTTTGCTAAAAAACACCTGAAGGACTCCAAGATGGTGACAAATAAGATTCTCTGGTCTGATGAGACCAAGATAGAACTTTTTGGCCTTAATTCTAAGCGGTATGTGTGGAGAAAACCAGGCACTGCTCATCACCTGTCCAATACAGTCCCAACAGTGAAGCATGGTGGTGGCAGCATCATGCTGTGGGGGTGTTTTTCAGCTGCAGGGACAGGACGACTGGTTGCAATCGAGGGAAAGATGAATGCGACCAAGTACAGGGATATCCTGGACGAAAATCTTCTCCAGAGTGCTCAGGACCTCAGACTGGGCCAAAGGATTACCTTCCAACAAGACAATGACCATAAGCACACAGCTAAAATAATGAAGGAGTGGCTTCACAACAACTCCGTGACTATTCTTGAATGGCCCAGCCAGAGCCCTGACTTAAACCCAATTGAACATCTCTGGAGAGACCTAAAAATGGCTATCCACCAACGTTTACCATCCAACCTGACAGAACTGGAGAGGGTCTGCATGGAGGAATGGCAGAGGATCCCCAAATCCAGGTATGAAAAACTTGTTGCATCTTTCCCAAAAAACTCATGGCTGTATTAAATCAAAAGGGTGCTTCTACTAAATACTGAGCAAAGGTTCTGAATACTTAGGACCATGTGTTATTTCAGTTTTTCTTTTTTAATAAATCTGCAAAAATGTAAACAATTCTGTGTTTTTCTGTCAATATGGGGTGCTGTGTTAACATTTTCAACAAAAATGAACTTAAATGAGTTTAGCAAATGGCTGCAATATAACAAAGAGTGAAAAATTTAAGGGGGTCTGAATACTTTCTGTAACCACTGTATATGCAAAGTTTCTCATAGTCAGTATTTTGTATGTTGTGGATCCATCAAAATAAAGTGTTAAGCAGACAGTCTACTAATACTCTAATAACTGCTAGTTGACATGTAACTGCAAAGTTACTTACTGTTAGTAGAATGTCTAAAGTGGACTTTCGAAATAAAATGTTACCAAAAAATTAGGTGAATGTAATTATTCATTTTGAGGAACTCTGAATCAGTTTTTTAGATTTAGATGATTTTAGCTCATTTTATTTGGCCTCAGAGAGGAAATTCATTTTCACAGAAGGTTTGCATATAACACAACGACAACTAAAAAATGCATACTTACACTATCTCACAGAAGTGAGTACACCAAGAGCCGATCCTAGACTTCTGGGGGCCCTTTTTTTCTAAAAAAGAAAAACTGTTCGAGTGTTTATGAATGAATTAATGACACATTTTCTATCTCGAATCGTGCTTGCGGAAATCACTCGAGAAACACTGTCTCTTACACGGCTCACTATGCTTTCATATTTTAGTCTCCAGCAAGACACTTTATTACATTCACTTTACACGATTTGACTGATTTTTACGTAGAAAGGGCAACACCGGGGAGAGAAAATAGCTAATTGGCCCAATTTGGACATTTTCACTTAGGGGTGTACTCACTTTTGTGGCCAGCGGTTTAGACATTAACGGCTGTGTGTTGAGTTATTTTGAGGGGACAGCAAATTTACACTGTTACACAAGCTGTACACTCACTACTTTAAATTGTAGCAAAGTGTCATTTCCTCAGTGTTGTCACATGAAAAGATATAATAAAATATTGACAACATTTGAGGGGTGTACTCACTTCTGCGTGATACTGTAAATATTGTCACGGGGTGAAGAATCACACGACAAGGACTGTTTCAATAAATGCCCGGAGGGTGGATTTATTGTGGCCCAAACAGGTAAGAAGGTGACAAACAGGTGTAGAAGTGCGCTGGTGCAGTCTGTGCTCTCTTCCTTGGTCATTGTGCTGGGTGCCCGTGCTCGTGCTCGATGGCGGCTATCCGGTCACACGCTGCTATCTACAGGGGGGGTCAAGAGATGAGAGAGAGAGAGATTAGCTGCAGTCTTTCTGGAGGCCCAACTCAACAGTGGAGAGTTTCTGCTGGGCTTATAACTCTGCCGGCTGACGAGCTGCAGCTGGGACCGATCAGCCGGTAACGAGGAAGTGCAGGTGTTCTGCCTCCGTTTCCAGGGCGACGCTGATGAGATAACGGGACGCTCGTCACACTCCCCCCCCCCTAAGCTTCGTCCTGGTCCTGTTGGAAGCATGAGACAGTAGGGGATTAATAGGGGGTGGGTGGGGAGTGACCCCTGACAGACCTGCAAAAGCTGCCCAGATCCGAGAGAGACCGTCAGCGTTGGCGTGCGCGGCCGCTGCGCGGTGACGCACAACGAAGTGGAAGTCCTGGAGCGCGAGGAACCAACGAGTCACCCTGGCATTGGTGTCTTTGGCACGGGCCATCCACTGGAGGGGCGCATGGTCGGTGACCAGGGTGAACTTTCGGCCAAGGAGATAGTAGCGCAGCTCCAGGACTGCCCACTTGATGGCTAGAGCTTCCCTTTCCACAGCGGCGTAGTTTCTCTCGGCTGGGGTCAGCTTCCTGCTGATATACAGGACGGGATGCTCCTCCCCTTCTTGCACCTGTGACAGGACGGCTCCCAGTCCCGTGTCGGAGGCATCCGTCTGCAGCAGGAAGTGGCAGCTAAAATCTGGGGCTTGGAGGACAGGCTCGGACGTGAGGGCTTCCTTGATCCTTTGGAAGGCCTCCTCCGAAGATGATGACCACTGTACCTTCTCCGGCTGCCCCTTCCTGGTCAGATCTGTCAGGGAGGCGGCTAAGGAGGAGAAGTTAGGGATGAAGCAGCGATAATACCCCGCCAACCCCAAGAAGGCTCGTACCTGGGTCTTCGTCGTCGGTCTCGCACGGAGCATACGGCTTCCACCTTTTTCTCCTGTGGGCGAATCAGTCCTCGGCCTACTTGGAACCCCAGATACTTGTCCTCTGAGAGTGCAAGATGGCACTTGCCGGGGTTGGTGGTGAGTCCAGCCCTCCGGAGCTCGGAAAGCACCCTCCGCAATCTCTCCAGATGATCCTCCCACGATACGGAGTGGACCACCACGTCATCCAGGTAGGCCGCAGCATACGCTTGGTGGGGCCGTAAGAGGATGTCCATCATACGCTGGAACGTGGCGGGTGCCCCATGGAGGCCAAAGGGAAGGGTCCGGTACTGCCAGTGGCCACTAGGGGTGGAAAAAGCAGTTTTGGGTTTGGCACTTCCTGAAAGGGGTACCTGCCAATAACCCTTTGTGAGGTCCAGCGTTGAGATGTACCGGGCCCTTCCCAACCGATCCAGAAGCTCGTCCACCCGCGGCATGGGGTAGCCATCAAACTGGGAGACTTCATTCAGGCGGCGATAGTCGTTGCAGAAACGGAGGGTGCCATCCGGTTTCGGGACCAGGACGATCGGACTGGACCATGGGCTGCGTGAAGGCTCGATCACCCCTAACTTCAGCATCTGGTGTATTTCCTCCTCGATAGCTCGCCGACGAGCCTCAGGGACCCGATAGGGCCGTTGCCTGACGATGACTCCAGGAGGCGTCTGGATATCATGCTGGATGACGTTGGTCTGCCCGGGAAGAGGAGAGAACACATCAGAGAACTGACCGATCAGGTGCTGCAGCTCTCCCTTCTGGGCGGCCGAGAGGTGGGGATTGGTGTCTACCACCACGGGTTCTGTAGAGGCGAGGGCGACGAGCTGGTCCCTAGTCCCAACCCACTTTTTCAGCAAGTTGACGTGGTACAGTTGCTCCGTTTTTCGCCGGCCTGGTTGGCGGACTCGATAAGTCACCGGCCCGATCTTCTCCAGCACTGTGTATGGCCCTTGCCAGGTAGCGAGGAATTTGCATGCTGCTGTGGGGACTAGGACCATGACCCGATCGCCGGGATGGAATTCCCGTGGCTGGGTCGCCCGGTTATAGTGGCGCTGTTGAGCCTGCTGCGCTTTGCCCAGGTGTTCCCGGACTAATGGCATGACCCGGTCGATCCTTTCCCTCATTTCCCTTACGTGTTCGATGACCGAACGATGGACTGCCGGCTGCTGCTCCCAGGCTTCCTTCGCCACCTCCAGGAGGCCCCGTGGTTGTCGACCAAAGAGGAGCTCGAATGGGGTGAAGCCAGTTGAGGCTTGGGGAACCTCACGGATGCCGAAGAGGACGTAGGGGATCATGAGGTCCCAGTCACGCTTGTCTTCAGCCATGACCCGTCTTAGCATCTGCTTCAAAGTCTGGTTAAAACGTTCGACCAGACCATCCGCTTGTGGGTGGTAGACCGTGGTCCTCAACTGCTTCACCCTCAGCAGCCGGCAGAGGTCAGCCATTAGCCGGGACATGAAGGGAGTTCCCTGATCGGTCAGGATCTCCGCTGGGATGCCGACTCGGCTAGACAGCAGGAAGAGCTCCTGAGCGATGGTTTTGGCTGTGGCCTTCCGCAGGGGGATCGCCTCTGGGTACCGGGTGGCATAGTCGACGATCACCAGGATGTGTTCATGTCCCCGGGCAGACTTAGGCAACGGCCCCACAAGGTCCATCCCGATGCGCTCGAAGGGCACCTCGATGATGGGTAGTGGTATCAGCGGGCTGGGGGGAGGCTTCCTGGGTGACGTTACCTGGCAGGTGGGGCAGGCCTGGCAGAAAAGTTTCACCCCGAGATGTCCCGCCATGGGGTGCGAGTGTGCCAACTCCAGCACGGTCTCCGTCTTCGTACGGGGCACCACTAGCAGTAATTTTTCCTCCCCCCTCCGCTGCGCGACACAGTATAGCAGGCCCTTCTGAACCACAAAATGCGGGAGAGGATGGGGCCCCGGCTGAACTTCTTTTCCGTCCAGGATCCGAACCTGGGCCCAACAATGCTTCAGCCGGTCGTCCTCCTGTTGTTCCCGTCCAAATGAGCCCCCTCCCGTCACCTGCTGGAACACATCAAGGAAAAGATTAGGATTTTGAGAGGGGGACTCACCCTCTCTCCCGCTATCCGAGGCCAGAAGGACGGGCCGTTGATGATGCCGCTTGGTGGGCGCCCGTTTATGGCGGCCCCTCCCCGGGTTGGCAGGCTGGGTGAGAGATGCTAGGAGGCGGTCAAACCCGGGCCAGTCTCGGCCGATCAACACCGGAACTGGGAGGTCTTTCATCACTCCTACCTCCACTGGCCAGGATCCTGGAGCGGCGGCGATGGTCACTCGGCGGGCTGGGACGTGCCGAGTGTCTCCGTGGACACAGGTGATCGGCAGGAACGACTTGTATTCAGAGTGAGGGGCCAGGACGTGAGACTG
This sequence comes from Oxygymnocypris stewartii, assembly GCA_003573665.1. Classification (NCBI taxonomy): domain Eukaryota; kingdom Metazoa; phylum Chordata; class Actinopteri; order Cypriniformes; family Cyprinidae; genus Oxygymnocypris; species Oxygymnocypris stewartii. The sequence goes on from QVTF01022538.1 coordinate 97,098, forward strand.
GACCAGGCTGACGGTGTTGCCCGAATCCAGAATGGCCCGGAACGGTTTCCCGTTAACCTTTACCTCCGCTTCAGGGGCCCCAGCGGGAAGGTCATGGTGCACGATGCAGCCTGCCAGCCAGGTTCGAGTAGGAGGTGTTGGCGGCTCCGTTGGCATGGGCTCATCCTGCGGGGAGGGGACCGCCGGCCTGCTTTGGTGTCGCGGGATGCCCTCCGGCGCGCGTCTCTCCTGGCCCACCCTCCGGGGAAATGGTGGCGCTCTCTCCCCAGCGTCCCGTTGTTGGGACGCATCCGCCAGTTCTATGGCCCCCACGAGCTCGAGCGTCGTGGTCGGATTTCTCATGCCGACCGCCTGTCGATGGGAGCGGGGAAGAGCCCGGAGGAGATGGTCGATGACCACGCACTCCGCTACCTGGGCGGCCGAGGGGGATCCGTCCAGCAACCAGTGATGCGCGAGCCGCGTGAGCTCGGCAGCTTGAGCACGGGCGGGCAGTCGAGGCTTGTACTCCCACTCGTGAAACTGCTGAGCCGCGCAGAGAGAGGATAAGCCCAGCCGGGCTAGAATTTCCTGTTTTACTTCGGCGTACTGGGCAGCGGTAACGGCGGGGAGAGCGAAGTACGCTTGCTGAGCTTCACCGGTCAGTAGAGGGGCCAGCGCCCATGCCCAGTCACCCGGAGGCCACCCCTCCAGGGTTGCTGTGTTCTCGAACACCTGCAGGAATGCTTCCACGTCGTCATGAGGGGTCATTTTCGGGAGCAGCTTGGTTGCTTGTGCCCGGGCATCTGGTTGCGGAACGTGTGGGGCGGCGGTGGCATGGAGAGCTGCGAGCTCCTGCTCGGTCCCTCCTTGCAGAGTGGCCAGGTGTTCCACTATCTGTTGCTGGCGGATGCTGACCTCGGTGAGATGTTTTAGGAGTTCCTCCATATCGCTGAAAGGGAGGAGCGCGCACCTGTGACAGAGGAGGGGGAAACAAAAAAAAATCCAGGAAACGGGATGAGAACAGTCAAAGAATGTGATGTTGCTTGTCGGTGATTCTTCACTGACATGCTCGCATTCTCCACCACTTGTCACGGGGTGAAGAATCACACGACAAGGACTGTTTCAATAAATGCCCGGAGGGTGGATTTATTGTGGCCCAAACAGGTAATAAGGTGACAAACAGGTGTAGAAGTGCGCTGGTGCAGTCTGTGCTCTCTTCCTTGGTCCTTGTGCAGGGTGCCCGTGCTCGTGCTCGATGGCGGCTATCCGGTCACACGCTGCTATCTACAGGGGGGGTCAAGAGATGAGAGAGAGAGAGATTAGCTGCAGTCTTTCTGGAGGCCCAACTCAACAGTGGAAAGTTTCTGCTGGGCTTATAACTCTGCCGGCTGACGAGCTGCAGCTGGGACCAATCAGCCGGTAACGAGGAAGTGCAGGTGTTCTGCCTCCGTTTCCAGGGCGACGCTGATGAGATAACGGGACGCTCGTCACAATATATATATATATATGTACACATACAAATATGGGACACATTATTGAATGTTGGAGGTTATATCGAAAGTTATACACTTCTAAAATGCACTCTATACTGCAGGAGGGGAAAATAAATATTTCAAACAAACATGAAAATGAGAACATCATGGTGTTTCTTTCTATGAAACTAGCTTATTTTCAAGCATCAGCTGATATAGCACACTAAAAGAAGAGAGTGTCACCTAACCTGACACATTCACCAGAGAGCCACTGTAAACACCGCAGCATGTGACAGCTACAGTCACTGCGTGAAGATCCATTAATAAAATCTGTATTCACAGGAAATCACATGACTGAAAATATTCCGATTCATCCTTCCTCGGATTAATTATCATTAACTGTATCATAAACTGTGTTCTGGTAGTTTAACAATAAATTAGTCTCTGCAGTCTTTTGAAGTCGAGTAATTAGCAACAGGCTTTTAAAGTGCTTTAAGATTGATGCAGTAAGTCATCTCTTGCAGAACTGCTGGAAGTGCCCACTACGCAAATGCACAAATAGTCACAACACACACACAAGCGTGCACATGGAAATACACACTCAAGTGCACACTGTGTCCCTATGGCAGGGCTGCACTGGTGAAGTGACATTTACCTAATGTGGCTTTGAAGCCCAAGAGCTCCTCTCAGAAGCTCTTGTGCTTCAAATGAGTGTGATGCAGTCTGACTGCTGCAGCCTCTGACACTATTTCTGCTTCATTCACACACGCACAAACACCCAGAGGAAAAATGATTTATGAGAAATTGCTCTTTTATAGTACAAGAGATAAAATAGAGATCTCAGTTAAGACTCATGAAGGAAAAAACTTTATCTCTGAAATCATATCTGAATATTCTGTAAGAGAAAATCAAGGAGCATATACAATGTCAAGAAAAAAATATTTGAATTGGTTGGTTTTCTGCATGAATCGGTCATAAATTGTTATACGATCTTCATCGAGTGCAAGTATAGAAAGTACAATACACAAACAATTATGATCTTTCATGTCTTTATTGAACACATCCCATTAAACAATAACAGAGGATATATGTTTATAGCTATGGTTATATAGAAAATAGCAGTTTGGATATTATTTCTGTGTTTCACTGAGAAAAGAAAGTAATTGGGGGTTGGAATGACACAGAGGTGATAACAGCATTTTAATTTTGGGGTGATTATTACTTTAAATTGTATTAAACCTGTAAAAATAACAGTAAATAAGAAACAATGTACATTACTGATACAGACTATAAAATACATATACATGTTCAACTATGTACAAATACATAAGTATTTAAAAAATGTAAGGTATAGTTTAATGGGACTAGGAGGTCTCTTGAGAGGGCTGTTGTGTTACTATGGTAAATGCGACTTCTCTAATTGGTGCCTCTGTCTTGAAAGGTTTTGTATATTGATAAAAATAACATTTTCATTGGAGAAAATTAATGGGATTTTTACTTTCCAATACCCATTTGCTGTCCTCTATTTTTAGTCTAGGCAGAAGCAGGATGTTCACTGTGAGAAAAGTCGTAGGTGAAGTGTGTAAGGAATTAGTCACAGCAAAGTGTGTGAAATGAGATTAACTGTGCTGCGCACATTGTGTATAGTGCTGAATGACTCTCGGTGAGCTATGACACAGGAAGAGGTCATTTATGAGATGATCAAAGGTTAATAACTTCAAAATGTCAAACAGACCAGGATGTGATAGTACAAGATGTTTGTGGTTCGATCGGATGTGTGGGTGTGGAAGTGGGTATTTACAATGTGTTTGTGTAGAGTAACACTAACAAATATGTGCAACTGGGAAGATTCATATGGGCTGAGGTCAGAGCAGAGACAGTGTGGGCAGCTTTGAGGCATATTCTTGTGTGAGACGCATTAATGACTCAGAGATTGGAAGTCCCTGATGGGGGCCAGCCCATCCTTCCAATGGCATGAGATTTTCCTTTGCTTGGTCAGGGAGTTTGTTTCCCCTGGCCACTGTTGTACCGTACCCAAAGGACCAGCGCACACTCTCCAACCATTACTTCCTGTGCTCCCATAGTCCAAAAACAGTGCACCCTCTCCCTAGTTTTTATCTAAACATCCATCTGTATTGGGTCTCAGTAGTGATTGGGCCTTTCATCTCTAATCATACAGCACCAAATAAATTGTTTACTGTTTGTCGGTTCCACCCCCGACCCAGATCCACTTCACCCCCACAGTGCCATTCAACTATACAAGGGTAGGAGGAACCATAAATCAGTTCCCCGTGTGGTCGCAACACCTTCTAATCAACTGCCCAGGACCAACAGGGGACTTAACCTGATGCCAAGAAGCCAGCAGTTCATCATGTAAAAAATAAGCTGTAAAAATTAATTTGTCAAAAATAATGATGGCAGTAGTACTGGTCTTTAGGGAAGGACATGTTCTTGTATGCCATTTGGCTGCCAGCCATATCACCCTGTAGGCCAAGACTGGTCGCCCACTAAAAGCTAAGCAGGGTTGAGCCTGGTAAGTACCTGGATGAAATACCTCCTGGGAAAACTTGCTTGCTGATGGAAGAGGTGTTAATAAGCCCAGCAGTACTCACCCTGTGATCACGTGTAGGTCTTAGCGCCCCAGAATAGTGACGGTCCTGTTAAAAAGCACCGTCCTTCGGATGAGACATTAAACTGAGGTCCTGACTCTCTGTGGTCATTAAAAAATCCTAGGATGTCCTTCGAAAAAGAGTAGGGGCGTTACTCCGGCATCCTGGTCAAAATCACCCATTGGCCACTGACCATCATGGCCTCATAACCATCCCCATATCTACTGATTCATCACTCTTTCTCCTCTCCACCAATAAGCTGGTGGGCATTGTGGCACATTATGGCTGCCGTTGCATCATCCAGGTGGATGCTGCACATTGGTTGTGATCAGTGTTGGGGGTAACACATTGCAAGTAACGTGAGTTACGTAATAATATTACTTTTTTCAAGTAACTAGTAAAGTAACGCACAACTTTTTAATTGACAAGATAATATCTGAGTTACTTTTTTCCAATTTATTGACCGACAGTGTGCTGTGTGAACATGATCTTACTGTAGTTCTAATCTAGACTAAATGTGAATGTGTATTAATTCATCACACTCGCAAAAATCTGATTCAGTATTCATCAAAATGAATTAAAACAGTGAAATGCAAACTCAGAATATGACGCAAACCTGCAATAATTAAATATGTTAAACAACACAAATATATCTAATCCCATTTTATTAAGCAACGTGTTTGCTGCTGACCTTTGATGATCCAGTTCAACCATACTAATAAGCACAAATTACTTTAGATAAACTAACAATTGTGCTTCATTGTTTTTTTATTGCTGAAGAGTGTTGAACCTTCTTCTCCTACGTTCTACTGTACAGACGTGATTTACTCTTCCTTCAGTCTGAGATTTGATTACACTTTTTGGTGTGAAAGAGCTTTACATTTGCTATAAACATAACTTATTGTATTAAAAACAAACAATCAAGCCCTGCTCATATTTAAAATGTAACGCGAAAGTAATGCAAAAGTAACGTAACGCATTACTTTCCATAAAAAGTAACGAAGTAATATAATTAGTTACTTTTTAGGGAGTAACGCAATATTGTAATGTATTACGCTTAAAAGTAACTTTCCCCAACACTGGTTGTGATTGAGGAGATCGCCCCTTACAATGTAAAGCGTTTTGAGTGTCTAGAAAAGCACTATAAACATGTAAATTATTATTATTGTTATTACTTGTGCTATTGTCATCTGTGTTAAAAGCTAGCATATAAGCTGTTTTTTAGCATCCTGTGCCATGAGTGAAGCAAGATACCATGTTTATCAAAAATAGTGCAGAATTGTTGTACATATTTAATAGGACAGTTCACCCCCCAAAAAAATACAACTCTGACATAATTTACTCACCCTTCAAGTTGTTACAAACCTGTACGAGTTTTGTTTGAGAGCAAAAGACATTTTGGAGAATCTTAGTTACCAAAGAGTTGATGGTAGCCACTGACTCACATATTATTAAAAAAAAACACTTAAATAAATATATATATACACACATATTATGGAAGTAAATTACTTCCTCTCGAAAATGCACAGACACCTTGATCTATAGTTGATCTAATGTTGGTAACCAAACATTGACGGTAGTCTTTGACGTATATAGTATTTTTATTTTTCCATACTATAGAAGTAAGTGGCTACTGTCAACTGTTTGGCTACCAACATTCTTCAAAATATCTTCTGTGTTCAGCATAAGAAAGAATCTCAGGTTTGGAACAACTTGAGGGTGAGGTTGAGCAAAATGTTCATTTTTGGGTTAAATAACCCATTAATGTACATTCTTGTTTTACTGTGGCTGTAATAAACAGCTGTCATAAACTCTTTCTGATATTTTAATATGCTGTAGTACCCCTTGTGGCAACACTGACAATGCAATGCATACAGAAAAGTCACATTAAGCATTGTGCTCTCTGACAGCATGGAAACAACCATAGATTAATGTGTTTGTGTTCACTTACTTGTGAAGAGTGTGTTTCAGGACTTAGTCTATTATCCACTGTTAATTTACAGTACATTGTTTTCTTGAGAGGAGCCCCTACTTGAACGTTTAGTTTTAGTTTAAACTAGTCTGCTCGTTTTTAATTGCGATACTCACATATTAAGTGTTGATCCACATCACCTCTGGAGCGAGATAAATATTTAGACAGGGCCTTCTGTCGTAATTGCGTACATGACTGTAATGTGGAAAGAAAACGACACATCAGGCTCAGAGTAACATCTGAGAGAGACATGGGACATCTGGTGACTCATGCGCATCCCCGACCAGGGCTGTAAAATCAGGTGACAGCCTGCTCAGCCAAATGCTATGTCCAATTCAGAATCAACTCATCCGCATGGCTCGCATTTATTCCACATTCGTTGGTGATCTGCTAACACATTTCACGGCCTGACAGCTTTTAATAACAAAACATTTATGATCGCATTTGATTGCTTGGATACTAGGTATTCTTGTTTTATGTGCTATTGGATGTGCTTTTAATCAGTCTAAAATAAAGGGTAACTTCTTCTAAGTGTTATGGGATTCTCCTGTCCGTGAGTCATGTGAATTTGTGTCATGCTCCCACAAATTTGTTGAGCAAAATGGATTTTAAATGCAACATCCAAAACAATGTTTTGTACTTTTGATAATTGCCCAAAACAGGGGCTTTGACATGTGGACTTGTGTAAACATTCATGTTAATATATGAGTTAACATTCACAGTTCAGTTCTTATCACCGACACATGCAACGATGGCCCACACCTCTGCACACTGCACATGTGGCGGACAGGATGAGGTACATCAGGTGGGCTGCATCTGCGGCACCATATGCCCTCCGCATAGTTCCTTAGGGACGGCTGACGTCATGCACCCAGCTGCTTCCTCTGTCACCTCAGCTTGCGTACAGTTACACCACATGATGACTCTCTGGCTTGCTTGTGTTAGGGCATCTGCAATCTGTACTATAAGGGAAATTGCCTACAGCTTTTGAGTGTAAAAAGTTATTACTATGAGACAGATCGGTGATTTTAAATGTAATCTAATGTACAAGTGTGCTTAGATATTTATTAGAATCTTCCAGGTAGGTAAGTTGGAGCTAAACTCGGTAGGACGTTGGCCCTCCAGGCCAAGGAGAGGACACCTCTGTTTTAGAAAGAAAATAAGGACTATTAAGATCAGGGGTATCCAGTCCTGGTCCTGGAGGGCCAATGTCCTACCGAGTTTAGCTTGGTTCAGTTGTGTTTAATTAGGGGTAGAGCTAAATTTTGCTGGGAGATTTTATTCCAGGAGCAGGAATGGATACTCCTGTACTTACTAAAGTATAGGACAGCTGGTCCAGGCAGTGCCAGTTGTAATCTGCACAGCTGCTGCTGAAAGTGGCATGCGTGCGTAAGCCATATGAAAGGAAAATATTTTTTATATTTCAATTAATTCTCATAGAAATAAAGAGCAAATGGAGACTACAGGGATAGTTAACACAAAAATGGATGTTCTGTCATCATTTACTCAACTTAATTTCTTTCTAAATTCAAATGGTTTCTATTGAACTGGTTTCAATACCCATTCAATCAAGTCATTCAAATAATCAATTAACATTATTAAAAGAATATTTATGTACAGGAGACAAGGGTCAACACATGACTGACCTCAAAACCACCTGAATTGTAAACTGGGCAGAAAATATGGGTAATTTCTAATCATATTCTTCTGGGAAGGTAATTGTTTACCTGAACTAGGAGCTAGTAGGGTCATTCTCAAAAAATGACATACACATGTTACAGTTCTGAGTTTTTGCAGACTTGCTAGAATTTCCATTGATGCTTAACCCTGTAAAACTAAATCTTCCAACAAGCATTGGTTCAAGCATTGGAATCATTTTGGAAAACTGAATTGGGCTGCTGGTTTGATTAGCTTTATGAAACAAATATAATGTATTGAGGGTGTCTGATGTATGATTTATTTCACATAACACTATGCCACATACCCTGACCAGCAGTTCACTCTTTCACAGCCCTTTAAGAATAAGGCCCTGGAGATTCAATGCTGCAACCTTTTACTCCAAACAAGAGCAAGACGAAGATGGGCTGGCTCCAGTTTGTTTACTGAAAGCCCCTTTGAGATTCCTCTCGGATACACAATAATGCAATGCGAAACGGAGCTGGCTCTGGAGTCTGTGCAGCCTCAGGCGTTGATTTTATGATTTTCTTGCTGTTTGTTTGTCTTTGTTCATGGCTAGGATGGGTGTCTGCAGCTTGGTCCCTCTTTTGCCCCCCCCCCCAGCTTCGCCTTTCCCGTGCTAAATGATCCTTTAATTTCCTCTCAGACTTGTCTGCCCCGAGGGCTGAGCTCCATGCCCCATGGCCCTTCGCACTGCATGTGAAGTTCACAACTCGTCCTCCATCGGGCAGAACCTCTATCAAAATGTACTTCCTGTCTGAACCCCACTTGCATGAGATTGCCCAGGGCCAAGGCGATAGCCTTGACTCAACTATGTGAAGTTTAGCACTAAGCAATCACTCACCAGTCCACCATATCCAGGGTTTAAACTGGGCTTTTGAAGGTGGAGAAGCCGTAAAATCTGGAGGTAGTTGCAATGTGTTAGGAAAAATATAACATGGGTCAGATCAGTGGTATGATTCCGTTATGACGCTTTTTAAAATGCTTTCTTAAAAAAATGTTGCACAAGACATCTCAAGTTCAAAACCCACATAGACATCCTAAATAAATGTAGCAAAATTTTAGAAACAAGATGTATTTGGTTACATTTTGTTTTGTGATTTTATAAAATGCCATGCAGGCTGTGAAACAAGTCAAGTCAAGTCAAGTCACCTTTATTTATATAGCGCCTTTAACAATACAAATTGTAACAAAGCACTGCACAATATCAAAATAGGCAAATTTTGTCAATAATGTAAAATGACAGGATTTAACACTCAATTATCTGCTGAATGCATTTCATTATTGAATTTAGTAATGGCACTGTCCAGCTTAGTTCAGTTTAAATAATATCTGTGCAATCAAGTCGATGATTGTGCTGGAAATGAAGTGTCCCCAAGGTGGAACGTGTGTCTAACAGATGGGTGCAACACCCCCTGCTGTTCTGGAGAACATTGGCATTTAAAGTGAATGTGGTGCATCGAACAGGATATTGATGTAATGCCTAATGTAATGAACATTAAACTTTTGGTAACACTTTATTTTAGGGTCTCTTAACTATTATAACTAGAATATTAGCCATTTATTAGTAGTAATTAAGCACATATGAATTATTCTACATGACCTTATTCTACATCCCTAATCCTACCCAATACCCAGTGGTGTAGTCTAGTTTTTTGTAGTGAGTATACTTAGATTTTTTCCTTCCCAGCCTCATACTCACCCGTACCAGAACAGCCTCTCATAAGCACCACCACACTCAATAAACAGGGCTCTATGCTTATGTAACAGACTTTATTTGATTGTTATATTGCACTAATTCTGGATCTACTGTGCGCTCATTGTGTGTGTGTGTGTGTGTGTAATGCATTTATCCCCTCGGGGCTTGCCATAGATAGGCAATGGGCATGCACACTTTCTACTCTAGAGTGTGGTAGTGATTTGGAGGAGGAATAAAAGTTGAGAAGAGTTCAGACGCTCTCGTTTTTATTGTTTTCTTAATACTAAATGTTTAGGCGAACCCTGCACTAACGCTCGGTTACATTGGTGGCAGCGGTGTTGTTTTGTTTTATTCGCATTTACGTGATTCATTGTTACGGCGAGTGTTCAACTAGTTTGTTTATAGTAAAAAAAAGTTCTTAGTGGAGTTCGCACGCGCGGGTTCAACGTTGACGCGGCCATCATGTGGTGTAAAGACGAGGATGATTTATATTCGAGAAGGGACTGTGACAAGATTAACAGACACGTGAGAATTGAGTTACCTCCGCCGTTCTCCGGTGACGAGAAGCAGAGCTTTCTATGTTGGGCATGACAGTTAGAGGTCGCGGTCAGAGCGCTCACAGAGGGGGATGGCGCTGGGTCCTATAATTATGAACAGGCATGGATTCTACCAACGCGGCTGAGCAACGCAGCATTTCTTTTGTGGTACAGCCTTCCTCATACTGTTCAGGCTGATTACACAGCAGCCAAAGAACGACTCAAGGACGAGTTTGGACAGTGACAGTTTATGGATCGTTTCAGAGCAAGCCTATCAGCCTGCCCTCGTGCTCCACGGGAAAGTTTGGAGGTGTATGCGGCGGAGATCAGCAGGTTAGTGGACGAGGTTTTTCCTGAATACGGTGACAGAGCTCAGAGGGAAGAAAAATGTCGTCGTTTCCTTGCTGGCTTGGATCCTGTGCTCAGAGTTAAATGCCATGAACAAGGAGCAATGGATTTGGAGGAGGCTGTGATAATTGCTGGACGGTGTGAGAACGCTAGAGATGCAATAAAGACTGATTACATGACTGTTAATGCTGCAGGAAGCACTAATGATGGAGGAGCTGTGGCTGCTGTTTATTCTGTGACTGATAATGGAGGACTGCACAGAGCTGTGGATCGATTGACTGAGGAAATGAGGGATATGAGAATGGAATTGAGGCGCTTGGGCGATGAAAATCAAAAACTGAAGGCAAGAGTGAGTTCTAGAACAATCAATGAGTGGGATGGAAGCCATCCTCTGTTTAATGAAAGGTGCCAGTGTATCTGCAGGGGTCGAGGATGCCAGCCACGTGTCTTTGATGGTGCTCGGAGAGGACGCTCACCTGAGAGGACATTCCAGCACTGTGATGAGCGTACATCAGGAATGGATGGGCCTTTGTTATAAAGACTCACACTCTCCTTTGTCTCCTACGAGACGCAGCCCAAGCCCCAGTGCTCGCAGATGGAATGGCTATGAGGATGATTTGAGAAAACGGGGAGTGCGTTTCATGTCACCTAAAGGAGAGGAACGCCGCTACCAGACGGAAAACTGACTGTAGCTGATGTTGCGGCCCAAACACCAGATATGTTGCCTACGGGCCCTCAAATTGACAATGTAGACGACTGCAATTCGGTGTCAAAAGACAATGACTTAAGTTCAGACGCTGACCAGCAGCTGTTAGTATCATATGTGAAAGGAGTGATTGAAGGCGTGGAGGTTCAAATTTTAGTAGACTCTGGTTCCAGTGTGTCGCTAATGAGTGCAGATTTTCGTATGTTAATTCCTACACTTTGCACTCGTCCACTGAGAAAAGACTATGTGTCAGCCCATGCAGTGAATGGACAAATGTTAGATACACTGGGCACCATCACTGTAACATTCCAGCTGGGAACTGGATCATGGCAGCATGTATTTCATGTGCTAAGAGAAACCACACAGACTGTGTTGCTGGGCTGGGACTTTCTGTTGAAAAATCATGCTTTACTGGACCTCAGCCATGCTAAGCTCCAACTGTGGGACATTACAGTTCCCTTACTTACTGGCAAAGACTTTGTTCCGACATGCAGCAATGTGTCACTGGCAACCACTGTAATTTTGCCACCTCTCAGCGAGTCAGTGGTACCAGTTAATGTATGTCTACCTAACGCAGCTCATGTAGCAAGTGACTTTGTTGGATACCTAGAACCCAATGTTGTCAGCATTTGGGACTGCTGTTCCTTAGTTCTGCCACTAAATGTCATGTCACTCACCTGTGGTCTCTCGTTTGGGTAATCATCTTCACCTGCACCTTGTTTCCCCCCTGTGTATTTAAGCTCTGTCTTTGTCCTCCCTTGTTACTTGGTTTTTGTATGAGATGTCTGCCTGGCGCCGTGAGTTGCTAAGGATTTTTTGAGACCCTGTGAAATAGTAAGGATTTTTTGTTTAAGTTATTTTAAGAAGTTCTCTTGCTTCTATTTTTTTTTTTATTCCTCGCGGAGTTCCCTCCCCTCGCAGAGTTTTGGTTTTGTTTTCTTCCTTTCATTTTTATACCTCCATTTTGAGAAGAACCTTTGTTGGAGTTTTTGTCTTCATCTTTTGTTCATTAAACCTTCTTACCTGAGACCTTGTATCCTGTGTTTCGATTGGATCCTACCCCTGCTTGTGGGTGGCTCAGTGGTATTACCGCCTAGCTCTCACACCAGAGACCCGAGTTCTAGGCCGGGTCGTGACAGAAAGACCAAGTCTAAAATGGATCCAGAAACACTCACCTATACCTGTTGGCAGTCAGGCAGTGATAACTCAGCATGAGGTAGCGTATCAATGCCATGAAGCAGTTCTCACCCGTCAGGAGGAGCTGATGGCCAAGCACTCTGACCTTCTCGCTGATGTGATGAAATCCATTGGCCAGCTTTTTCAACAGATTCCAGTGAGTTTACCTTCTCCAACACCACGCCCGCCTCCCATTGATGTACCCCAAGTAGTCGCTGAGCCTCGGCTTCCACCTCCCAAGCCCTTTTCAGGGAATGCCAATTCATGTGGAGGATTCCTGACTCGGTGTTCCTTGACATTTGAACTCCAGCCGTCAAGCTTCCCTACTGACCGCTCTAAGATCACCTACATCATTACTCTCCTTGCAGATAAGGCACTTTCCTGGGCCTCTGCGTTGTGGGAATCTCAAGATGTCTGTTGTGGAACATACGCTCTCTTTGTGGAGGAGTTCAAGCGGGTGTTCGACCATCCAGTGAGTGGTCGGGAGTCTTCCAGGCAACTACTCACCCTTAAGCAGGGATCACGTAGCACTGCAGACTTCGCTATAGAATTCCGGACCATTGCGTCCGGTAGTGGATGGAACGACGAAGCCCTAATGGCCTGCTTCCAGGGAGGGTTGTCCGGACCCATTCTGAACGAGCTAGTTACTCGCGAACCCGCGACTGATCTCGAGTCCTTGATCACCATGGCTATCCATCTGGACAATCGGCTAAGAGACAGAGAGTCAACCCGTCGCAAGACGTCTCCGCCCCGATTGTCTGGAAACAGGCAACCCTATCCTGCACGCTTTTCCTCTCCCAGTTCTGAGAGACTCGAGCCCCCGGAGGACATGCAGTTGGGGCGTTCCAGACTCTCCCCTGCCGAGAGGGATCGCCGCATGAGGGAGAATCGCTGCATATACTGCGGTGCAGCTGGGCATTTCCGTCTCCTCTGTCCCGAGCTCCCGGGAAACAACCGTCCCCGCCCAGTTACAGGAGGGCTGTGATGGGGAAGATTAGTGCCCCTCCTCCCAATGCAGTGCTTTCCGTTCCTGTAACTCTTTCCTGGGAGGGCCATCAACATCAGGTCTGAGCCATGATCAACTCCGGGGCTGCTGGCGACTTCCTGGACCGGTCTCTGGTCAGGAGGCTTGGAATACCTTCCCAATTACTCCCTCGACCCCAGACCGTTACTGCCCTAGACGGCAGACCCTTGGAACCGGGCTGCATTACGGAGATCACTTACCCTCTATGTCTCACTGTCCAACATCAACATATGGAAGAGTTTTATCTGATTGACTCTCCCGAGTTCCCTGTGATCTTGGGTTATCCCTGGCTGCACCAACACAACCCTTGCATCGACTGGCTAGCTGGAACCATCCTGAGTTGGGGTACTGCATGCCAGGTTACTTGTCCCCTCTCGAGTCCCCTAGCCCCGAGTCCCGAGTCTCAAGAACCCATCAATCTGTCTCGAGTCCTTAGTATCTCTACCACTGTTTCCAGGCTGTCTTTAGTAAATCCTGAGCCACTTCCCTACCACCACACCGCTCCTATGATTGCGCCATCGACCTTCTCCCTGGTACCTTTCCCACTAGAGGTCGGATCTTTTCCCTGTCTCCTCCCGAACGCATCGCTATGGACACGTACATCAAAGAGTCCCTAGCGGCTGGCATCATCCGTGCTTCCACTTCCCCGGCAGGAGCGGGCTTCTTCTTTGTGGGGAAGAAGGATGAAGGACTCAGGCCGTGTATCGATTACCGGGCACTTAATAAGATCACTGTTCGGAATCGCTACCCCCTTCCTCTGATGGCCTCCGCATTTGAGTTGCTACAAGGGGCTTCCATTTTCTCCAAACTGGATCTACGCAACGCCTACCATCTTGTGCGGATTCAGCAAGGGGATGAATGGAAGACGGCCTTCAACACTCCCACGGGTCACTATGAGTACCTGGTGATGCCGTTCGGGCTCACCAACGCTCCAGCAGTCTTCCAGGCCCTAATAAATGACGTACTAAACAAACACATGCTAAACAAATTTGTGTTCGTCTACTTGGATGACATTTTAATCTTTTCGAGGTCTTTCGAGGAGCATGAAGGGCATGTCAGTGCTGTTCTCCAACGCCTCTTGAATAACCATCTCTATGTAAAACCTGAGAAATGTGAGTTCCACGTCACCCATGCTCAGTTTCTCGGCTTTATCATCACCCCAGGTCATGTTGAGATGGATCCCAAGAAGGTCGAGGCCGTCCTGAAATGGCCTACCCCTACGACAGTCAAGGAAGTTCAACGCTTCATCGGCTTTGCTAACTTCTATAGGAGGTTTATCAAGAACTTCAGCTCAGTGGCTGCACCCTTAACGGCACTGACTAAGGGAGGTGTTACCAAGATCTGCTGGTCCTCAGAGGCAGAAGGAGCCTTCTGGAATCTCAAGCGTCGCTTCACATCGGCACCTATACTCTCAGTTCCCGATCCTGAAAGACCTTTTGTGGTAGAGATGGATGCATCGGATGTGGGAGTTGGGGCCATCCTTTCTCAGAGAGGGGAGGACTGTAGGATGCACCCTTGCGCCTTCATGTCTCGTCGCCTGTCGGAAGCGGAACGCAACTACCACGTCGGGGATCGGGAACTTCTTGCGGTTAAGCTCTCCTTGGAAGAGTGGCGCCACTGGCTTGAGGGGACTCAACACCCTTTCCAGGTTCTCAAAGACCACAAGAACCTTGAGTACCTGCAGCAGGCTAAGCGACTCAATCCTCGCCAAGCTCGTTGGTCCTTATTTTTTAATCGTTTTCAGTTCCTTCTCTCCTACAGGCCCGGCACTAAGAACGTCAAGCCGGATGCCTTGTCCCGAGCTTACTCTCCTGAGTCACAAGAGAAGTCACTAGAAGTGATCATTCCTAAGGCTAGGATCGTCGCACCGCTGCGCTGGGAACTGGAAAGGGAGATACGTGAGGTCCAAGCCCAAGAACCAGACCCAGGAGGTGGTTCTCCAGGTCGCCTTTACATTCCTCGATCCATCCGAGCCCGGGTTCTACAGTGGGGTCATGACTCGCCCCTGACCAGCCACCCTGGTATTGCACGTACCCTGGACTTCCTCCAGCGGCGGTTCTGGTGGCCCTCCATTAAGGAGGATGTAAGGAGCTTTGTGGAGGCCTGTCCAGTGTGCTGCCAAGGGAAGTCGAGGCGCCAGCTGCCTTTAGGACTCCTACACCCCTTGCCTATTCCCCATAGGCCGTGGTCACACATATCTCTGGATTTCATCACAGGCCTCCCCCCATCCCAGGGCAACTCTGTCATCCTGGTTATTGTGGACCGGTTCTCTAAGGCCGCCCGATTCATTCCCTTACCCAAACTGCCTTCAGCCAAGGAGACTGCCACGCTCCTGGTGAATCACGTCTTCAGAGTCTTTGGAATTCCTCAGGATGTCGTCTCCGATCGAGGCCCCCAGTTTTCATCTTGATTCTGGGGGGACTTTTGTAAATTGGTCGGGTCGTCTGCCAGCTTGTCATCTGGGTTCCATCCTGAGTCTAATGGCCAGACAGAACGGGTCAACCAGGACCTCGAGACCACCCTGCGCTGCATGGTGGCCAACAACCCCACCTCATGGTCCACCTTCATCGTGTGGGCAGAATATGCCCACAACACCCTCCGATCATCTGCCACGGGACTTTCCCCCTTCGAGTGTCAGTTTGGCTACCTCCCTCCACTGTTTCCTGAGGAAGAGGCACAGGTTGGTGTCCCATCTGCCCAACAATTCGTCCGACGCTGCCAGTCGACCTGGAAGAAGGCTAGACGTGAGCTTCTCCAGACTAGGTACCATGAGGTACCAGCATCAGGCTAACCGTCATTGACAGAGGGCTCCCAGCTTCCGGGCCGGCCAACAGGTCTGGCTGGCTACCAAGAACTTACCTCTTTGGGTTGAGTCTAAGAAACTGGCCCAGAGGTTCATTGGCCCTTTCCGTATTGCCAGGAAAGTAAACCCTGTGTTTTACCGTTTGTACCTTCCTCGTTCCCTTAGAATTAACCCTACCTTTCATGTGTCCTTATTAAAACCTGTTCTGTCTTCTCCTTTTAGCCCCCCACGCAGGCCCCCTCCGCCCCCCAGGATCATTGACGGCCAGCCAGCCTTCACAGTCCGCCGGATATTGGACTCGCGAAGGGTCCAGAACTCCCTGCAGTATCTGGTGGACTGGGAGGGTTACGGGCCAGAGGAACGCTCCTGGGTTCCGACCAAGGACATCCTGGACCGCAGCTTGATCCGGGAATTCCGTGCCCGGAGACCGGGGTGTTCTGGAAGGAACGTCAGGAGCCGTCCCTAGGGGAGGGGGTCCTGTCAGCATTTGGGACTGCTGTTCCTTAGTTCTGCCACTAAATGTCATGTCACTCACCTGTGGTCTCTCGTTTGGGTAATCATCTTCTCCTGCACCTTGTTTCCCCCCTGTGTATTTAAGCTCTGTCTTTGTCCTCCCTTGTTACTTGGTCTTTGCATGAGATGTCTGCCTGGCGCCCTGAGTTGCTAAGGATTTTTTGAGACCCTGTGAAATTGTAAGGATTTTTTGTTATTTTTTAAGTTATTTTAAGAAGTTCTCTTGCTTCTGTTTTTTTTTTTTTTCTCCCCTCGCGGAGTTTTGGTTTTGTTTTCTTCCTTTCATTTTTATACCTCCATTTTGAGAAGAACCTTTGTTGGAGTTTTTGTCTTCATCTTTTTTTCATTAAACCTTCTTACCTGAGACCTTGTATCCTGTGTTTCGATTGGATCCTACCCCTGCTTGTGGGTGGCTCAGTGGTATTACCGCCTAGCTCTCACACCAGAGACCGAGTTCTAGGCCGGGTCGTGACAAATGTGGCAGAGTCTTCCAGTCTAATAGTAGCTTACACACTGGCTGGGGTTCATAACGGACTGATGCTCTTGGGTGAGTTATACTCAGTTGATGATTCTGATGTTCAGCTGTTTCATGCTCCAGTAGATATAGCTGCAGTGACCTCGTCCAAAGATGCTCCTTCTATATCGCTGGATGAATCACCTATTTCTGATTCAGAGAAAGCTGCACTGTCAGCCTTGCTGTTGGAGTTCCATGACATCTTCAGCTCCTCCAAACAGAATACTGGCAAATGTAAGCTAGTGAAACATTACATCAGAACTGGTGAGCAGGCTCCCATCAAACTGCGTGCACATCGTACATCCCCTGGGAAACGTGCTGAAATAGAAAGACAGGTGACTGATTTGCTTGCGGATGGTGTGATCGAGGAGAGCTGTAGTCCCTAGGCATCGCCGGTTGTTTTGGTGAGAAAGAAGTGTGGCACCTGACGTTTTTGTGTGGATTACAGACGTTTGAACAGTGTGACTATTAAAGACTCCCATCCGCTGCCTCGAGTGGATGACACACTGGACGCACTGGCAGGTGCTGCTTGGTTCAGCACATTAGACTTTTCTAACGGTTACTGGCAGGTGGAAGTTGCAGAGGAGGACCGAGAAAAGACCGCTTTTACAACAGGACAGGGCCTCTATCAGTGGCGATCTATGCCGATGGGCCTTTCCAATGCCCCGGCTACATTTCAACATTTGATGGAGCTGGTCCTCAGAGGGCTCCCGTGGCACATCTGCATGGTATACCTCGATGATATTTTGATTTATAATAAAACCTTTGAGGAACACATGTCAAGCCTCAAAGAGATGTTTTCGAGAATCCAATCCGCTGGGTTAAGACTAAACCCACGTAAATGCCACCTTGCCAGAGATCATGTAGTTTTCCTGGGCCATGTGGTTTCTCGAAAGGGTCTTCAACCCGACCCCAAGAACACGGAGAAAGTTTTGAGCTGGCAGGAACGTTCTCCTTCTGAGGTGAGAGCCTTCGTGGGACTATGTTCCTATTATAGACGTTTCGTCAAGGACTTTTCAAAACTTGCTGCACCACTAAACAAACTCGTTGGTAAAAATGTGCCCTTTGTTTGGAACGCTACATGTGACCAGTCATTTAATCACCTGAAAAATGTGTTATCGTCTGAGCCTGTTGTGATTTTGCCTGACTTCAGTGTGCCTTTTAAAATCTACACTGATGCCTCCAACCTGGCTGTCGGTGCAGTTCTTGCGCAGGACAGAGATGGGTGTGAGCATGTGGTGGCATATGCTAGCCGGGCATTGAATTCCACACAAAAACGTTGGTCCACATTTGATCGTGAGTTGTGGGCTATTGTGTGGGCAGTAAGGGAATTCAAGCATTACATTGGACTTGCTTCATTTACCATTATCACAGACCATCGACCACTCTTAGCTCTTCGACGAATGTCCATTGATGACGATCCAACCGGGAGAAGAGTGAGATGGATCCTGGAGCTTGATCCGTTGAATTTGGTGATTGTACACAAGGATGGACAACATCACAAGAACGCGGACTCGCTTTCTCGCCGCCCTGAGACACCTGACACAAAAGTGGCAGACGATAATGTTAAAGGGGCCCTGCAAGTAAATGTGGTGAATTCTAATCAAACGGGCATCGACACTGCACATTCCTCTGAAGTAAAAAATTTGCCAGGTGATGCAACTGCGGAGAACTCACTTGACAATTCAGACGGCACATCTCCCATTAATGCGTTGTCCCACAGTTTATCAGAAATTAGAGCTATGCAGAATGCTGACCTTGACATTAAGACTGCTTTAAGCTGGGTGGCAAATGCTCAAAGACCATCTAGGAGAAAAAATACAAGGAGCTTCTCAGTGCTTATGGAAGCTTTGGACTGAATTCAACTATCTTTCCATCATTGATGGACTTTTATGCCGCTCAATTTGCTGCTCCCTCACAAGTACGCCTATAGTCCAAATAGTTGTTCCCTCTGCACTAATTTCTGACATTCTCTTGCAATTGCATGGTGCCCCAGCTTCGGCCCATTTCTCTTCAGAGCGTGTGTGGGAACGGGCAAGACAATTTTGTTACTGGCCTTCCATGTACAGGGACATCAAGGACTGGTGTGAGCAGTGCAAGGCATGTCAGACACGGCGCCGTCCTGTTCCAGCCCACCGTGCACCTATGGGTGGATTCCAGTCAGTGCGGCCATTTGAAAGAGTGGCTATGGACATCTTAGAGCTGCCTGTGACTTCAAAAGGAAATCGGTATGTGCTGGTTGTTGAGGACTATTTCACGAAGTTTGTCAATTTGTATCCCTTGCCTAATCAGTCAGCACAGACAGTTGCACATTGTCTGTTTGATGATTATGTTCTATTTCATGGCATTCCAGAGACTTTGCATACAGACCAGGGTCGTCAGTTTGAGGCGGAGGTGGTTCAGACTCTCTGCCGTCTTCTGAAAATTAAAAAGACTCACACCACGCCATACCATCCTCAATCGGATGGCATGGTTGAGCGCTTTAATCAGACTCTGATTGATCAACTGGCTAAGACACTGTTGACTTATGGTGGGGAATTGGACGATTATGTGAAGCATGTGGCATTTGCTTACAATACAACGACTCACTCCAGCACTCATTTCACGCCTTTCTTCTTGACCCACGGTCGGGAAGCTCGTGTTCCCGCTGATGTACTGTTGCCCACTCGTGCTCTTGACTCTCAGATTTCAGTATCACATGCTGAGTTTGTTTCCTCATTGCTGACAAAACTGAACTCTGCCTTTAGCAGTGCACGGATGCACAGTGAGGCAGCTCACGACCGTCAAAAACTGTACCATGATGTTAGCTTGCACCACCAGCCTTATGGTGTAGGTGCCATGGTGTGGCTCCACAACCCGGTGGAGAGCCGCTTGAAGCTGGCACCCCATTGGAAGGGACCTTATAAAATTGTGCAAGTCATGGACTCATGTGGTGTACTGGGACTGACTTATCGGATTGTAAACCCTTTTGATGCTGGTGAGAGGGCACAGGTAGTGCATTATAATAGGTTGCGGCCATACACATTACCTGTTTCTTCCATTTCACAAAATCAGACACTGTCCGATGTTCCAGACTCGCAGCCGGAGTCAATTCCCCTGGGGTCTGAAGTTTTTGATGGAGCGAAGTTAGTTTCTCCCCAGAAAGATCAGAGTACGTTGTTTGACTTACAGTGTTCAGTTAAGGAGTCTGAATCAAGTGTTAGTAAGACTGGGAGAGTTCGTAGACCTCCTGGTCATTTAAAGGATTTTGTTCTGTATTGAAATAACTGCCTCTGTGTATAAGAGAGGGTTAGTAAGAATTTGTTTTATGGCTGAGTTTGTTGTTTCTATAAAAAAGGGTATATAAGAGGAGTGTTATGTTCTATTCATAGGCTTGTTGCCATGTTGATAATGTGCTCTGTAATTTCAGTGTCTAATTGTTCACGTTTATTGTTTCTGACTGTTATTCTTGCACATAAACGGGGACGTTTATTTTGTGAGGGGGGGACGTATGTAACAGACTTTATTTGATTGTTATATTGCACTAATTCTGGATCTACGTGCGCTCATTGTGTGTGTGTGTGTGTGTGTGTGTGTGTGTGTGTGTGTGTAATGCATTTATCCCCTCGGGGCTTGCCATAGATAGGCAATGGGCATGCACACTTTCTACTCTAGAGTGTGGTAGTGTTTTGGAGGAGGAATAAAAGTTGAGAAGAGTTCAGACGCTCTCGTTTTTATTGTTTTCTTAATACTAAGTGTTTAGGTGAACCCTGCACTAACGCTCGGTTACACTTACTTTTATTTTTAGGAGCTCTTGTGCTGCTAATAAAAAAAAAATTAGGGGCACAGTAAAAAAACAATTCCTCAATAACAAAAATTATCCTTCCCATTACGAAGTAATATTGGACTCCTAAAAGTGATTTACAGGAAAAAAAAAAATTTACTTTATTTGCAGTGTTACCTTTCATCTCTAATTCAAAAGTGTATTTTTATAAGCTTTTTTTTCAAAATGTCTAATTAAAACAATGCAATAAGAAGAATAGACTACTGATCAAATACAATTATTATTAACAAAATGTATTTGCACTACAGGAGTGGCACAGAACAAGTGTAGGTATTTACATAGATTTAATGAGGCTCAGATGTGGCATGAGTGCAATTAACTTCATAAATTCATGTTGAGATATTTTTTTAAATATAAAATGTTGAATATAGAAATATTCAATGATTGAAATAACTGAAATGATACTTTAAAAATGAAACTAAGACTTTTTGTTGGCGGCAAGTTACTGATTTTATCACTGAATCTTTCATTCAATTGATTCGTTCGAACGGCTGATTCATTCGGGAACAAAGCAAGTCCCTGCATCCCAATGTTCATACTATCCACCCTATCTGCCCCAAATAGTATTGACAATTACTAATATCACATTTAGGATGGATAGTACGCACATTGGGACTCAGGCAGTGACTGGCTTTATGTATGAATAATTGAATTGACTCACTTGATTCGTTTAAGCGCAGATTTATTAATAAACGAAACAAGGCTGTGTTTGAATGGAGATGTGCAGCAGCTCAGTTGTGAGTTTATTTGAAACTGTTTTAGTTGACAAAATAGAGCAAAATCATGCAATACAATGTACAAACAATGAAAATCACTAAATATTAACTTTTTGTTTATTGAAATCACTCATTATTCTTAAATGCCAACAATCCCCTGCTGTTACAGTTAAGTTAATGGCAACGTATACTCTAATGCTTACCAGGTAATGTTACGATAGCATCGGCCTCATTTTCTGAACCGAGTAGGATATTATCAGCCTTCTAGCTAATTTTCTGTCATTTTTCTAATGTTAACGTCCCTGTCATCTATTTGCAGTTTGTCACCCAAACCCGAAGCTTCAGAAGCAGGCTTATGGAAACACTTAAAGGGTGTAGTTCGTTTCATATCTCCTTTATTTGTTAATTTCAAGCTTAGCAATAGTCGTCAACAGAAATACGGCGTGATTATCAGAAAGACGGAGCTTCGCAAACACAGACTGGGTGACATTTATGAATGAACTTGTGAAAGGATGTCACAAAACGATGATGTTATGTATCCGCATACTTTTTAAGTGGGTGTATGCAAATCCTTGACCTTCCCTAGTGGGTTTACGGCATATACCTGCGTCTCACATAGATTACACCACTGCCAATACCTAAACTTAACAACTACCTTACTAACTATTAATAAGCAGATAATTAGGAACTTATTGAGGGAAAAGTCGTAGTTAATAGTGAATAAACGTTCCCTATTCTAAAGTGTTACCAAACTTTTTTTACACCCACTAAATGCAGATGAAATGTGAATTTAATAGATTGTCAAGCAATAATAACAGTTTCTTTTTTTTTTTATCAAAACTTCAACTCTTCCAGATCGTTGCAGACCAATTTAACTCCTAACCATATCCAAACTGACCCAACCACCTTTTGCCCCATTCCCCCATCAAAACCCCACCTTAAACCTCTCCTCTCGTCCTCAGAGACCTGGCTCCGGAACTGACTTAGGAAGTCCCTTAATGGTTACCAAACTGTGGGGGAACTGCACACGCTCAGCGAGGACTAAACATATGTTTATAGGAGACAACATCAGCAATCACCACTTGACCCTGGCGCTCATACTTCTGTTTTCCTCCCCCTCAGATGGGAGAAAGAACTCAGAATGGGTAATATAATCAACCGAAAGCACAGGGAGGAGGCACTGTGAGCATGCCCAGTTCCAGATGTATGGGCAGCCATGTACCGAAACAAGGCTGGGAAGAGGAACAGTGGATGTCGAGGAGGAGTTAAGAAATAAAGATGAATCACTGCTGAATGAAACTTAGAAAAGAAAACATTTCAAATAAGATCTCTTTGATATCTCAATATAATTATTTAAAAAAGTAAATGGAAGGTTTTCAGAGTAACAGGAGCTTCCTTCCTCTCAGATCTTTTCCTGAAAAAGACGTCAACAATCTCACAAATAGTTTCAGAAAAGATCTCAAACTCAGAATTGCCAGTATACCAAAACCAACCAAAGGTCAATAAACATTCCTGTTTATGCTTTGAATACACTATTGGGTGCCAAACAGCAACAAAAATACAGACACAAGATCACACTCACAAGTTCATGGTATGAGCATGATTCCATACAGATGTTCAACCATGAAGAAGAAAATAGGTGGGAGGGGGAACTGACCAAGGAGTGAGAACAAATTGCTTATGTCTGTGACTTCACATTCGATGTGTAAATAAGATGTTCAAAGAAAACAATATGAGTTATTCCAAAACATCCCTGAAATCTCCTGCTCCCCCGGGAAGCCGCTTTTCATTGTTTTTCATTAACCTAATGCCTGCGTGTCTCCAGAGGCCATTATTTACAACAGATGAGAAAGTGGTGTGTGTGAAAAACTCAACTGGTTACTTTCTTCCCTGTACAGTGAAATTGGGTCCCTTGTAAACCT
Source organism: Oxygymnocypris stewartii (assembly GCA_003573665.1). NCBI lineage: Eukaryota > Metazoa > Chordata > Actinopteri > Cypriniformes > Cyprinidae > Oxygymnocypris > Oxygymnocypris stewartii. The sequence goes on from QVTF01022538.1 coordinate 120,587, forward strand.
GTATTCAAAGCTTTTAAGACCTGTTATATCAAGTAACTATAGCTATAATTCTATGAGAATAGGGAAATCCACACCATATAAGAATAACGAAAGAGGAACATTGTTAATTTGTGCAGTAGCCATCAGGGGGAAAAATACTGTCATTACAAATTTAAAAGATGGTGTCATAACTACACTTTTCTACTCCCAAAAATAAAAATAAATCATGTGTTTTGGTTTGGTTTATTATTATTACATACTCAAGTAATGATAAAGAAAAAAGTAAGTCTTGGGTCAGTGTACAACAGGCCACATGTAAAATGGAGCTTTTTCTAAGTTCATGGACTCAGTCGAGCATGTGCTAACAAATGGCTGTAAGTTGACTAAGGGAACAACTCAAACGAAGAAACATGAGGTGACAATGCAAGTGATAAATTCATTTCAGTGTGGAAAAGGTGTAATCATTTGAGAATAGCTATTCATTGCCAGGAATTACTCAGACCCAGCTGTGTAGTACACACAGTCACATACACACACAAACACACACATCTATCTATCATCCTCCCCTCTGTCCACCCTCACAAATGTTTAGTCACTTACATCTAGTTACCCATGAATAAAAACACCCCTGAAAAAGCCTGACGGACAAAATTGATGGGAGTTTTCGGTTCACTGTCTAAGGTCAGGTATCAGCACTAATATTTGGCTGAAAAATGTCACTTTAACTTTTTCATTATAAAACATTACCAAACTCCCATTTAGGCATGCAAATATCTCCTGGCTGTTTTGTCACTGAATAAGAATATTTGCAAAATATATATATATCTGTCTATCTATCTGTCTGTCTGTCTATCTTTTGGGAGTTTCGAAATATTTTTTCTTTAACAAAATGGAACTTTTTGTTGCTGAATGTACAAAAAATGTATTACATTTCCGAAAATAATCATTTATAACTACCAAAAAAAATTTACTTAGATAAACATTTTGTCCGGAAGCAATTTTGTGAGCTGGGTAGGATTTCCCAGTAGAAATCATCAACTTAGAGGAAATCATTTAGTCTACGTAAGTGGCAGACAGCATCCTGATCTCACTGCTCTGGCTCCAGTCTCAGACCAGCTCCTAAGCGCTCTGCCGTCTTTCAGCCCAGGACTGTATAAACACGGCTTTAAGAGGCCAACATAATCCTTGTGTGGCCTCTCAATTCTTTTTAGCTCATGAACAATGTTTCAGAAATCTTTAGAGGAGGAAATAAACTTGAGAGACAGGCCGAGGAAATGAGAGAAGATAGATATAATATGACATCTAAAGGTAACACTTTACAATAAGGTGTCATTTGTTAACATTAGTTAATGTATTAAATAGCATGAACAAACAATGATCAATACATTTATTACACGATTTATTCGACTTTGTTAACGTTAGTTAATAAAAATAGTTGTTCATTGTTAGTTAATGTTAATTCACAGTGCATTAACTAATGTTAACAAACACAACTTGGGATTTTAATTAACATGAACTAAGATTAAAAATGCTATAGAAGTATTGTTCATTCTTAGTTCATGTTAACTAAGGTTGTTAACTAATGAACCTTATTGTAAAGTGTTACCCATCTAAATAAGAGATAACATAACAAGCTGAATAATATGTTAATTTCTGCAGAACAAAAGGCATAACATCAATCTGGTAATGCTTGTTGTTTTTTTATAGCCATTTCATAATGCCATGAGTTTGTTTTATTTTTTTTACAAACATAGCACTGACTAATATGACATTATTTTGGACTGATACTGACAGTGGAGTATCGAGAAAGTGAGTGAGAGGAAGCATCATGCAAAATTAATGTTTTTATAGTTACCGATGCTGATGTTCAGTTATATGTTCTATTCACAGTCAGCAGTAATGTATTTATTACATATTCTCATATTATGATATGACTGCTCTTATGTTTACTTTTCTTTAAGTACTATTTGTTTCTGTAATATTTTTTAATGAGGAAAAAACAACGTAACTGCACATTTCTGCAACTGAATTGATTCTGAACATTGTGCCAAAATTATTCTTAAGTATGTTTTTAATCTATACAAGAGCTGCATAAATCTAAACTGCACTTTTCTTAAAGTCTATCTTCATCTTTTGTAAAACAAACAGTCCAGTGTACCCACAGATGAAATTTGGTCGTTCATTGACAGCGAGAAGTGTTTGTTTTTGCTCTGGAACGTACAGCACGTCTATCGCTTATTTAGTAGATTTTGTCCGGCTGATTAGACTGTCTGAGCAGATTCATCCAGATTGTTTGGCTGTTAGAATGTCCTGCGGGAGATGGTCCAGTTTAAACGTTGTTTTGTGTGTGTGTCCAATTAAGTCATGGGTGGAGTGGACATGGACTACAAGACACGTAAGACGTGCCATATCTTCATTCAGTGCCAAAATGTAAACACGTTAAGACAGTTTGACCTCAGAAATCTCCTCTCAGCCGAATCAAGAGTAACAAAGACCCACAAATCTCCCTTTGTGTCTTCACTCTGAGGAGTATTTTTTCTGGACTTTGATAGACTGAATCTAATGTGGACATATGGAGGACGTGACTGTCCAATAGTTGCGGAAAACGAAACCATATTTTTACTTTCAGAACAGCCCAACAGAACTGACAGAGTAATTTTCGACGCTATTTCTCTCCCTTTCGCTTCCCTCCCTGTCCACAGAGCTACAAAACAGAAACATGACTACACATTACATGGCTGAGGCATGTAAAAGAGCTGGTCTCTATCTTGACGTGTACTGTACATGCTTTATCAGAAACACATGCTTGCCTGACTTTTTATTTTGTCTTTGCAATTTGACACAAGCGCAGCTCACTCAGAATGCCACTGCCTTGTGTAAACAGTGGAGATCACAGAGCTGAGGGCGGACAAATCATTAAAGCTTTCCCCTTTGTTCATCAAGTCTTGATCTTTCTTTCTTTCACTATTTTGGGAATGTAGTTGCGGGTCAGGGGTGTTTTATGAAACATCATGAACTGCCATCTTTCCATTTGAAAATATAGCTTTTGAAAATCCTGGTACTACACGGCTATATTACTAACAGCTCTTTTGCATCATAGCTGTTAGATTTTATCATTGAGCACCATTGTGAGAAAGAAGTGTGCTTAATATGACTGAACGTGAACTTGTAAACTACTTCAAATCCTAAAAGTATATTTAAAAAAATTGTATTTGTAGATAAAATAATGACAAAATTAAAGACCAATTAAGTGTACTTAAATAGTGAACACTTTTCATGACAATATTTCTTTAAGGACCATTTTTAAAAGGACAATTTTTTGTGTGCAGTTTTTAATGATTTTAAATTAAACATTTAACATTTAAGTACATTGTAAATCATTTTCATTATTTTAAAACTTGTCATGCTCTAAACACTAACATACTAAATAATAATTAATAATTAGTTACATTTATTTAGCGCTGTGAAGGAATCTCCTAAACCACCACCTCCTCAAAACATATAAAGTACTTTATTATAAATGAATGTGTTTAAATGTACTAAAATGCAATTTCATAATGTATTTATTGTACATAATGTACAAATGTATTTAAATACATGACAAACACGTTTCAACAGACATGACAGTATAAATGATAGATAAGTATATATTAGTTTATAATAAATTATGGTAAGTACATTTTGTCGTGCACTTTTAAAAAAACAATAGAATTAATTATTAAATTGTATAAAGTTGTAAAAAATTCCCACTTAAGTGGGTCAAAAAAGCAATGTAAAGTTCTGCTAATTACTATTAATATAAATTTAAACAAAATAAAATGATTCATATTAATTATTAATTACATTTAATTAATTATTATTATTATTAATATTATTATTTTCTAAACCTTTTTAACAGCAATATTTTTATTTATTCCAGGACTATTTGAAAGTACAATTACTTTGTCTCTCGATGAGTATAGATCATAAGAAATGCAGAAATAGCGATTATAAAATGATCAGAAAACAGTTTAAAATTGTTTTAAAATAACATCCCATGAAGGACACTGGTATGACATGTCATGTGAACTGCCCACTTTGTATTCTGTGCCCTAAACAATAGCAGAGCCCTCTCCTCCTGATTGTCACCTGCCTGTGGTTCCTTATGAGAATGGTCAGGCTACTCAGAATGAATACACAATGACCTGCTCTGTGCCTCACAGGAACAGGTGATTAGATATCATCTTCCCTTACCGCCAACCCATCTGCACAAATAAACGCTCACAGGAAACGACCTGTCACCCCAAAAACATGCAAGAATGATACTGGCCTGGAGGGAGAGGGAGCGTGAATGGCTCATATCTGGTAGAAGTTAAGGTTGATTCAACACACGGTTGTATACTTGGATACACAATACTAATGGTATTTCGTTAAATAACGTGATACTCCTTAATAGCTCCCTAACAGTTAAAAGCTATAACAGTATTTCTCAAAGATTGGTCTCTTAGAATAAATTATTTCTGGCAGGCCATAATTTCTGTTACATTAAGATGAATAGTTTACGGCCCATTTTAAGTTATCATATCTGACTGTAAATAAAAGTTGGGTTTCTAAAAGGATCCATTGTGTGTTTGCTGAATGAGCTTTAAGTCAAAAGCAAATATTTTGTAAAAACAAATAAATACTACATTGCCAACCAGTCTTTATCTAATAAGATACTCATTGCATGGCTTAGGTAATACTGTTCGGGTTTTATTTTATATCTTTATATTAAATGTGTGCATGTAAATACAATTGTTGCATTGTGTGTCAAGCTTCTTTTTCTTGTTTTTCCAATTATGCAAGTGTAACATAATGAAGTCTGTTATAAAATCATGTCAGAAGGTGTAATGGAGAATTCAGTTGCACAACACACTGCAGTCATGTAGATTTTTAAACAGTGAACATGCCCATAAAATCTTGTTACATGGTCATTATTGCTGGCCCATAAAATGTCTCAATTATGGTAGAGATGGAGTGGGAGTAAGAGAAAGGGACAGATGCTATCAAACAGAGTCCACATGGCATTGTTATGACAAGCATGGCTCATCCTACGTTCTTTGTCATTCTGTCATGAGACAACAGTTCCTTAAACACTATCACGGAAAAACCTGCATTTATCAACTATCATAATATAATGATGGCATCTTCATAAAAATTACTACATTTATTACAATTTTTTTTTAAAGAATGAAATGCACTTCATTTCAGTACAGTACATATAAACATAAAATTACTATTTTGCAAGTTAAATTCTACTTCTATCCAACTACTATCGCCAAACAAAAAGTATTATATGCCATAGAATAAACATTTTAAAATACTCTACGGAAATTAGTTGCATGTTTTTAGCATGTTGTTATATAGAATGTTGTTTTTGCCATTCTATAATGTTTTAGCATATTGCATAGTTTTTACACATTGTTAACATGTTGTATACTGTTAAGTTTTGGCACTTCGGTAACATGTTTCTAATATGTTTTGACATAGCATGATTAGCAGACTTCTGGTGTGACCTAGCATGTTTGCAGGCTGGTTTTTGCATTATTGCAATTAAAAATTGATTGCAAAAACAATTCTAGGCTGCTGTGAATGAGTAGCAGGGTGTTGCTATGTGGTTGTTAAAGTGTAATAGGAGTATGTCAGGTGGTCTACTAAGACAGAAGAGGTTCTTTGATCGATATGATATGTTGTGTCTACAATGGAATTTTCCCTAGTTTTACCTACCATGTGACAATTGTAAGTCAGACAGGGTTGCCAGGTTTTCACAACAAAACACGACCAATCGCTACTCAAAACTAAATAAAATGCAAATTTTTTTGGTTGGGTTCCCCTGGTAAAATTTGCACTTCTGATTTAAAAATTCGGCTAAATATCATATTATTGGGGTCGCTTCAACCAGCATACAAGAAAAACAACCCGCGGCAACAGTGTTAAATTAGCCCAATTCCACAGGACACCCAAAGACTTGGCAACAGTGAAGTCAGATCACACACCTCATTAGCAGCTTCCTTACAAAAATTAACTTGGGTTATTACTGCAAATAAAACAAAAAGAATCAACACACAATTCAAAACCACAAAACTAAAAAAATGGTAACCACAATTTAACCATGGTCTTGCTACACTAACCATGGTTTAACCATGGTATTTGAAATAAAACTGTGGTTATACAAATGGTAATCAATGCACCAAAAAAACATAATACTGCACTTTTACTAAAATAAAACCAGGGTTAATTTTTATTTAGTAATTTGTATGATTTCTTCAACTATACACAGATTCTTGCAACACCTATATAAATTGTTTTATGATATTCGTGACAATAGACCATACTATGCCATATGCAACTGTAGCTACATAAAAGCACTAGAGTCTTCCAAAGCCTTAAGTCCCTTCACATCCTGTTTCATCATCTGCCGCCATTTTGAGACCATTTCATGCGTGCCGTGAATCCATGAATCATTCCATGTGTTGAAGCAATTTGCCATTCTGCTCCCAGAGGTCCTTTGAAAGCAGAAAGTGCAGAACGGGATTATAAATCTCGCGGGCTAACCAGGACATCGAATGCCCTGACGGTATTCTGAAGAGCCAAAGCCCTCCGGAAACAAGTCCTGCTCTTCCTCTGTTAGGCTGTGAAGCTTCTCCTGAGACGAGAGGAAAAGGATACGACATGCAAGGCCTCAAAGCACCTGCATCACACCTCTGGATCCATGGAGAAGATGCGAATCGTGCCCGGCCAGATGTGGAAACAACTGATTGACCAGAAGAAGTGAAGGCTGAAGCTGAAAACTTAAATCTTAGAAAGAAAATTACAGAGTGGGCAGCAGGGTTTCTCTCAGGTGCAAAGGTCACAGGATTAGTCTCCTATCAGTGCTGATAAATAAAGTACCTCTTATGAAAGGGCCTCTGTAGGGCTGAATATGAGCACTGTATCGAACAATAAGCCATTTTAATGAAGCCAGACTGGCTAATAACAGGCCCGGGGTCAGCCTCCTCCAACCATATCCATTACCAGAGCAGCCATCCTCAACCCCCAGAGGAAGGGGAAGCCTTCAGGCGCTGCTATCAGACACAAGCACACAGAAAGGCAGCTGGAGGGACACCTTTTCACCTCTGAGAGAGAGGGGGCTTTGTACCTGTAAAGAGCCACCTCCATGTGCTTTGCTCAGCGCTCACCTCTTGATCGGTATCTTCTGGTAATTATATGGTAATAGTTAATGAGAAAGAAAAGGTGCTAGAGAGGGAGAGAGCGAGAGGGGGGGGCAAAAAGTTAATAAATAAATGAATTAATAAAATACCCTATTCCCCAAAATGAACCATTTGTCATCTGTCCATGTGAGCTTGAAATTATATTTTGCATAATAAAGATAATAATAATAATTCATTATTCTTATTTTAGTTAACATAACTATATTATAATAATATAGTTATATTATTTACCTTTCTTTATAATACTGAATATATTGATATATAATAAATGTTATATTATTTAATTTATTATACTAATATAATAGCATTATAATAAATACAATAACATATAAACACATATATAGTTCCATATATTCACAGCAAAATATAAAAAATGTTGTAATATTTTAATCTTGTTTCACAATATTTAAAATGCTTTGGATGTTATCGTGATTGATTTAAGTGTTTTTTGTTTTTTTGTTTTTTTGATGGCACATACAGAAGTATAAAAAGAGTTTTCATACTGTATATTCAGTAGAAAATATTCATATTAAGGGAGTATTTATCATCGTTCTGAACATTATACAGTTGAATATAGTATTCAAGAAGATTTAAGATGCATTTATATTTAAAGTAAACCAATATAAGTGCTACAAGAAATGGAAGTCACACACTGTATAATGTGAAACAGGACAGTAATGCACAGAAACGTACTCGGTACCCTGAGAGATGGAACCAGAACTGCGTCTGTATAAGACGCTAGGGGAAGTACATTTTTCTCTGAATACTGAAGCCTTTTTTAATAACACAGGTACTGCACGGCCATTGGTTTAATTGCGGTAACCGCAATTACTGTGTAAATTATTCACAGTTCCTTAATACCACTTCAGTAAATGAACATCAGTGCTTTTATATATTTTTTCTTTCCTAGCTGGGTATGGGCAGGATTTCTCCCTCCCATTTAACCAATAGTAATTATGATATTGTCATATTATTAACGTGAATAAATATGATTTTAGCCTATGTATTGTATTGCTACCTTAAATCAGCACAATTTACAAGTTACACACATCTGAGGTAGTCTACTTTTCTGAAGCATTAATAAATGGTCTAGAGTGTTTGCTTTTTAATTTGAATATAAGGTTCTTTGTTTTTCTTTTGGAGCTATGTTGCTAGTCAGCTCCAGAGGAGATGTAATTTACTGTATGCGCAAATTCAAAATGTCTCCTCGGGGCACGTCAGTGCAGTGGCGCTCGCGCTCTTTTAAAGTTATAATAAGTTGGTGAATGATCTGTCCAAAAACTACGCTGATCATCAGAACAAATTTATATTTAGAATACATTGCAATATCTCCAAAATAAATGACGACATAGATAGGGCTGGGTGCCAAATCGTTCCGTTTGCCTGAGAGAGAAAGTCTCGTCTCAGGGGAATGGGCCACGGGGCTGCAGTGAGCAGCCGCGCCAGCTCCTGAGAACCAATGCTGGGTCCTCCAGAGCGGGACCACTAACAGAACTCTTTGCTTCCAAAAAAAACGTTTGTGGGTGGAGCATCCACTTGTCTGAGAGACATTGCTCCGAGATAGGATGTCTGCTCCCAGGTTCAGTTTGCCCAGCACATGCGCTGCTCTCAGCGAGCGCAAGTTGAGCTGAGCCTACCGCAAGAGGTGCCCTGCTAGAATAAAGAGGTGCCTCAAGGAAAGACCGCCCTGGCGATTTATGTAGGACACCACCGTCATGTTGTCTGAACGGACTAAGTCGTGATGTCCCCTTAGGTCTGGCAGAAAGGTGCGAAGGCTCAAACATACTGGCAGCATTTCCAGGCAGTTAATGTGAAGATAACCTTCCTTCTTCTACCAGGGCCCAAAGGCCGGTTTGCTGTTACACAGTGCCCCCCAACCTAAGTTGGAGGCATCTGTCGAGATCATCTTCCTTCTGCAGACCGTGCCCAGAAGCACGCCCCATTCCATCCACTGACGGTCCTTCAAAGGGGCAAGAGCTGCAATGCAGGCCTGGCTCACCATGACGCAGAGGCTTCCATGACGCCAAGCGTGTGGAGGAACTCAAGGTTTCAGCCAGTACTGAAGCAGGCCTAACTGAAGTACCAAAAAAGGCAAAGAGGCCCAGCATCCTCTGAATCGCTTTGAGGGGGTGATGGACTCCGAGTTTGAATGAAGCTGCAAGCTGCTGAATGGCCAGTGCAGGTTCTGGCGTAACCACGAGTCGATAACTGGGACAGCGCTCTATTGGCAAATTTTACCCTGAGTCCTAGGCACTCTCAGTGGCTGAGGAGCACGGATCTTTGATATATAAGCTTGTCCTCCAACTGAGCCAGGATTAGCCAGTTGTCGAGGCAATTCAAGATGCGGAATCCCAGCTGTCTCAGCAGAGAAAGAGCCGCATCCATGCACTTCGTAAAAGTGCAAGGAGCTAGAGACAGCCCAAAACGAAGGACCGTGTATTGATAAGCCACTCCCTCAAAGGCGAATCTCAAGAACCGCCTGTGGTGGGGGGCTGTCTGGATGTGAAAGTAGGCATCTTTCAGATCCAGCGAAAAGAACCAGGGCATACTTGCGAGAGGATCTGTTTCGAATGTGATCATTCTGAGCGGCCGTTTCAAAAGGGCGCGATTCAAATGTCAGAGATCTAGAATGGGCCTTAGACCACCATCCTTCTTGGGGACGAGGAACGGCTGTAGAAGCCTGACTCGCTCTGAGCTGGGGTAACCGTTTCCACGGCTCCTTTCACCAGCAATCTCATCACTTCGGCGCCCAGGAAGTGGGCTGTGCTGTGCAGAACCGATGTGGAGACCACGCTGTGAATCTGTGGGGGTATGCGAGTGAATTGAAGTGTGTAACCTCGTTTTATTATTCCTGTGATAGGAGGCATAACAGAGGCTTTTTGAGGGGTGGTCCAGCTGCAGGTGGACTTAGCCCTTTCCTCTTCCCGTCCCATAGATCAGGAAGACGCCCGAGGTGTTTGGTCCAGCATAACTTGGGCCGGGGTCCCTGGCACTTCGGAGGGTGGCATCTGGCCGAGCGTGAGTGGCGGGGCTCGGGCTTGGCGGTTGGAAGTGGCAGCAGTGCTTGGGCGCTTGGGCAGGAAGTGTTGCATTGCCTGGGACGACTTCTGTGCGGCTGTGAAGCGCTCAGTGAAGCCCTCTACTGCAGGACCAAACAGGCCAGTGGGGGAGTCGAGGAAGTGGATTTTATCCGCATCCTTCATCTCCATCAGGTTTAACCACAGGTGGCGCTCGAGCACTACAAGGCTGGCCATGGATCTGCGGATCGCCTGGGCTGTCATTTTGGTGGCGCGTAGAGCCAGGTCGGTTGCGCTACGCAGCTTGTGAGAGCTGTGGGGTTCGGGTTCGACTTGTGCATAGAATGGAGGAGTTTTACCTGAACACTTGCAAGACCGCCATGGAGTGAAGCGCCGAGGCCGCCTGTCCAAACGATGAATAGGCTTATCTAGTGAGAGCGGAAGTAGTCCTGCATGGCTTAGACGGGTGAGTGGCTTTTGCCTTCCAGCCAATGGCCATGGACAGGCAGAGATGCGCGGCCACTGACGCATCCAGGGGAGCCAGGCTGTTGTAACCTTTTTCTTCTGTGCCGTCGACCGAAGTGAGGGCAGAGGAAGAAGAGGCACGTAGGCGGGACGAGTAAGGTGCATGCCAAGACTTTGTAATCTCATCGTGGACCTCCAGAAAGAATGGTGAAGCTCCTTGACGAGGGGCCTTATGGCGGCTATCCAGGCGGCTATGGGACGGTTCCTCTGGGGGAGGCCATTCCAAACCCAGCTCCTCCACAGCATTAGACAGGACGCAGGCTGGATGCACTGGGCTGCGCAGAATGCGAAGGGTGGGGTCATTGTACGAGCCCCCCAGCTCCTCGGCATATGAAGCCGCCAATGACAGGCTGTTGTCCAACTCGCCGTCATCGCTCCCAACAAACGAGACCAAATCTCTCACAGCTGCAGAGGGATGCTGGTCAAGGCAGGTGAAGAGAACGGGAGAAATATCTCTGTAGGGAGAGAGTGAGGGACGCGGGTTTACAGCCAGCGAAAGCTCACTCATCTCCGAGCGCTGAAATCCTCTGCCCTCACAGGTCCCTGGGAGGAAAAAATCGAGAGTGAGCGAGAGGCGGGGTTGCTCTCTGAAAAGAAAGCGAGCCGCGAGCACAAAGAGGAGAGACTCACATCACCGCAGTGGTGTCATTCTGTCCCGGTGAGCGTTCTTTCAGCATGCCCAAGCTTCCAAGCATGAAACACACTCGCCGTGTTTGTCAGTGGCATTTGCAACAACGCCGTGAAATTTGCTCTTTTATAGAGGGTTCTCGTAAGAAAGAGTCGCCGGATAGCGGCAGGGAATCCGTGAACCAGCTGCTACAGGCGCTGCCGGCTGCTGAGAAGCGGCGAGTCGGCCGAGCAGAGAGAGGTCTAGATCCGCTGCGATGGCTCGTTCAACGGCAAAGGCTTCGAGTCTCAAAGAGCGAAGATCTTGTAGTCGTCGCTGAAGGAGAAGAAATCTGAGGAGCCTTGGCGAATTAAATTGTCAGATGCCCAGCCCAGTCTGGCGAGCTTTGGCAGGCTTTCCAGCCAATGTCTATGCAACGTCACTGCCGCCATTGGTTTAATTGTGGTAACCGCACAAACCAATGGTCGTGCAGTACCTGCGTTAATAAAAAAAGGTGCAGCACGAAGTGTAGTATCGATAGGGAACTTAACTTTAATAATATTCTCATGAAAAAAAATGTGCCCCCCTTTCTTTCTTTCTTTCTTTCTTTCTTTCTTTCTTTCTTTCTTTCTTTCTTTCTTTCTTTCTTTCTTTTTTCTTTCTTTCTTTCTTTCTTTCTTTCTTTCTTTCTTTCTTTTTTTCTTTCTTTCTTTCTTTCTTTCTTTCTTTCCTTCAGGATTTTCCCAAACAAGGTCAGGGGTTGTCATATTTAAATGTTGGTGCTTGTTGCCAGAACTTGCCACATAAATGTGTTACCACACTTTTGTTTTGTGGAATTAATTAAGTAATTTATTTATTTATTTATTAATGTTGGCTAAAAGCCAAAAACTATTATTTATTTATTTATTGTTTGTTTGTTTTGTTTTTTGTTTTTTTGTTTCTGCATTTAGAATGTGTTAATTTTTATTACTCAGTAAAACATACAGAAAGTGCATGTATTACTATATTAAGACAATCATTAATTAGATCAATTATTGTGTGTCAGTGTCTATAGCTTTTGTTTCTTTGCTTTTACTTTGTGTGTCCTCTGTGGAAATGTCTGTCTGAGAGCTTCATTGATCGAGGGAAACTGAGATACTCCAACTTCACTCAGATTAAAACCGGTCTATTTACTACACAGACACAAACACACACACGCCTAATTACAGTGAGGCACAGGCCACCATGACAGCTCTATCCTCTCTTTACCTATCAGACAGAGGTGAGGTGCTCAGAAACATATGCACTGCCTGTTAGTTGTGCTCTTTCACAGGAGATAATGTCATGTGGCGCCTCTATAGATTGAAACCAAACCAAATCACACTCAGACAATGTGCCTTTGACTGGAGACAATGAAATCAGAGGCGCATCTGCCATCACAAGACTGTTTGTTTCATCTAGTGTGAAGCACAGAGCTCTAGTACACGCTTAGCCCCAAACAGGAAGTCTGAGAAAGAAAGAAAAAAAACTAATTGGGAAATTAAACAAATTAAGAAGTGAGAATAAAAAGAAACGTTGGAAATAACTGTTAGGATAAAAGAAAAAAAAAAAAAAAAAAACTGATAGTTAGGGATGGGACAGGAGATAAATGAAAGAAACAGAGGCTCTCAATCTCAGCCACCTCAGAGACAATGAGGTAAGACAGTGAGATGTGTTCAGATAAGAGGAGGCGCCGTGCTGGTCGGGGCTCTGGCTGATGAGTAATCACAGTCAGACTGATAAGTGACAGAAGGCAGCAGAGCATACACACACACACACACACACACACACACACACACACAAACACATTTACATATATGAGAAACTCCTAGAATGCAAACAGTCATTAATTAATCTATCTATCTATCTATCTATCTATCTATCTATCTATCTATCTATCTATCTATCTATCTATCTATCTATCTATCTATCTATCTATCTATCTATCTGTCTATATACAGCATCTCACAGAAGTGAGTACACCCCTCACATTTTTGTAAATATTTTATTATATCTTTTCATGTAACAAAACTGAAGAAAGGACACTTTGCTACAATGTAAAGTAGTGAGTGTACAGCTTCTATAACAGTGTATACTTGCTGTCCCCTCAAAATAACTAAACACACAGCCATTAATGTCTAAACCGCTGGCCGCAAAAGTGAGTACACCCTTAAGTGAAAATGTTCAAATACAGAGAGAAAAAAAAATAATATATATATATATAGAGAGAGAGAGAGAGAGAGACTTGTTAATGTGTTCTGTATTAAAATGAGAGAATGTTTTTAACATGAAAATAATGTTGCAAGTTTTTTTTTCCTGATTGTATAGTTTCTTGTTTCTATTTTATACTTCCAATGTACACTTGACTTAAGTCTTATGACTTAAGACTGTGTTGCTTATTGCTTGAACATCACAAATCGCATGTCCCGCACAATAAGACCATCTACAGTATATCCCCACAATAATCACAACTCACCCTTCACTAACCTGTGTTCAGTTACATAACCACACAGTCCGCAGACATTGTTTTGTCTCTGCATCAACAGCTTTGTGCCATTCAAGCAATACACAAAGATTGCTATTCATTTGCTATTCATCTTACAACAAATACGAGCTAAAACCCTGACCTTTTGTGTAGCTGGAGACTGTTGTGAAGCTTTTCTGGAAATACAGGAGGTATGACCCGCTAGATAAGATGTTATCTAACATCTTTAATCAAATTTGCAAGGCTATACACAAGTCGTATCAGCAGAGGAACTGTACAGTAGGCCATCATGTGCCAGGCATGATTGGGTTATCTGCCTAACATGATAACAAGATAAAAACGATTCAGACATCTCTTTGGGAATCAATTTGCAAGTAATACAAATTCATAAAGTTTATGCATATTAATGGACAGCATTCGGGAAGGTTACTTTTAAAAGTAACACATTACAAAATGGCATTACTCATTCTGAAAACCAATTACTTATACTAGTATTGGAAAATAACATTAGGATACTTCTGCATTTTTTTTCTACTAATTGCTGACTGTACTCCAGAATAGAATTGATGTTTTTGGCATTTATCTAGTTATTTAGCTGTGAACAAGTGTTTATATTACCAACATATTTTGCACACATAAATGTAAAGATCAATTGTCAAGAAAATGACGTCAAGACAACATTTATGGCAGTCGAACCTGCAACTCAAAGTAATCAATAATGTACTGCAATTCATGTAAAAATTAAAATCTGAAAACAATGTGAAAAAAAGATTTATTTATGCAAAATATTCAGGTAACTTAAAAAATGAATGATCCCTAATTACACATAACTTATTTTAAAAAGTACCTTGCATATAATGGTGTAAATACAGTAACGTTATTTTACACATTACTTAAAGAAGTAACTTTGATATTAAGGAGTACAATTTAAACACACACACGAAAGGCTTTTTTTCCCTTCCTTACCTGCTTATGTAACATTATATATATATATATATATATATATATATTTGAACGTGTTAAAAAGTAACCAGGATAAAATGGTGTAAATGAATCAAGTAACATGTAACTTTATTTGTTTATTGAAAAATGTATTGTGATTAGCTAAGACATTACTTCTTTGGAAAAAGTTACTGGAATATTATCAAGTAAATTTAACAAGCAACATGTTACTTTACTTCTTACTTCAAAAAGTAATGTAATTATTCAACTCAAGTTACTTGTAATGTATTTCTCCCCACACAGATGATGGTGAGTTTACGGTGTATGACACATCAAGTGAAATGAATGTTGCTGGACGAGCTGTGGGCTTACGGCTGTCCTCGATGAACTCACTATGAGGATAATCCACTTCAGATGCTGTTTTGTGACAGAATGCCCAACCTCACACATACACGTATTGTCCAATCCTCCTTGTTTTTGTTCCACTGAGCTAATGGATAGTCCTCATCAAATGGAGGATTTGCACTCCCTTCTTATGATTCCCGCAGTAAAGCTTCGAACATCTCCAACTTACACGCTAAATGGGTCATACACTACAGATCCTGTTGTGTTGGCTCAGTGAGCAGACGCTAATGGGGCTTTGAGTGAGAGTATCAGGGTTGAGCGGGAGATGCCCTGGGCTTTTATACTAACTCCATCATTTTAAGAAATACTAGCTGTGAGTATTAACACGCTCGCTGTGGAGCAAAGGCATTATGGGTAGATGAACATGAAATAAAACCTAGAACAAAATAATTATCATGATAAGCTTCTTCATTGTAAACCCGGATAAGTAGAATTTACTTAAAAAAACCCAGGTAACCCGTTGCCTTAAAATTTTTAAGTAATGAAGCATTAGTTGAATAAGTGAGGTGAACTACGTTCAATGTACTTAAGCCCATAATGGAATGGAATAGAACATTTAAGTTGAATGTACTTATAACCGAGTTACAGTAACTGAAGATACTTAGTTTAAACAATCATTCCCCACCCATTTATTTAACTCAGCTTGTTAAGTAAGCATTACTCTATAACCAATTTAACTAAATTGTATTCTAACTGACCCAACTTAACTTCTTGTTCCTGAAACTCAAAATATCTTTCAATTAATACACCTATGTAAAATACATACATACAACTGCAACATTACACTGATCCAATTGTATTTTTATTGAGCATGTCCTTTTTTTAGCAACAAAAGAAACAAAGCCATGGCCTAATAGGGTTCTAGTGTGTAGTTTCCTCAGTGATGGTAAGAAAAGAAAAAAAAATCTCTTCATCTTTACTGCCAATCATTACAATATTGTACTGCACCTCTTCAAATTTGGTTGACAAACTGCAAAACTCAGCCCGGTTGCTCAGACAAACTGCAAAACTCAGCCCGGTTGCATGGGTGACGTCAATGCCGTGTCATGCCAACCTGCCTTGTGCCGTCCACGAGCTTCTAAATTTCAAAATAAAAGCTTCACAGAGCTTCTACTTTTCAAAGTAAAAGCTCAGGTCTGGAATAAAATACTTTTTGTTAAAAAAATCTCTCTATAATATAAATGCAGATTATCATGCTGATGAATAAAATACTTAAAAAATATATGTCCGTCTATAAAATAAATGCAGACTAAATTTTAAATGAGGTTTGATCAAATGTATGTTAACATCAGGGACACAACAATAACGTCCAGAAATCACGAACTTACCAGTGACTCCATATGGAAAATAATTTGCGATATCGTATTATGTTTTTGACCCTCTGAACTTACCGTTGGACAGGCAAAACTTGATGATATTAAGTTGTTTTAGCTCAAACACATAATTACAATAAGATAGGCCATTAAAAAGTACAGTTTACTCAGAATTCATAATTAATGTAAAGAAAGACACATGTTTAAGTAATACAAACTCAGTTTGTTTGAGTAGACACTACTGATTGGACTTAAAAACTCAATTACAATAAGAAAGGACAAGAAAAAGTTCAGCTTAATCAGAATTAACAAGTAATGTCAATAAATTAGACACATTTAAGTAATATGTACTCAATCTCTTTGAGTTGAATCAAAATCTGGGTTTACAGTGTTTAGGTACTTGCATAAGCTTTAGGATATGTTTAAGGTTTTTGGACATCATATGACTATTGCACTCAATACATTTCATAATAAAGTGCATTTGGCTACTTTTGTGTATCTTTAAATCCAGAAGCTTAATTCAACAAATAAATGTGGTAATTCAAAAATGATTTACATTTACATTTAGTCATTTAGCAGACGCTTTTATCCAAATCAACATGCAATTGGGGAATACACAGTGATTCATATTAAAAAGGCAAACAGATAGAGGAAGTGCTCGTAACACCAAGTCTCAGGCATTGTTCAAATAAGTACAAGCTAGCAAGGGAAGGAATAAATAATAAAGTGTTTTTTTTTAAGCTTAGAATAAAGTCAAGTCGTGTCGAAAAGAGATGAGTTTTCAGTCGTGCTTGAAGGCTGACAGGGATCCAGCATTCCGGATAGGGGATGGAAGATTGTTCCACCAGCCAGGAACGGTGAACGAGAATGTTCTGGAGAGTGATTTTGTGATTATAACAAACACTTTGAATTTGTATAAAGTCATAGTGTAAAATTATTAAGAAAAATCCCTTTTTTCTTTTATATAATTGAACATTTTAAAACAGAATATGTTTCCTTGGGAATCGTTTTAATCAATATGAAATTATAGGTTACTCCGTGTCCTTAATTTCACTTTCCGTCTCAATAGATTTTTGTAAAAACCTCTTTGACTAACAAAAACCAGGTCCTTAATGACATCTTCCAGAAACGGACATCATTTTGATGGAAAAGCAACAGCACACATATTAGTAGGCATTAGTAATGTTTTTTATGAATTCTGTGATGTTTATTTCCATGTATTTCAATCACATCCTGACCATTTTCTTACTGTTGTGTAAACCATCAAGTTAGAATTAATAAAGTGTAAGTACCTGATGTTGAGCAGAGCATATATCTTTGAAAGCCTGGAATAGAAATTACAGCAAGCTTTGTTTGCAGTTATGAGAGCTACAGACTTCAAAAGGTACTATATAAAAAGAATTACAATAATAATTTGCAAAACAATTTACATAAAGAATGACCTAAAATATGGTCTTACTGCATGAGGCTATCTGAGCTTACAAGTGTGTCCGTTTAAAGGAAACATTAGCCAGGAACTCAACTTCTTGGGCACTAACGAGACTGTTGTGTACTGCTTCAAGAGTATGTTTTTTTCAGTCAAAATCTCTGAAAATTGTTTCAAGACTAATGCAATATACAAAACCCATTTAAAAGATAATCAAATGCACAAGGCCTTGCTAACGCTACTTGTTTTGAGTTTACAAGAAGTCCAGTCTAAATACAAGCCACAAATCTGCTGGGCTCTACTGCTAGACCACACATAAATGAAACAAATAATTCAAAAAATGTAACTTTACAATTCATAATGTCGAAAACTGGTGTAATTTATTATCTAAAATGTGTTGTCAATATAGAGATGCAGTATGCAGATGGTAAAAAGTAAGCCCAGAATATTTTTTTATTGCACAATGGTTTCTCACTTAAATCCCCAATCTCTAAAAAATCTTAAGAGCATATTTCTATAAAATGATTGTGGCTCACATAATTTGTTCGTGGAAGAATATAATGAGAAATGTTTGCGGTTATCACTGCTGGTCACTATTAAGTGGCCCCTTTCATGCATCTATATTAGTTTCAATATTACAAGTCTTTCAAAAGAAAACAAAAGCCTTCATCAGTTAAGGTAAAAGCAGCTGCTTTGATTTCTCATGTGAGAGGAAACTCTGCCCTCTTTGCTTGACAGAGCTCATCACGTCCTTAGCATTTCACTCTATCATTAACTGTCTTAATGATTGCTTCTCACTGGAGCAGCACTGAAGCTGCTGATGTATCAGAGTAGCTCAGGTTTCACTGTGTTTCAATCACTCACTTGTTTCACAATCAAGGCTTCACTTGATGGCCCACTGAGGTCCAGGGATGCCACTCATATAAGGAGAGGTCATAACTGTATTCTTTGTATTGTTATAACTATGTAATTACTAAATTATAACACTAAAACTATTATGTTAATGAAACATAGGTGATTATTTATAATAATCATCAGGTCTTTTCAGGTCTCATCAAGCTGTTTCATTAATTGTTTGTTTCTATCAGTTATTACACCATTAAGGGATATTCATGGTAATGATGCTTTTCTGTTCTAACTGGCTTCAAATGTTGCCTAAATACACATTTACCCTTTAGCATGTTTACACTGTGCAAAGAGCTGCCTCGTGTCATGTGAAAAGACTTCAAAGACCTTACACATAAAGACCAGATTTCATTAATTTACAGGAATCTCTGACCTGTTTCATACACTGATACTAAAAAGAAAATGCTTCGCTTTACCCTACAGATAGACTGATCATTTTAGTTTTAGCAGGGATTTCACAATACACTTTATAAAATAAATGTTCCAAAATTGGTGTTTTAACAGTTCTTCAATTTTAACAATCTAAATAACTATTTTCCACTGTAAGTAACCTTTTGTGCAATGGAAAGTTTCCATGGATATTAAAGATTCTCATGAAACAATAAATTCCAATGAAGAACCTTTTTTTTTTAATAGGGTATATCAAGACTTATCAATCATTTGGTCAGTGACAAGTAGGCTCACGCCTCACACACACGCTGAGCACTGTTTTGTTTTATTTTATTTTATTAACTGTAGAATATATCCTACATGTAACAGTTCTACATAAGAAAAGCACAACGCACAATAATAATTATTATGTTATAAAGCTAGCAATGTTTATAAATTGCAGTAAGGGAGGCTTTAATTTAAGATGGAACAGCATTGCACATGATCAATAATACTCACTTCAGAGATTGTATTATGGTTATGTCCTACTGTATGTTCATGGCAGGCTTATCATGTGCATGTTCAAGCAAATAAGGGTCTCGCATCTGGGTTACATTATCTCAGATAGTGATAAATGTGCGCCTTTGACTTCATACTGAAAGGTCTTATCTCTTCTCTCCACAGACGTCAGATATATTCAAGTAAATGAAAAGATATTGGCTGACTGTGGATGCTAACATTGGTCCTTGTGAAACCTGACCTGGAAAAGACTGAGCTATGTGATATGCCGCCATATGGATCTGATCTCAAAACAGTAGCATGGTTTGGCCTGTATCCAGCTCTGATAGGAAAAGAGAAGAAAAATGCTTTCACATTTCCATGAAAGTGAATTTGAATTGTTAAATGCAATATGATTTTAAGACACTCTCCAGAGAGGCCGTCACATGTTCCCAGAAACTCTATGACTCTTTTATGGAAACACAATAATCCATCTAACCTGCTGCATAATGGAGCAAACATAAGAATTTCTTAAGGTGGTTTTCCTAGAATGATACCAGTGGTGTAGTCTATGTGAGACGCAGGTATACGCCGTATACCCACTAGGGAAGGTCAAGGATTTGCGTCTACCCACTTAAAAAAGCATGCGGATATGTAACAACATAGTTTTGTGACAGACCTTCATTCCTAAATTCACCCAGTCTGTGTTTGCGAAGCACCGTCTTTCTGATAATCACGGCGTATTTCTGTTGACGACTTGAAATTTACTAATAAAGGAGATGAAGTACACCTTTTCAGTGTTTTCGTAAGCCTGCCCCTGAAGCTGCTGCTGCAAACAGATGACAGGAACGTTAACATTAGAAACAACAGAAAATGAGCCAGAAGGATGATACTATCCTCCTCGGTTCAGAAAACGAGGCCGATGCTATCGTAACGTTACCTGGTACGTGGTAGAGTATACGTTGTCATTAACAAAAAGTTAATATTTAATTATTTACATTGTCTGACTATAACATTATTGCATGATTTTGCTCTATTTTGACAACTAAAATAGTTTCAAATAAACTCACAACTGAGCTGCTGCACATCTCCATTCAAACACAGCATTGTTTCGTTTATGAATTAATCTGCGCTTAAACGAATCCAGTGAGTCAGTTCAATTACTCATTCATAAAGACAGTCACTGCCTGAGTCCCAATGTGTGTACTATCCATCCTAAATGTGATATTAGTAATTTTTTATACTATTTGGGGCAGATAGGGTGGATAGTATGCACATTGGTACGCAGGGACTTGCTTTTTTCCCGAATGAATCAGCCGTTCGAATGAATCAATTGAATTAATGATTCAGTGATAAAATCAGTAACTTGCCGCCAACAAAAAGTCTTAGTTTCATTTTTAAAGTATAATTTCAGTTATTTAAATCATTGAATATTTCTATATTCAAAATGTTATATTTAAAACATTAATCTCAACATGAATTTATGAAGTTAATTGTACTCATGCCACCTCTGATCCTCATTAAATCTCTGTAAATACCTACAAGCCACTTTTGTGTTCTTCTGTGCCACTTCTTTAGTGCAAATACATTTTGTTAATAATTAGTTTATTTGATCGGTAATCTATTCTTCTTACTGCATTTTTTTAAATTAGAAATTTAGAAAAAAGCTTATAAAAATACACTTTTGAATTTGACATGAAAGGTAACACTTCAAATAAAGTTAAAAATTCCCCTGTGAATCACTTTTTAGGAGTCCAATATTACTTTGTAGGCTGGAAGGCAAATTTTTTTTATTGAGGAGAAGGTGCTCCTGAATTATTTTTTACTGTGCCCCTATTTTTTTTTTTTTTTATTAGCTGCACAAGAGCTCCTAAAAATACAAGTAAGTGTAGAACCCTGTTTAGTGAGTGTGGTGGTGCTTATGAGAGCCTGTTCTGGTACGGGTGAGTATGAGGCTGGGAAGCAAAAAATCACAGTATACTCACAACAAAAACTAGACTACACCACTGAATGATACATAACATATTACGTGTGTGTGTGTGTGTGTGTGTGTGTGTGTGTGTGTGTGTGTGTGTGTGTGTGTGTGTGTGTGTGCATGTTTATGTGGTTTATGAGGACACAAATTTGTATAATGACATAGGTATGACATAGGTATTACAAGGAGAAGGTGATTTATGAGGACATTTTCAGTGTCCCCATAATTCAAAATGCTTATAAATCATACAGAGTAAGTTTTTTGGGGGGAAAGTAGAAATGCACCGTCTCCTGTGAGGGCTAAGTTTAGGTGTAGGGTAGGTGTAGGGCAATAGCACACAGTTTGTACAGTATAAAAAACATTACGCCTATGGAAAGTCCCCGTAAACCATAAAAACCAACGTGTGTGTGTGTGGTGTGTGTTGTGTGTGTGTGTGTGTGTGTGTGTGGTGTGTGTGTGTGTGTGTGTGTGTGTGTGCTGAAACATTTGATGTACAGATTCTTTTTTTTTTTTTGAGTGCAATGACATTATATAAGCCAATTGAACAATTCTAATAATTTCATGTAGTCTCAAAAGCTTGATGTCTGCATCAAATCCATAAAGCTTAAATGATAAGGAAAACTGGCAGCTGACCTCGGTCAAAAGCTATCTTGTAAGGATACACTCTAATTATCCTGTGACAGCATAAAAACCTGACAACTTTCGATGTCCCTTTAAACTGTCAACAAGCCACAAATTAGCCCACCATGTGCTAGCCACCCAGCCCTCCCAACATAACACCAGCCGTATGGAGGAAGAGCAAGAGTCCAAAGTGACATGCTATTGTTTATTAGTATTGGATGGAGCACGGGGGAAGTTTGGACATGTGTTCTTGCAGCGGTGGAGGTGAAGACTGAGGGAAACGTCTGTGAGGAAGAGGATCTAAACAGACTCCTCTGCTGAATGTTTGGATAATAAACACCATCTTTGTTAGGGTCAAAGTTAAGATTATAGATCATGTCAGGCCAAGGCACGTGTTATAGAAGACATTCACAAGAAAAAGTAAATCCGGTCCATTACTACACTGTTAGGCCTGTTTCACAGTGCAAATAGAAACGGCACACAATTAAGAAAAGTTGTTGGGAAAAAATGTGTGTGTGTGTGTGTGTGTGTGTGTGTGTGTGTGTGTGTGTGTGTGTGTGTGTGTGTGTGTGTGTGTGTGTGTGTGTGTGTTGTGTGTGTGTGTGTACAAAACCATTTGGATGTAAATGTCATTCTTCTTAAGAGACCTCATTAGCTTACTTATAATGACCATTTTTACCAATTTATCATATTTGTATTAATGTTGTATTTCAGAAATCACTTTATTTATATATATATAATCACTTATATTTATTAATCTCATGGACAGATTTACTGACATTTATTTCTTTGTTTGTCTGTCTGTCTGTCTGTCTGTCTGTCTGTCTGTCTGTCTGTCTGTCTGTCTGTCTGTTGTTTGTTTGTTTGTTTGTTTGTTTGTTTGTTTGTTTACTTATTTTTTGTCAAAGTTAACAAACAAGAGATATAAAAACATTTTTTGTAATTAATTTTAATGAGAAAAAAAAACAAGAGATTGACAATGCACCATCGATTTTCTCTGAGAAAGAGAAATCTAGAAAGAATTATGTTTTATATGATCCAATCATAGCATATAATGCTGGGGATTGAACAACTTGAACAACTTGAACTGCATGAGTTGAAGCTGAATGGTGAATGAAACATAGATGTTTTATTAAGTTGAACTAGCATTAGTCACAATGTGAATTTAATGCACTAAAAGACATAAAATTAAACGACATGATGAAATGCTGACTAAATTTAAAGAAAACTTTAATCAAAAGACAAAAACAGGATTAAAAATGTGTAAAAATAGACTGTAGCTCTGTTACTCAGCAGAAGCACTGTCAGGCCTGCTGCTGCATCCGTGCTGCTTATGTGAGCAGTGTAAAACAGTACTGAGCATTAGCAAAAGCATTATCCACACCAGCTGGAGATACTAATCACACTTTGAAACATCGGCACAGGAAGTTTGGGGTTCACAAAGTGCAGCATGCAGCTTCCTTTTCTCTCCCAATTTCCTAAAATTACATTCTCATATCAAAGCGGAACAGATACAGGGCAGATAGGAAAGCTGGAGCATGCTTGATGTGGAGGAGAACACACTTTAAATAATAAACTCCCCCGCTAGCCTGCTGAGAATGACAAAAAAAGGAAGGAGAGTGTCTCAGGATTCAAGGAGATGCTATAAAACTGCTCCTCGTCTGGAGCAGGGCCGAGGCTTTTGGGAACCCGAATGAGATTACCAGCACATTTCAGAGGGGGGTCAGATAAGGGCCATTTTAGGGAGTTGGTTTAATCCATAAATTACTAATAGAACTTTGCTTTTTAATAGCACCATATACCTGCAGCTGTCTGTTTTCAATAACCAAAGGGAGAAACACATGATACAAGAGCAGGTCAGCACGGGTGAAAAGTATTCACAGCATCATAACCACCGGCTGTAACCTGACTGATGTCGAACTGTTTTTTCTTCCACGTCCTGTGTTGGTTTTGGACTCAAGTCCTCAGGAAATAAATCAAGTAATAATATGATTTCAATTTAATATTTTATAGAATATATGAGGCCTATATTGTCCAATTTGAAATTGAATATGTTGAATAATTTCTGGTATAAAAGAAGGTACTAAAAGTGTATGGAGGGGAAAAACGGAAATTCAACTAAATTTTAACAGCTAAAAATTGTTCCAAAGGTTTGGAATAGTACCGCAGAGTTATTTTCGGTTTCCATAGTGACATCATGCTTGAACTAATATTTCTACCTCATTCACAACAGTCCAAAACCACCAACAGCTTTTTCCATAAACATCTGACATTCACATGAACCGTTCACAGGGAATTACTCTGCCAATTTAGTAAAGTGTGAAAAGAATTGTAAAGAGAAGGGTCCAAACAAAGATGGTGACAGATTTCTCTGGTCTGTTTCTCAGGCCCTAAATTCCCTGAAGTGGTTCTCTGTGGGAGAGCTATAAAAGACTATATAACCATCATGTTCTGCCAAGGACGTCTTAATAACTAAAGGAATCTTACATTGTGATTAGAATTTATTTGCCATGGTTGATACATCATTTTACTTGACATGGCACATTATGGCACATTATTTAATATGCAGGTGCAAAACATTGCTAAAAGCGATTAATTCTTAAATTAACTGAACATTTTTTTACGATTGATGTCCAAACTACAGCAGTGCATTTCTGCCAGTTTTAGCAGAACATTTCTGCTAATTTAATTGGTTTTCTTGTATTTTTTACAATGTTTTACATTTGCTGAAGCCAAAAAGAGCCCATGCAGAATAATCTCTATTATCTACCATATTTTGCAATGCAGAAGTAAGCTATTGCTATTTAAATGTGCAAGATGTCTGATTCATTAGCCACAATGTACATTGCCAAAAGAATAACAAAAAGGGCAGAAACAATAAAAAACATTTGCACTACGAACAAATGTGTTTCTGTAAGGAATAACTGATGAAGGGCCGTTGAATTGGTGGAAAATGAATGCACGCGTGAGGTGGTAATACAAACCGGAATCAATTATTCTTATTCTTATTCACTTATACTACTGTTACCACACCTCAAGATATTGTTCAGATGATGTATTTTTTATATATTTGTCAGATTATTGTCTTTAAAAATGCTCTTGCACATAGGACTAATTTCTTATGCATCTCATCCTACGCCTCAATTTCTAAATTCAAAACATGATTTTGGTGCTAGCAATGGAGGCTTGAGCTATTGATAATACGGTTATTAATTGCAGTCTAATACAGTTATTAGAGAGTGAAAGAGGTAGAGGGAGATTGATTAAGAGAGAAAATACAGGATCATGATAATGAATTTTAAAATAATAACACATTTTTTGTATGTATAACTGAAGCGAATAATACCAGAAGCTTTGCGAGTTCATGTTACACATGGCCTGCTCTACCATTAAAAATAAGGTGGATAATACATAACAAATCACATTTACGAAAAGTGTCTTACTTTGATTAAAAGTAGATGGGAAAATAAAAATGTAACAAAATTAAAGGTGCACTCAGTACATTTTTGTTTATGTTGTGCTACCTGAAATGGCAGTCGGCTTATACTGACACTGTGGATGCAGAATCATGTTAAATGTCCTGTTTCCAGAGTACAGAGGTGGAAAGTAACGAATTACATTTACTCGCGTTACTGTAATTGAGTAGCTTTTTTGTGTACTTGTACTTTTTTAAGTATTTTTTTTAATCTGTAATTTTACTTTTACTTAAGTATATTTTGTGTGAAGTATTGTACTTCGCTACATTTTAAAACACATTCGTTACTGAGTAAAAAAAAAATCGCTCCGTGGAAACAACTGCAGCAAATAATGGGCAGAAGAAGAAACTGGCGCTAAAATCACAAGAAAGATGCAGACGGACAATACAGGCGTTAATGGTGCAGACCCAGCTGAAAACCAAACCCTGTCGTACTCAGCTGAAGTTGAACTCAAAGGAATGAAGTGAACCCCTGGCCATATGCATGCTTTATTATGCAGTGTTAGCTGTGTTTGCCTCGGGAGACCGAACTAACAGCTTATAAAATCTCGACATCGCCCTTCGCAACCATGTAGAGGTGAGGTAAATACTTGCATCGTTGCATTGGTGGTTAAAATGAAGCTTTGACGGTTTAGCAAAAGGTTTTGCACAAATGAGCCAAAAAGACAGTGGTGCAGGGTGTGCAATATCATCTGAGATAATATAGTAATTGTTGTTTTAACGATGTGCGATTTGACATTATCAGTATTTTGCCAAAAACCAAACAAATCACTCTAAACAGTGTGCCGTGAAATCTAGTAACGTTAGATTAGACTAATCCGCGTGCATCTGGGGTGCTTTCTTTCACTGCGTGATTCAGTCTGTTAAATGCGTTTAGAATGATCACAATATTGAAGATATAGAAGCAGAAAATGTATATATTTATATAATTTAATATAGTAAGTCAACATAACATGAATGCCGTTTTTCTCAAAAAATCACCATGATTACATAGGCCTGTAGTTTTGCTTTTTACAACAGTTCAAAAAACAAGAAGTTAATTAAGAGACTTGCGTTTTAGACACCATATTGCCTGTTTTTGCTCTATTTCGACAACAAAAATAATACCAAACACAGCCACCATACACAGTTTTGCGTCTCTGACTCTGAGCAATGACGTGTTTTGTTCCTCAATGTATTAACCGTTTAAATGATTCTGTTCAATCGCAATGACTCTCTTATGAGTGACTTGCTGACACCTACTGGTGGTTCTAATTTAACATTTAAAGTATCTTTTTATTTTTTTATTTCAAATGACTATTTAACATTTGTGACCCTGGCCTGGAGCACAAAACCAGTCTTAAGTCGCTGGGGTATATTTGTAGCAATAGCCAACAATACATTGTATGGGTCAAAATTATACATTTTTATTTTATGCCAAAACTCATTAGCATATTAAGTAAAGATCATGTTCCATTAATATATTTTGTAAATTTCCTACTGTAAATATATCAAAACTAAGAGCTTAATTTGAACAACTTTAAAGGAGATTTTCTCAATATTTGGATTTTTTGCACCCTCAGATTCCAGATTTTAAAATATTGTCCGATCATAACAAACCATACATCAATGGAAATATGATTTATTCAGCTTTCAGATGATGTATAAATCGCAATTTAGGAAAATGGAGCCTTATGGTTTTGTGGTTCAGGGTCACATTTTATGTCTTATTTATCTAAACATTATTTCTGCATTTGTAACTGCAGGTTAAATGCATTCATGTCAGTGTGTAAATACATCTATGCCACTTCATATGAAGCTTCTGCATTTCCTCTGCATTGCAAAGATTAATTTAGGTGATACTGATTTAATTTGCCTGGTAACAGCCTAAATGTGTTATTATTCTAAATAACTGATTCCTTTAATTAAAAACACCTAGTTTGAGATTTATAGGCCCATATCCCAGTGGTGTCAAACTCTGGAGGGTGTTACTGGAGGGCCACAGCCCTAAAGAGTTTAGTTCCAACCCTGCTCCAACACACAAACCATGTAGTTTTCAAATAAGCCTAAATGATTAGTTTAGCTGTATCAGATGTGTTTAATTAGGGTAATATCTACACTGTGTAGGGCTGTGGCCCTCCAGGTACTGAGTTTGACACCTTTGGTCTATCCCATTTTTTCCTCCCATTGTTAAAATGTAACTAAGTAATTTTTACTCTGAGTAAATTTTAAATGAGCTACTTTTTACTTTTACTTGAGTATATTTTTAGACTGGTACTTTTACTTGTACTTAAGTACAATTTCAGTAATGTAATGGTACTTTTACTTGAGTACAATATTTTTTTTACTCTTTCCACCTCTGCCAGAGTAAAACTGCACTATTAGCAGTCAGCCATTCCACAAACAAAAAAATTTGATAGCACTACTATTCAGCTCATAATTTTATCACAAAATTAGGGTCTCTGTGTCCCCAGCATTAAAGAACGTGAAGTCAGTCTTAACTGAAAATGAGGGTTAAACTGGCAAAAAAGAGAGAAAGAAGAGAATGTGTCCTCAAGAGGATATACCCTGTGACTCCTTTTTCCTGTATTTATCCTGGACCGTCAGAGATAGTGATAGAGTTGTAAACTGTTTATGGTTTGTATCTCTCATCCTCCTCAGAAGAATAGTGGGTGAGATTTTCCCGTGCAAAACATCACTCATAAACAAACCTCTTACACAAGCATTGTGTCCTCACTATTTCAACATGTATTTACAGACACAGATGTATAGACAAATAAACAAGCGTTGTCTGTATAAACACAGCCCTTTTTCTCATCATAATGGCTCTTCGAGACCAATTTAATAACTTAATATGTCTGCATCATACATCACCCTAATGCATATACTTGGACTGGCCTGCAAGCATCAATCTGTCTAATGTTTTATATGCATACATACACACACATTAGCTCGCTGTAAACTAAATATCTGGGATAATGTAGGCAGCAGCGCCCGGTTCACCCGCTCATATGTTTACGAAGGCCGTCAGATAGTCAACACAGGCTTATACACACGCACATGACCACACACACTCACGTACACAGGTGGGATTTTGTGCATGCACAGGCTTTTGCATTCTGTGCTTTACATGTGATAGAAGAAATAAACAGCAATGAGACTGTGGGCTTCCTGCCATTTCAAAGGAGACAGAAGACAATTTGACATGTGAAGGAAGGGGAGGAAGGTGTGACTTGAAAGTGAAAGTGAAAGGAATGTGACATACAGCCAAGTATGCTAACCCATACTCGGAATTTGTGGTCTGCATTTACCCATCCAAGTGCACACACACACCCGGAGCAGTGGGCAGCCATTTATGCTGCGGCGCCCGGGGAGCAGTTGGGGGTTTGGTGCCTTGCTCAAGGGCACCTTGTCGTGTTATTGAGAGTGGAGAAAGCGCTGTACATTCACTCCCCCCCACCGACAACCCCTGACGGCCCGAGACTCGAACTCGCAACCTTTCAATTATGAGTCTGACTCTCTACCATTAGGCCACGACTTCCCCATGACTATAGACTTATTGCTTTGTATATTTTTTGTATATCATTTCTACACTTGATCTGTAAATGAAATCAGGAGGCAAGCAGTGAGAATTGAACGGGTGTTTCTTTTACCCAGAAACTTGCTGCACGAAGAACAACTTGTTATGATAACACTACGACTAATGGAGTAAAAAGAGTGTCTTAAAAAGTGAAGCAAAATAATACACAAATATACTAAATACTATTTTCAAAGAGTACCACTAAATATTTCTCACTGAAATTCTGAGCACACCAACATCTTTGTTGTTTATAATTAAAACATTATTTTATGAAGCAAATTCTTCATAGAATTGGCAACCATTTACTATAAGCTATATAGTCTATAAGAACACTGCTGTGCAACGATAATTATTGACTAGGTGACTGAACTAAATATATCTTCTTAATTAAATAATTAAAACATAAATATTTCGACAAACAAATAAATAAATAAATAATTAAAGGCAATTGTCAAATATATATATAGGAATGTTTCTTCTTAAGAAACCCAATCTTAACCCAACTCTTTTAGGGAACTATAGACCGGTTTCCCTTCTACCTTTCATTGCAAAAACACTTGAACGAGTTGTGATCAACCAAGTCAGTGCCTTTCTCAAACAGAAAAACCTCCTGGACAGCAACCAGTCTGGATTCAGAAGTAGACATTCGACCGAAACTGCCTTGCTCTCAGTTGTTGAAGCCCTAAGATTTGCAAGAGCGGCTTCCAAGTCTTCATTACTTATTTTGCTGGATCTGTCCACTGCTTTTGATATGGTCAAAAACCAGATCTTCCTGTCAACCCTATTGAGAAAGGGCATCTCAGAAACTCCAGTGGTTTGAGTCTTACATCTCAGATAGGTCCTTCAAAGGTATCTTGGAGAGGTGAGGTATCCAAGTCGCAACATCTAGCTACAGGGGTGCCTCTCTTGGCAGGTCTTCCAGCTAATTCCATCAAACCTCTACAATTAATCCAAAATGCCGCTGCAAGGTTGATCTTTAATGAGCCAAAAAGAATGCATGTCACACATCTGTTCATCAATTTGCACTGGCTACCAATAGTTGCTTGCATAAAATTCAAATCATTAATATTTGCCTTCAAAACCTCCTCTGGCTCAGCACCCCTTTACCTAAATTCAGGACTTCAGACCTATGTGCCCTCTAGAAGCTTGCGTTCTGCAAGTGAACGACGCATTACTGTACCATTCCATTGAGGCACAAAATCACTTTCACAGACTTTTTAATTAACTGTTCCCATCTGGTGGAATGACCTGCCCAACTCAATCCGAGCAGTTGAATCCTTACCCATCTTCAAGAAACGGCTAAACACACATCTCTTCACATCTTTATTTGACCCTCTAACTCTATCACTCTCTATTCTAATTCCATTTGATCTGTCCGTCTTCTTTTTATTTCTATTCTATCTACTTGTTTCTTTAAGAAAAAACACTAGATTTTACATGTTAAAAAACAAATTTGTCAATTAACAACATCTATTAGCATGAATTATTATACTAACATATATTATATTGTATTTATTATATTATATTATATATTTCTAAGTTCATTTCAAAAACGGCATGACAGTTGTTATTATGAATACATTGCTTTTATTTACAGTTTATATTTATTCAAATTTTTTACTTGTCACAAAATTTCTGAAATCTGACACTCAAACACCAAAACCACATACCAAATCTGCAAAATCATACAATAATTCTCAGCCTTTGACCCTTTTTGTAAAACCCTTTTTGTAAAAAGACAACATTAAATTCTCTATGTAACACAAAAATCTAACATGAATTAATATTATGTAAACTGTGTTTGCAAATGTTTGCTTTTGAGATGTATTTGGGATACTTTGAACGCAGTGCTTCATTTTGTAGAAGTGTCATTTTGCAATTCTTGGATTTGTGTGTAAAGTTTTGAAAAAAAGAGGCAAAGTTTGAAAATGTGTGTAAGCAGTTGAAAAAAACTTTGATGTTGAATTTACATTTTTCCTTAATGTAATCAAAAAACAACAACAAATATTTAAACCCAAAATCTCAATGCTGATCAGAAGTGTGAACTTGCTGTGAATTAATATTGATGTGTTAGCATGAATACTATAAATCGTCGTTATGACTAAGCGATTCAGACTGCTCTGAATAGAGATACATGACATTTAGTGCTGGTTAGACAAAAGGATTCAGATGATTCAGAAGACCACAGTTAAGACATGAACACTTTTGACAGCAATAAGAAGAAAGAGAAGGATTTCATCATTTTTAGGGCTTCTTCAGTGCTTTGGAGATGAGCACATGGGAGGGGGTGACAGTGATCATGGCTGCACTTCATGAAAGGCCCAGACTGCAGCACACTTCCAGATGTGCTGGCCCGGGGCCCTGATGGGTCTCTCCGTAACCTCAGGCCAAGCTCAAGCAAGGCTGGGGGTGGCGGGGTACACACATTCCAGCATGTTCCACTGCTGCCTTGGGACCACTCCTGGAAGTTTTACACAGACCCCGATGTGTGAGCAGGAAGTAAGCATGTCAAAGCTCTGATTATTAAACATCCGACTGTCCGGGATCAGCTGGAACAGAGTTATCACTACACAGCCATGATTGTCTGGACAAGACCGGCAAAACACACACACACACACACACACACACACACACACACACATACACACACACAAGGACAAGCAACTCTTATGATAGTCACATATCTGAAAGTAGCCTGAAAGTTGCCACATTATGATAATTCATCTTCTCAGGTCTTCCTCATCAAAGAAGATGAGGAACAGAGATAGTTGGGTCCCTAAATGAATGAATAAATGAATGTAAGTGTTATCTCAAATAGTCTTCCTTCCAATCACTAGGCCTACAATGTATAATTTATACCCTTTTAAACAAAACAACAGTGAACCTATCTGCAGGCCAAACTTAAGTAGAAATTCCCTTTTAGGCGCCACTGTTTTTGTGTAAAGTAGTTAAGTTGTAGCTCATTACGAAAACTATAGACCCCAGAAATAAATCACTTGAAGAGCGTGGTTTGCTTTTCTGAGTTGAAGCATTTCCTAAAATGGTCATTTTGGGATGGACATACTGAAAGGCTCATCTTGTTTAAATAGCCAGTAGTCTTAGTTGGGTCTGCTACTTGCTAGTCAGTTGTAAGTGGAATTAATGGGAGGGGCATTCTCATTCTAGACAGCGTTTGATTGGACAGTAATTTGGGTAATGCAGAATGAGTCATCAATATTTTTTGGTTGATTTTCCAAAATGAATGTCATTTTTAAATGTGTATATCTGCTAAATAGAATTTTGACAGCTTTTAGAAGCATATTAATTATGTCAATGCTAGTACACAAGGACTAATTTGATTTCATGGTGTGGGAATGTTGTTGACTCTGTGACAAATTGATGTTCCTCTAGTTTAGATTTGAATAAATCACCTGCTAAATAAATACATCTTCATGTAAATATTATTTTGTGAAAATTTTACTTGAAGACCGAAAAGTTTGCTCAATTATATTACAAGTTCAAATCTATTATCTTGGTAAAAACTGTATTTTTTTATTAGCAACAAAGGTAAATCACATTTGCTTAAATTATATTACAGGTTCATTTAAAACAGGCAATGAAAATCATTTAAATGTGAAATTACAAATATCTTCTGTCACCACAGCACATTTCAGTTTATTGTGTCCAATACCTAGAGCAGGGGTGTCTGATCCTGCCATTGTCCTGCAGAGTTTAACACCAACCCAATTAAACTTACCTGAATCAAGGTCTCCCTAGGTATACTGGATACTTCCAGGCAGGTGTGTTGAGGCAAGTCGGAGCTAAACTCTGCAGAACAGTGGCCCTCCAGGACCTGGGGCCTTTCATTGAGACTTACATTAAAAAAAAATATTAAACGTTACTTCACATTTTATATCTCTACTGTCCTTGGATTTCAGTCCAATTATGAGCATATTGTGGATTAGTGCACCTAAAATAAAAATTAAATTCAATAAATATGTCACTGTTGCTACTTTTATGGTGCTTTTGCCTCCTTTTCTGCTCCAAAACAGAAAAGTTGTCAGGTGTCTTGGAACAACATGAAGGTGAATAAATGATGACAGAAGTGTCATGTTTGGGTGAACTTTAAGTACAATTACATGTGAAAATACTGAGATAAAAATGTTAGCATAGTAATCAAATATGTTAAGTATAAAGTATAAGTAAGTTTATAAATCGGTCCATTTTAAAGATGCCAGTGGCTGGGAC
The DNA here is from genome assembly GCA_003573665.1 of Oxygymnocypris stewartii. Lineage (NCBI taxonomy): Eukaryota > Metazoa > Chordata > Actinopteri > Cypriniformes > Cyprinidae > Oxygymnocypris > Oxygymnocypris stewartii. Next base: position 154,163 of record QVTF01022538.1, read on the forward strand.
TGGTCCAGTTGACACAGCTGTGGTTTTGTGAGAACACCTGGGCACTTCTGGACATGGTGTTCTAACAGCTCTTAATTGGCACAATTGAAGTGAAATGTGAGCAGTCCATGTGAGAAGAGCTGGAGGTAACAGCATCATGAGAGGAAAACTCAACACATGATCCAGCCCTGCAATGACAAAAGGGCCACTGTCCCCTCTGCTTCATTTTTTTTTTTTACTTGAATCATTAGAATAATTCTCTGCAAAAAAAGTAATATCTAAGTATGCTGTTTATTTAGTCAAACATTACAATATTTAAAACTTGGGGGTGGAAGGGAAGGAAAAACTAATTTATGCAACAGTTACGATGAAAATTAAAAATGTTTGAGGAAACAGGGCCAGTGCATACAATACAATAAACAATATAGCAGCAAAACATGCTATAAACCTGCTACAAGACATTTCAGCATAGGCTAATTGGGGAAAAATGCGCTGTAAAAAAAAAATCCATAAAATATACAGTAAAAAAACAGCAGCTGTGTTTGCCTGATTCCTACCGTATAAAATATGGTAACAACATTTTAGGTTTTTTGGTTTTAACTTAAATGTACAGTTACATACCATACTTTCATTACATGATATAATGTTAATATACCAACCTATTGAAGTACTAAAATCTGTTTTGTACCTTTGAAATACACTGATAACCACCAAATGCAGGTGGTGATGTGAAATTCACATGATGACCCAAAGCCCATCACAAGCAGCATTTAAATATTCACATTTATAGAAGGTGCAGAGTGTCATTTACACAAGCACTAAACACCATTATGGTGAGACTCATTAAACTGAAATATGCAATAAACATTAATTTAACAACATTAGATGTAACATGCAGCCCTAATAAAGATAACTGATAAGAAAAACTATGGAAGAAACATAATTATTTAAAAGAAAAAAAACATCGAATTCAAACAAAATTTGAAATGCAACGCAGGGATTTCTGGGAACGTCAGTTTACGTTTTTAGGAACTTACCCTTAACCATTTAACAGGTTTTTTCTGTAGCATTTTAAGTTTTTTACCGTTAAAATCACGGTCATTTTTTACAGTGTGGCTCTACCTACATTTTTACAAAACATACCTATTTAATTAGTTATCTTTTTTTTTGCATGAGAAGAAACAAGAGTTGTCAATCTAAACATGTAAACGTGTGAATTGAAAGAAAATATACAAGTTGGCCGCAAACTAACAAGCTCAACAGAATAAAAATGAATCAGGGAGAGAGAAAGGAAAACAAAAGAAAAGCCCAGAGACAGAGAGGAAGTTTATGAAAGAGCATGAGAGTAGCAGAGAGTTTAGATCATTAGTCTACCGTGCTGGTTTTCATTATTACTGCGCAATGCCAGCCTTCTAGTTAATCACACAGCACCCATTTAAGACTTCTGCCTTCAATCAAAGGAGCATACAAATATACACACACACACACACACACACACACACACACCGCAAAAACCTAAAGCCCAGGTCATGAGGACACTTCATGTCAGAAAGCCCTCTCCGCCCAGCCTATCCATTGGTGAAGGCACCTTTTATAAGGCTGGGGGAGAGGAAAGACAGGAATCCACAGGAAGCAGACTGAAAAGCCATAATGGTACTTCAGAAGGATTGAGAGGAGGAGACGAGGAAGGAAAAATCTTAATGAATCTAGCATCCTCCTCTCACAGAAAGAGGCTTAACCCAATATTTTGTTACTTCAGCTGATGTTGATGAAAACATTACTGGCTAAACTGAAGTACCATGGTATTAATTAGATTTTTGGGCTACTTGATGATATTTTGAGATTTACAGCGGCCTCAAAAACTATTTGGAGACCATTAGAAGTATATGAACATATTTGCAAAAAATTGTATCAAACAAATTTTTTATTTATTATATTAAAAAAATATATTTTTAAAAATAATAGTTTTTTGACATTTTCTGATTGTAGAAAGTTTGCATTTTACCATTTGTGATCTTCAGGAGAAATGATATAAATTCACTATTGACTTTTTTAGAGCACTGGTTAACAGTGATTACAAAACAATGTTAGTTAGCTGAAGTTAGTTCTGAGGAAACAAAATGTCATTTGGTTTCAGATTTATTATGCAATGTAAATTATACATTTTAAAGCATAGTTCAAATACACTATATATGAATTATACCTCTATCTGATACCATCTGATAATGGTACTACCATGGTATGATACCATAGTACCAACACAGTGTTTTGGAGTTTAAGTTCTAATTTCTAGTCACTAACTCAAAAGTAACTCTGACTCTCAACAGAGAAACACAGTCGAGTCAGATGAACACTTTCAAATTCCCTCAATTACTGCTTTTTCCCTGCAGGCACAATGAAAACAAATTAAACTGCTCGTTGTAAAATACAGATGCTTTTGGGAAAACAGCCCTCGCAAATGTTGATTCTTCAGTAATTCACAGATAGCAATGGACTTTTAAAATCGAGTGTTTACTTATCAGATCAGCAGTCAGGCCCAGTATGGGGTCAAATTGGCCGGCCTGAATGTAGCTCAGTTCTACTTGTTTTAAAGAAGTCACCAGGGAACTTTAATTCAGAGGACTGAGATCAAAAAGATCTTTAGCTTTGAGTTGTGACACTGTTTGGCGTTTATTGAAATCACACACACACACACGTGTGTGTTTTTACCTTATATACCATTGCCCACTTCGGTTTTCTGAATTCCGCCTCTTATTTGTCCCTCGGTATCACCTCTCTTCAATGGGGGGTAGATAATTTAGCGTTGTTGCATCCAAACTATGGAAGTGCCCCCCCCCGTTCACTCAGTTATATTAACAATAATTCAGGTGTTTTCTTTCACTTATTGTAACTACTCTGTAAAGCCGAGATAACCAACCCTGCTCCTGGAGAGCTACTATCCTGCATATTTCAGTTCCAACCCTGCTCCAACACACCTGTCTGAAATTAACAAGTAGCCTTGAAGACCTTGATTAGCTGGTTCAGGTGTGTTTGATTGGGGTTGGAGCTGAAATCTGTAGGACGGTAGCTCTCCAGGAGCAGAGTTGGAGACACTGTAAGGCAGTGGTCTCAAATTCAATCTAGTGGGCTCACTTTATCCTGGAGGGCCGCAGTTCTGCAGAGTTTAGCTCCAACCAGCTCTAAATCACACCTGCTTGGGATTTTCTATTGATCCTGGAGACCTTAATTAGTTGTATCGGGTGTGTTTGATTAGGGTTAGAGTGAAACTGTGCAGAGCTGTGGCCCTACAGGAATCGAGTTTGAGACCAATGCTGTTAAGCATCCTTGAGCAATGCAAAGGCGCTATATACTCTAAATAAACCCTATTATTATTACTGCCATTGAAGTTCAACTATAAAACATTTTTCTGATGAAGTGTTGGTGTGGCGTGGCTAAACCCTTCTAAGCCGAACAGGAAATGCAGTATAAAGTCACATTTAGCAAATGAGTGAAAGGCAAATACAGGCCAAGATATAATCAATAAGCCTCAGCATGTGGCTCTGATCAACAGAGCATAATCTGATAATGTCAACTAACTTAGGCAAATGTGGTAACCACACTGATTATTAAAGTCATGAAGGATCTCGGCGTCCAAAAAGCATCAAGAACGAATGCAAGAGAATCTCAAGTACATTTTTGCCACATGTGAAATTCAATTAAGCAACGGTTGACTCGTTAAGATGGAGACTGCTGCCCAAGGTCACCCAGAGTTGGACAGTTTTGTTGAATCCCAATGCTGTGCTTCTCATTTGCAAGGGTGAAAAGGTTAAAAACACAACATGTACTATTAGAGCTCGACAATAAGACACAAAATAATTTCTAAACATGGAAAAAGGCCTCAATAACTGTTATAAATGGACCATATATATGTTTATTGCAGACAAAATATTAGCAGGCTTCCATGAAGCAATGTAATCCAAAACCATGTAAACTCATTATCAATTGATTCAATGAGGACTGGTCTGTTTTTCAGTCTGTTATGGGTAAGCACCGGACGAGGGGGCCTGAAGCTCTGAAGGGGGGCATCATAATAAAAATCTCCTCATAAGCATATATAAACAAGATGTGGAAGCCAAGGCTTTGAGAAAAACTATAAAGGAACAACCAAACAGGCTACATTCACCTTTTCTCTCAAACAATCAAACTGAAAGTCACCAAATGCCTTTAAAACAACTTATTTTATGGTGTCCTAAATAGGAGAAGATCAAAGAGTCTCATTGAAGCTTAGCAAATGTACAAACAGAGTTATGGAGTGAAGGTCAGACAAGAATCTGTAATCTCCTTTAATGGTTCCTGGCAAGGTATTCTAAAAAAAAAAAAACAACAAGAAAAAGAAAAGAAGCAGAAAGCAAGGAGGAAGTTGCCAGAGAGAATAGTGAACAATCTCGGGGACATCCCTTAATAAGACTAACAGCTGTTTAAACATTTCCCAGATAAAGAAATTGGCTCAATTTATACAAAGCCGGACTTCAAACAGCAGGAGTGAGCTGCTTATATTTACATAACTCACGCTTGAAAGTCTCCTCACTCCAAAGACATGGAGCCCATTAATGCTGAGCAATAAAACTCGAAACCCAGTCTCGTTCCTTCCATTTTCATCTGTGAGCTTGCCTATGGCTCGGTCTCCGCTCGGCTGCGACTGCTCCACTGTCAGATATCTGACAGCTCAAGTTTACATTTGTAAAATGTGATCATGGTAAAACCATATGCTCCCAAAAACCACTGCGTTTATCCAACTTATCCCAGGAAATCGCCTCTCTCTGTGCTGGGTTCATGGGGAAAGTGACCTTCTTGTAACAGATTTGGGGAGAGATTAAAATTAATAGATTCACAATTTTATGTCTATGTTTTGAAGGAGTGTAATTTAGCCGTAACATGTAAGACCTGTGAGGATTATGTGTTAAATGTCTATGTTGATTGTGGATAGAGGGATTTTAGTGGTTCATGTGGTGCGCTGAGCGAGATAAGACACGACCCAAAGGGGAGAAAAACATGTAGTGGTTTATTAGTGTGATAAGACAGGATAGATTAGTGGTGCAGTTTTTGTTGAGCATGAAAGTGGACCGGGGTTCAAATCCTGACTAAACATATTTCCTATTCCATGGGAAAAAGGTCATTTCGATTTGGAGACTTTAGGAGTTTAGTCATGTGAATGGGTGAATCCTTTCACAGTATTTTGTAAACAATTTTTTTTTTTTTACTTTAATTGTGTATTTAAATCTTGTTTCTTTTTGTCTTTTTTTTGAAGATTTTTCACACATTTGTGTCAAGTCTTTAAAAAATGTTTGGCATGACACTTCTGTATAGCATTCTGTATAGACTGTATAGCATGTCTTCCCAACTGAACTAAGCTATTATGAGTTTAATTAATAATTTTAAATACTTAAAAATAATGATTAATAAAATAAATAATTCTAACAATAATAATTATGATAATTAGATATGTTTCATTATTTAACGTATAAATATATATAAAAAGGTTTGAAAATCAAAAGACATGCCTTCTAATAAAGATTAATATCAATAATGTGTTCACCCACAAAGCATATTGTGTATTCATTTCTCCACGAAGCATAAGATCATGGCGTGAGCTCACAGAGGGGAAGTTATGCAGTTCAGAGCGCTGTGCTGTGTTTTCTGGCTGGATGAAGCTTCAGCACCCCTCATTGGTCGGTCTAGGTAACATCCTATTATCACTAACCCTTTCTCTTTCTTTACATTCATTCGTGTGTTAGTGTTCAAATGTTTAAGGAACCACAAAACCAATTAATTTAGGTCAAACTTCATACCAACTGTAAATAAAATTACAAACAAACAGTGTGAACTAACCAGGATGAGAGTACAACAGAAAGGATTACTGTATATACTGTTATAACTCTTGAGTAGAAAAGAGAAAACTGTAGTTTAAACAAAACCTTGTAAATAGTGTAAATAAAATGTATACATTTTGATTATCAAAGATATCAGTGTAATCAGTTTTGATTATTATTAGTGAAATAAAAATGCTGCATTTCAACTCGACTAAACAAACAACACAAGGCTGTTTGATACTTTGTTACATTTAAGTTTTTGTTTTTATGGTTGTTGTTATTTTTACATTTACAATTGCTGTTTTACTTTTTTCTAACTTTCTGTTCAGTCATAATGTACCTAAATAAATACAAAATAAAATGTTTATTAAGTATAATAGTTCTAGAGACATGAATATAGACATTTTAAACTTATGGACTTGATCTCAATTTTTTCTATTTGTGTCAGAACAACATTTGCAGACTGCCCTTTATAGTGGTGAGTTGAGAAATGTCTAGATACAATTTGGAAGGTAAAGCCTAAATAAACAAGCATGTATAGTGTTTAAATTATGTCAGCATCAGATCGGTTCCAAAACTCGAGAGGCATCTCATTAGATCTGAGTGTTCACTATGCCTGTAATACTATATTACAAAACAAGTTCACAGATGTGTTTCTGAATTTAGTAACACACACAAGTGTTTTTGTTACCAAATTGTTCAGAAATAATTGTTTAAAAAAATTTATTGTGTCTTTAATCTTAACTATTTTCTAAAGGCAAAAAATGCTCGTAACAAAAAAAAAGGTAATACATTTTCTATTTTTCAAAAGTAATTCACACACACAAAATGAACTGAAATGACAATAAAAATGAAATAAAATGTGTATTTCCAATGCAAATTACAATATTGGAACACATCCCGAAGGCATTAGCAAAACAATTTGCCTAGTTTTCTACTTTAGGATATATTATAAGAAAGTAGGCAGTGATAGTATTAGCAGAGAGACTGATTGCAAGTTTGTCAGCGCTGACAGTTGGACCCCACGGCTTTTCTTTGAACAGCCGGTCTGATTTACAGCGCAGAGACTCGGAGCGTTCCAGCCCTCTGATATCACCAGCTGACATTGGTAATTAATACAGTCTTAAGGAATAAGAGCACACACTGGGGAAAACTTAAGAACCGGTAATTAGGCCCAACAGTTGCTAGTTTGACTGATGGTTAAGTAGTCTGATTTCTGATGGGCCATAAGTAGCCATGAACGTCACTGTACAAAAATATAACATAACTTTAGCTGAACAACAGCTAAAAATGAAACTAAACAGTCTGGCATTAATACCATTAAATGCCGAATGTGAAATTAGCCTGATTTCTTGACCCCGACTGAGTTCCCATTCAACACAGAAAGGTAAGGGTGCTGACAGCCCGAGACGCTGACTAATTCACTCATCTGCCATGACTCAACGCTCCATTCAGACCGTCCAAGAGACAGACAGCCTCCTCCAGGAACATAACACATCTGATAAAATCTCCCCAAATATTCCAGACATGCAGCTCAGACAAAGGAGATGGGGTGAGGGGGGTCTCATTATCGTTCCGGTCTTCAGATAGCCCGCCGTAAAATAGGGACGTCTCTTGTCACTTTTCCTGCTTTTGCGGCAGGTCACTTCAGTTGTGACGGCAAGGGTCCGGTCAAAAGGAGACTGAAGTCTGAGTCCAAACGGCAGCTTTTATCAGGGCCTGTCTCTGAAATTGAAGGGATAATTGTCCAGGCTATGGTTTGCAGCAGGTAATAGCCATTGACTGTTGACTGTCTTTTTGTTTTTGGAAAGCTCTTAAATTGGTTGGCTCTGATTAACAATGCAGGAATGTACTGCATGTGGTTGTAGTAAAACAGTCTTGATGAAGGTTAAGTATTGTGCGCTTCACATAGTGAGTCGCTAATGCCCAAGGGTTCCCACAGTTTTCTCTTCTTGATGAGGCACTATCATTTTTCCAGTTCAATTTACATAAATATGTACATGGCTGCGTTGATGCTGATTGTGGGATCCTGGGAATGCAGGCATCAACTCTAAATTCCCTGTCTGTTCTTGGTTGTAATATAAAAAAATAATAATAATCTCACAAACGTAATAAATAAATAAATTGACAGACTGATTTTCATGTTTTGTGTATTTTCACGAAAACTATTGGGTTACTGTTACTTCTTTCACCAAACAAAATAACAAAAATAATATTAATATGTATTCATTTATAAAGTAATAATTTTAACTTTTAATTTTAACTATTAATTTGACTTCTTTACTTTTATTTTGTTTTATATATAATTGGCTAATATAGCCTGTTGTTGTTCCTTTCATGTCTTCTGTTTCATTTGTGTCAGTTGTAATTATAGTGTCATAATATATATATATATATATATATTTATTTATTTATTTATTATAAAAAAAATATATAAACTTTTTTTAGGAATAATAAAATCAAAGTGTCAAGGTTTTGCTGCACTGTAAAAAAAAAATAGTTTGTATTTTTTTAACAGTAAATGACCGTAACAAACCCTACTGTAATAACTTAAAAAACTGTAAAAAGTTCAAATAAGACATTCCATGTACATGTAAGATTAAATGTAACATTTTTGGAAGTAAAAAAAAATATAATACCTTTTAATTTACAGTGAAAATCTGTAAACTGACATTTCCAGAACTCTCTGTGTGACAGCTCACATTTTATGTTTTTTTCACTGAAGTAACTGTTTCTTGTTTTTTTGTTTTTTATTATCAGTTATGAACATAACAATTTAATATTATGCCTTATGTTGTTAAATTAATGTTTACTAATTTATGTGTATGTATGACACTGTGCACCTTCTATATATTACTTTCTACCTCAGCTTGTGGAAAAGCTACCTGTGATGAACTTTGGTTTATTCAATATGGCGGTTGTCTGTAAGGTGGTTGTCTGTATATTTAAAAAATAATAATAATAATAATTATATCAACATTATTTTAGTATACAGTTATTATACATTTTTTACTGTAAAAAATGTTCTATATGGAATACAAAGAGCTATTCAATCCTTTCCATGTATTCCGACAGAATATTTTGTTTGATTTAATCTCTAAACTAGTCACCATTAGCAAAAATGTCAAATTACAAACTTATTTTCAGCAGCCAATTAACTGCCACAAACATGAATGGGAATGCTAACAATGAATGCTAATACTGTTTACACTGAAAAAACAACACACATCTCCTTCAAACAACTCGTTTGAAGACAACATCAAAAGACAATTTGTGAGTGAGGTCAAAGCATATTTAGTTTGTGATAACTAATCCAAAGGTGGCCTTTGTGAGCTCTGGTTTAGGTTAGTAGAGGTAGACTTAGTCCCAAACAATCACTGGATTTCAAAGTGAAAGGTGACCCTCTTAGCCCAAGGTGGAACATTAAAGAGATGTTTAGGTACACGGCGTGTGCCAAGCGGGTTTTTTTGTACACACACAAGCTTGAGGTCAGAGCGGCTACAGCTGTCAATGAAACAGAACAAGCAGAGTCAGGCGGCCACGCAGATAAGCCATGGATGCCAGGCGCCCCACGAACGTCCATATCAGGCCTCCACCACACTCTGGGAAAGATAACGGCACTCTCCGGACGCTTGCTGCGCTCCCTCTCATGTTTACTGAGGCACATCAAAGGCCAACGCGTCAGCTGGACAGTCATGTTAGTCATTGACAAATTAAGCAGGGACTCATCTGGTCAGGGAGCTCCCCCTCTTCCCTCTTCTGCACTCTTCTGGAGTCGCTACGCAGCCTGTCCGGTTCTCTTGCTCTGCCCTGAGGTGTTCTACACAGTAATTACTCCTGGGTAATGACAGCCAACACTTCAGTAGGTTGTAAACGGCAGGAGGCTTGTAAAGAGGCTGTGACCGGTGGAGGCGTGAGTGTGCTGGGGTGAAACTACAACAGCAGGGAATCAGGCCCACCCACCAAACCAAGTCTATTCTGCTTTGTTTACTCTACTCTACTGTACACTTCTCTACTCTCACTATACTAAACTCTACATAACTCTGCTGTACTCCATACTACTGTACTTTTTAAGTTTTTGGTGATAAAACAGCCAAATGTGATGTTACTCTTGCCAGGGACCCTCTTTATAATATGAATATATATATATTCTCACAACCCATTTATATTGTGCACAGAAGAAGCAATAGTAACAGTAATAGTTTTAATAGTTGTAATTCCACTAGAGCAATAAAATATAATTGAAATATTACTGGTGAAATAGTAGGTTTCTAATAATCAGTCATTGGATTTACTTTTTCTTCCCACAATCAGAGTACAGTTAGAAGTACATAAACCAGTCAAGAAACGTTTTAAAATTCACTTTCATATACAGAGCTATTTTATTTGCAATAACATGTAACAGAGAACATTCCTTTACAAACCTCAGTGAACAAGCTAAATGTGACAATGATGAGAAAACAACAAAACCCAAAAGATGATGCAAGAATGAGGATACTTTTATTTATTATTTAAATAATATTTACAAATAATAATAATAAATTTAATTACATTTAATAGAAAGAAAAATTAAACCGTAATAATATGTTTTAAAATAAATAATAATAATTCACTTATTATCAATTAATACAAATTAAAATAAAATAAATAAATCATGCACTTACTCATTATTATCATCATCAATTAATTATTTAAAATAACACTCAAAAATAATTATTCTCATTCACTTATTCACTCACTTACTCTCTTGTTTACTTATATTGGGGGTCCACAGACCTGCTTAGAAACTGCTTCAAACTGAGAAGGTATAATCTGACATTCACATTTCTATGAGACAAGAGGCGATTCATGAGACTAATTATATCACATTACCTCAGAGATTTCTAGGGCAGCCCATTCCCCCATGAAAGTGTCAATAGTTCAACACACAATGCTAACAGTTTATCTGTTCATCACAATGGTTTCCTAAAGAGAAAAGGCTCACCTACTTATTTACTTTGAATGTAAACAGTCAGATATAAATAGATAAATATCTCATTCTGGAGACACTTATTAGCTTATTGTGGCCCAGGAATTGAGAATGCATGAAATGCCAAGAAAGCAGGGTGTTCTGGGGAATCATTAGGAGGTTGCTTACTGGCTCATGTGAAAAGAACTCATCCTGTGTCTTTAACAACACACCTCTCTATGATTTGAGGTATCGTTCACGTTTGCAGCACAAACAAATCCTTGTTCTAAGACTATTTGAACATACAGATTGCTTTGATGTTAAAAGTGATCAAATATGAAGTGATTTGTGTGCCTAATTATCCAGGTGTGTTTGTACATGTATGAGTGTTAACAACAGATGTCCAGACAGCAGGAAAGCCTCTTGATATCCTTAGACTCCAGAATTCAGACAGACAGTAGATTGACCCATGACCCCAGAGCCTGCTGTCTTGTTATCACTCTTCCATTATCTCACAGGGAATCTCTATCATAAGACCATGTCACCTCAGGTTATTGCGGGATAAAAACTGTCTTGAGCTTCGCAGGCTGCGAAGATCAAAGATGGCTGGATGTGCTAGTAGTAATATAACCTAAGCCATTACACATTGGAATTCTGGTAACTCTATAAATCCAAAATGACTACTAATGACTATTAGAAATGAATTGAATTTTCTTTAAAACATTAAGCCTTCAACTTGAGTTAAAATGTCTTCTTATGGACAGGCAAAAGTGTCTCGCATTAAAAGAAAAATAATTGCTTCTCCCTTTACAAGGAAATTGAACTTTAGGTTTGATTTAGTGGTGAGGTTTCAAAATGCACAATGATGTGAAAGTCACAGTAATTTAGAGGGATTAGATTTTCCAGCGAAGCATGGCCAACACAACAGAAAGTGTCTATGAAGCGACAGCAGCATTTATCACCATTTCCTATTCATCATGCTAATTGTTCAGGCGCAGAAATATTGTTTGTTTTGGACAATTAGGGTTTGGTTTAGTGCCCTGCGTCAAAGCCCACAGCTGTAAAGAATTTTAGCCTTCGCTATATGACACTTAATTTATGACTCTCACAAGTCAATTATACTTCGTTCTGTGCAAATAGCCGGTTTTTCTCTTCCTCCAGCAGAAAATGGCATTGTCAGACTGTCAGAGGGCTATTAAACAACAATGTCTTCTATCAATATGAGCCAGACAGCAAGAAGCCTATACTGAGTGTGGAGTCTCGCGTGCGAGTCTCGTCTCTTGACAGTATTTAGAATACACATATAGGCACGAGGGGATGAAAGGGGCATTTTGTGAACGTCGATTTCCAGTTATCGTTGAAACGTAGTGCCGCAGTAAACAGTGAAGCGCTGGGTGGCCATGCAAAAGTTTAAACAAAGAGAGAAGCACGCTGAAATATTCCGGATTCAGCAGAGCGGTTACGAAACTCAGAAAGAATGGGGGGTCTACACAATAGTGCATCACAAACAAGTGCTAAATGTCAACATGCAACACTCAATTTGTCATATAAGGACATGTTCAGCTCCTAAAGAAATAGACAGTAGAGAAAAATGTATGAACAATGGCCTTCAGCAGAAAAATAACAAACAGGACTATACTGAAAAAGCTATTGCTTACAGCATACAGCATCTTGCAACATCGACAAGGGTAGCAGCGAGAAAGAGAAGTTGAGGCAGGATCAAACAACAAGCAAAAACTAAACACACAGGAGACAATAATTAACAACATAAATGTCCAAAAACACAGAACATAAAAACTGACATTTACACACCCTCCCTATTATAGGCGCCTCCTGTTGCTAAAAAAAATAAAATAAAAAAATAAAGATCAATTGGAAGAGTTGGAAGAAGAGTCCTAACTAAGAAGGTGGAAACAAGAGGTTGGTTAGAGCTGGTGGGGACAAAAGAGCTTGGATGCTGGCTGGGACAAATGGGAAACAGCTAGGATTCTGGGCAGGATTAGCCTCCAAGTCAATGAGCCATCTCTCAACCCCTATCTCTGGGATAGAGCAGGCAATGGGTTCTGACTCCGGGATGGACAAGAAGCCAAAACCGGGCGTGCCAGGGCCAGTCGCATTTCCACTGTCACTTCCGGGGCTTCCTCGGAACCAACGGCCTGTTTTTTTTGGCCCGACAAAAACCTTGGGCCATAGTGGGCCAACTGGGACTAGAGAACTGGATGTGAACAAAGGTTCTCTGTGTCTGGAGAGTATCAGCGCCGCAGATCATTTCATAAAGTTAGCAACTAGGCTATAGCACCAGCATTAAAGGCTTTTAAAATAATATTAGCTTAAAATTCACGTTCAAAGAGCAGCAAGTGTTTAAAATAACTGTTTGAGATCCGATGTGGATTATGATTCGAAACAGACTCGACTGAAAGTTGGGTAGGCTATGTGTCCTCTTTCTTTTGTGAAATAACAGTTCATACCGCTTTATTTCTGTGTGAATAATTTTCAATCCTGATTAATTAATTATAATCAATGTATCACTTATTATTGTAAAACATCGATGATTTTGGATTTAGATATTTAACAAAATATGCAAACCAACGGCCGCTTTTATCATGTTCGTTTTGTGATCACGTTAATTCCAATTACTTATTTCTAATTTGTTTTCTGTTGGTGAGATGATGGGGTTGCATATCGTCAGTCCAGAGAGGCGTGTAACGGGTGAGTTTTAGTGAAGCGCTGTGGAGCTTCTGGCCCGACGGGGGAAACACATCGTGATTTTGGCCTCGGTGCTGCAGGTCCGAGGCTATCAGCCCCACCTGGCCAATTTAAAGCACTGGCTCACACTGGCCTGGCAGTGGAAAAGCAGCTATTGTAGCTAGTTCTGCTCCATCCTGGCACTGGCTCAGGCTTTAATGTTTCATGATCCAAATCCCTATAACGACTCATTAGATTGAATTGCACAAAGCTGCATACTGTACATATAAGAGAGATCTGTATAAAGCATTCACTAGAAGCCAACACTATAGAAGAGAGAACAGGGTTGTCCAATACCATTCCAAGGGGGACAAATTCCTGCATATTTTAGCACCATCACAGCTGCCTGGAATTTTCTGGTAATCCTACATGCCTTGATTAACTTGTTTAGGTGTTAATTAGAGCTACATTTTGCTGGAAGGTGGCCCTCCAGTGGTAGTATTGGGCAGCCCTGGATTAATCGCTTCTTAATTAGTTTAGTTAAAAGTTATATAATATGAAATCTCAGTATTAGCTTGTAATTTCTTGTACTTTTGAGTTACCTTCAAATTTCAAATTTCTATAATTATAGTTTAAGACCATGCTGATATAAATTAAATATCTTGCCATCTTATCAATACAGCTTGCCATCGCCCTAAAGTCAATAGGCTTTTTGAATAATTTTTTGGTTAAATGCCTGAAATAAGTTTTATTTTGAACAGGCTATTATATTCCCAGGGAACACACATACTGACAAAAAATGTATAGCCTGAATGCACTTTTTTTTATTTATTTTTTATCTTTGCAACCTCAAAGCGAGTTTAGCTTGTCTAGAAAATGAACTGTTGGTGTTCATCCCATTCTTGAGGCATTTTGTTTATTCCCAGGCTGATGTGCAATATCTCGGATAAACAGAGACATCTTGGCTGGGTTAAAGGATGAAAACCATGAGTGACAAAGCAACAAATAGCAAATCTGCTGCCAAGTTAAGAAAAGCTGCCGTCAAGGATGCCGCTACAGTCAAAATACTCTTCTCTTTCAGCTGAGACCAGTTTCAGCATTAAAAAGGGCAATGAGGGAAGTTCAAAGAATTCAGAAAAAGACAGAAATAAAACTGTTCACTCATTCAGCTTTTTGTTTAATCGCCTTTTAAACACCACATATAGGCCTACTGGAAATGTTCCTTAGGATTTCTTAGAAGCAACTGGGGTGATAACAAACATGTCTCATTATTTCTGATCAGACCTGACAGCAGATGTTAAAAATGTTTGAAGTCGCTGGTTCCCCTGCTGTTATCTAAAACTAGCCGCCAGCAGACCTCTCACCATGGGGCATCTGGACTGGCGGCTCTCAGCCCCTCTCAGCTCACCGGTCTGTGCTGGGCCACTTAGACAGATTAATACTTAGCTAAGGGTCAGGAGAAAGTTTAGGAAACTTTCAGCAACAACAGCTGAGTTATGTCGAGTGCAAAACGTCAGGTGACAACAGCAAGACTGGTTTAATAAATTAATACAAATGAACTTTGAATTCAGCTTGATGTACACTACAAAGACTTATAGTGTAACATAAATTTTGGGGTCCAAAAGTCTGAGATCACTAGTGAAAATGCTTCTGTTTTGCATCCATTTAATAAATTTTTCAATGCAAAAAATACATGATTTGGGAATATTAGAAAAAGCATCTTATGCTTCAGTGGAAACTAGAATTATTTTGTCAAATATTTTGTACATTGGAGTCACATGATAAATTTCACAAATTTACTTATTTCATTAGTAACCCAGAAGTAATGCAGAATGTATTTAAAAAATATATATACATTTTTTTTTCATTATCATCACTACTAGCATTAAATAATCTACATTAAACAATTATTATTTGTTTTATTTGAACTCAAAATATATCCACAATTCTAAATCTTCCTGTTTATTTCCAGGTTTAGATTTAAAAAAAATAATCCAGATTATCACTGTGGTCTCACACTTTTGTACACCACTGTAAATGCATTTCATTAATTCAAAAGAAGGAATGGTAGTGGCTTGCTTGAAAGAATTTGAGGTTCAAAGGTTGAACAACAGTGCCCCCCTGAGCTAACAAACTTGTTTATGTCATTACACACTGACCTATAAACTATGACCTGTGCAACTTTGTTTAACTATTGAATTGATGACACAACCTCTGTTTTTCAGTGCATTTTCAATACAGCTGACATAATACAGCTGATATAATGCAAAATGTAAACAATATAAACATTTTTATCTTTCATACAAACACTTTGTGTCCTCCCTCGGTTTTCTTTGTCAGACATTGACCTGTGTTCCATCATGTTGCAGGTATGATTAAGAATTGAGTCACTTTGACTCCAGTTTTCCATGAAAAGCTAGAATTATGTCCCTTATTATGTGTCTCCAAATAGACTGCACAGAGGCAGAAGCTTTCAGCAGTCTCTCTAATAAGGTAGCTTTGAGGACACAATAAAGCATTGTCCCCTGCTTTGCTCTCTGCGGAAGGAAGTGGAAGAGCGAAACAGAAAACCAGGGGCTGTATGAATCAAAGCAATCATCAGAGATGCAGCCTGGGGTCAGGATCTGTTACACCATAGCTATGGTGACAGAGATAAGACATGTTTTTTACTGCAATATGTGGACACATGCTCGCTGTTTTATAAAGACACTAAGTTCACGCAAAAATGAACATTGTGTCATTAATTACTCACCCTCATGTTGTTCCAAAACTGTAAGACCTTCATTCATTTTCAAAACACAAATTAAGATATTTTTGACTAAATCAGAGAGTTTTCTGACCCTCCATACACACCACATTCAAGGTAAGAAAGGTAGTACCTTACATTTCACTACTGATTATACCCTGTATGATTATGTATGTGACGAATAATAAAGAACCTTGAACCTTGAACCTAGTAATGACATTGTTAAAATATCTAATGTGACATCAGTGGTTGAACTTTATTTTATGAAGCTATGAGCAGAGATGGGCCCAAATACATTCATTTTTGGGGGGGGTTTTAAACAATATGCGGTGTGGAAAATTTTATTTAAATACAAATACAAAATACTGTGTGAGAGAATATGTATTTAAATATAAATACAGTATTTTGTATTTTGAAAATACACAAAATACATACTTTATCGCTCTGACGTGTTAATAACGCCTGCCCACTAAAAGCTCCACGAATATATTTGCATACCACGACAATACATAAATGATATAGAGAAAGTTCAATCGATTTAATCTTTATATCATCGCCAAAATATTGTCATATTCCTAGAGCAAGCAGTAATGATTAAAGTTTAATGAACACATTTGACTAACTAGTTGATAAAAACCAAAATCTGACAAAAAAATGAAACCTACAACTATAGTTTTTATACCCAAGTTTCTGAGTTGTGCAGGCCATACATTTTAAACATGGGAAAACAGTTGCTGCTGGAACAGGTATGCTTTTCCCCCACAAAAGCAAGATCACCTTGTTTTAATGTTAAAGTCATGCACATTGATGTGCAATAACCATTTTGTATGTTTTATACACAGCAAAACAGCATGTATTTGACTGAATCTTCCAGAATCATCAACAAGCAAACTATAAAGATAGCACTGTGAATGTTTATACAGGTGCATCTCAATAAATTAGAGAGTTGTGGAAAAGTTCATTTATTTCAGTAATTCGACTCAAATTGTGAAACTTGTGTATTAAATAAATTCCATGCACACAGACTAAAGTAGTTTGTCTTTGGTTCTTGTAATTGTGATGATTTTGGCTCACATTTAACAAAAACCCACCAATTCACTCAACAAATCTCAACAAATTAGAATATGGTGATATGCCAATCAGCTAATCAACTTAAAACCCCTGTAAAGGTTTCCTGAGCCTTCAAAATGGTCTCTCCGTTTGGTTCACTAGGCTACACAATCATGGGGAAGACTGCTGATCTGACAGTTATCCAGAAGACAATCATTGACACCCTTCACAAGGAGGGTAAGCCACAAACATTAATTGCCAAAGAAGCTGGCTGTTCACAGAGTGCTGTATCCAAGCATGTTAACAGAAAGTTGAAAAAGTGTTTCCTTTTTCAACAGAAAGTTGAAAAGGAAAAAGTGTGGAAGAAAAAGATGCACAACCAACCGAGAGTACCACAGCCTTATGTCGATTGTCAAGCAAGATCGATTCAAGAATTTAGGTGAACTTCACAAGGAATGGACTGAGGCTGGGATCAAGGCATCAAGAGCCACCCCACACAGACGTGTCAAGGAATTTGGCTACAGTTGACATCAGAGGCGTCTTACCTGGGCTAAGGAGAAGAAGAACTGGACTATTTCCCAGTGGTCCAAAGTCCTCTTTTCAGATGAGAGCAAGTTTTGTATTTCATTTGGAAACCAAGGTCCTAGAGTCTGGAGGAAGGGTGGTGAAGCTCATAGCCCAAGTTGCTTGAAGTCCAGTGTTAAGTTTCCATAGTCTGTGATGATTTGGTGTGCAATGTCATCGGCTGGTGTTGGTCCATTGTGTTTTTTGAAAACCAGCGTCACTGCACCCGTTTACCAAGAAATTTCGGAGCACTTCATGCTTCCTTCTGCTGACCAGCTTTTTAAAGATGCTGATTTCATTTTCCAGCAGGATTTGGCACCTGCCCACACTGCCAAATGCACCAAAAGTTGGGTAAAGACCATGGTGTTAGTGTGCTTGACTGGCCAGCAAACTCACCAGACCTGAACCCCATAGAGAATCTATGGGGTATTGTCAAGAAGCAGATGAGCTGAAGGCCACTGTCAAAGAAACCTGGGCTCCCATACCACCTCAGCAGAGCCACAAACTGATCACCTCCATGCTATGCCGAATTGAGGCAGTAATTAAAGCAAAAGGAGCCCCTACCAAGTACTGTGTACATATACAGTAAATTAACATACATTCTTACACAAGTTTTCCTTCCACTCAACTTTCTGTTAACATGCATGGATACAGCACTCTATGAACAGCCAGATTATTTGGCAATGAATGTTTGTGGCTTACCCTCCTTGTGAAAGGTGTCAATGATTGTCTTCTGGACAACTGTCAGATCAGCATTCTTTCCCATGATTGTGTAGCCTAGTGAACCAAACTGAGAGACCATTTTGAAGGCTCAGTAAACCTTTTCTGGGGTTTGAGTCGATTAGCTGATTGGCATGTCACCATATTCTAATTAGTTGAGATTTGTTGAGTGAATTGGTGGGTTTTTGTTAAATGTGAGCCAAAATCATCACAATTAAAAGAACCAAAGACTTAAACTACTTCAGTCTGTGTGCACTGAGTTTATTTAATACATGAGTTTCACAATTTGAGTTGAATTACTGAAATAAATGAACTTTTCCACGACATTCCTAATTTATTGAGATGCACCTGAATAGTTGTTAAGGAATGGGATGCTACATTTTATTCCAAATTACAATTTTAATTACAATTTTATGAGTCGCAATTTAAAAAAGGAATTACATTTTATTCTTAAATATCTCAAATTTTGGCTTCAATAAGATTTTCCCAGAAAACCTGGCATCCTCCATGATTTCTATTCAGTCCAACAGCAAAGCACCTGAATGTGACATGCTTGTAACCAGGAATTCTTAAATTGGAAGTAGGAAATTTTGATAAATAAAGGCAGTATTATTGTAACGTGTAGTCAGACTCAGGAAACACACAGGTTAGAATCAAACAGACGGATTTATTGCATTGATGTAACTGAACAGCGGAAGCATGTGAGTAATGACAGATATAGATTATTTAACTTGAATGGAGATGATACTGATGGAGATATTCTCGGTTACCAGGTTTTGAGAGATCGTGGGATGACGGAGTGTGTTTCCAGGAGCTGGTATCGGGGATCGGATGCAGGAAGGTAATTGCAGCAACCACACAGGAACACAAGGAGCAGACGAAGGAAGGTAACTTGAAGATCGGGGAAACTTGAAGCAGGAATTCAAGTAAGTAGCTTGACATACGTGTTGAGTCCTTTTCCACAATGGAGACATTGTGGATGTGCTTGTGTGAACTGCGCGCTCTTATACTGTGGTGCTGGTGATTAGTGAATGATGGTCAGGTGCGTGTGATTGAGTATGTCATCTCTTGGGACCCATGATTTATCCTCGGGGCCACAACCCTCCCAGTCCACCAGATGTTACAATTTACCCCACGACGTCAGAAACTCAGGATCTCCTTTACCAAGTAGACCGTTCCATCCTCCAGCATGATCGGGAGAGGAGGTTCGCCTACGGGACCAGGCTCTGTGGAAACAGGAGAAACTGGTGAGTGGTAGGGCTTGAGCAGAGAGACATGGACTGTTGGGTGAATTCTAAACTGTGAAGGGAACTGGAGTTCATACGTGACCTGATTGACTTGACGGATGATGGGGAAGAGATCAATGAATCTGTGACTCAGCTTTTTGCAGGGAAGTCTTAGTCGGATGTCCCTGGTGGAGAGCTATACCTTCTGTCCTGGGTGGAAGATGGGAGTGGTGGTTCTCCGGACATCCGCATGTTGTTTGTGACGTCGTAATGCACATTGGAGATGTTGATGTGCTGAGTCCCAGACCCTCTCACTCTCCTGGAACCAATGAGTGACTGATGGTAAGTCCGAAGATTCCCCAGACCAGGGGAACAGAGGTGGCTGGTAGCCGAATACGCACTGGAAGGAGGTGAGATCCGTAGAGGGCTAACAGAGAGAGTTCTGTGCGTACACGGCCCAGGCGATTAATTGGTTCCAGGAGTTCTGGTGGCTGTGGCAGAAGGTATGGAGGTAGCGCCCTATCTCCTGGATCTTTCTTTCCGTTTGTCCGTTGCTCTGTGGAGGGTATCCAGAAGATAGGCTTACTGTCACACCTAGGAGCGAGAAGAAAGTCCTCCAAACCCGTGAGATAAACTGAGGACCTCTATCTGATACTATGTCTTCAGGGAAGCCAAAGTTTAAAAAGACATGATTGAACAGTACCACTGCAATGTCCATGGCAGTTGGATTTCCTTTCAGGGCTACCAGACGACAGGCCTTGGAAAATCTATCCACAGTGACTAGGATGTAGGTATTACCATCGGATGCTGGTAAGTCCGTGACAAAATCGACTCCTAGGTGTGAACATGGACATCAAGGAATGGGGAGAGGAAGAATCTTCCCAGATGGTAAGTGGCAGGGTATCTTTGCCATGGCGCATTCCTGGCATCTTCTCACATACCTTCTGATGTCGTTGGCCATTCCCGGCCACCAAAAACTATCTTGTAGAAGTGAGAGGGTTTTATGGGTACCAGGATGACCAGTACCCAGGGAAGTATGCGCTGTATGAATTAAAAGAGGTACTTTGGCTGCGAGGGACATAGGTGTGGGTCGGGGGACACCCCGGTGGAGTAGGATCAGAGACACTGGAAACCGCGATGTCCTCGTCCAGGGACCACTGTGTCGGACTGACAATCAGACTGGAGGGGAGGATAGGTTCAGGGTTTTCTGACATATCATCTGGAGCATGGAGTCTTGAGAGGGCATCCGCCTTGGTGTTTCTGGTCCCTGGGCGATAAGAGATTTTGAAATGGAATTAGGTAAAGAAGAGGGCCCACCTAGCTTGTCTAGGATTTAGCCTCTTAGCCTCCTGAAGATACTCAAGGTTTCGTTGGTTTGTGTATATCACAAACAGATGGCGGGCCCCCTCCAGCCTGTGTCTCCATTCCTCAAGGGCGAGCTTGATGGCAAGAAGTTCTCTATTCCCAATATCATAGTTTTGCTCCGCCGAGGATAATTTCCGGGAGAAGAAGGCACATGGATGGAGTTAAGGAGGATTCCCCTGCTGCTGAGACAGGACGGCTCCAACTCCAGATGTTGAGGCATCCACTTCAACTATGAAGGACTTCTGTGGGTCAGGATGGACCAGGAGTGGAGCCGACATAAAGGCTTTTTGTAGGGTCTTCATGGTGGAGGTGGCTTTGGGCATCCAGGACAGAGACTTGGGCTCGTCTTTCAGGAGGTTGGTCAATGGTGCAGTGATGGAGCTGTAGATGTGAATGAAGCGTCTGTAGAAATTCGAAAAACCTAGGAACCGCTGGACCTCTTTGATTGTAGTTGGTATGGGCCAGGTCTTGATAGCTTCAACCTTCCCCTCGTCCATCTTGATACCTTGGGAGCTGATCTAATACCAGAGGAATCGGATTGAAGCCTGGTGGAACATGCACTCCTCAGCTTTTAGATAAAGCTGGTGTTCTCGGAGCCGTTGGAGGACCTCAGATATGTGCAGGAAATGTCCAGCCTCATTCCGGGATTACATAAGGATGTCGTTAATGTAAACCAGCATGAAGCGATGTAAGTACTCCCGGAATGCCTCATTTGTGTAACTCTGGAATACAGAGGGGGCATTGACCAATCCGTATGGCATGACGAGATATTCATAATGGCGAGTAGGTGTCACAAAGGCAGTCTTCCACTCGTCCCCCTCACATATCCGGATGAGGTTATATGCACTTCTGAGGTCCAGGTTAGTGAAGATTCTGGCTCCATGTAGCTGTTCTAGTGTCGATGGGACAAGGGAAAGTGGATACCTTTATTTGGTGGTGATTTTGTTTAGAGCCCGGTAATCTATGCAAGGCCGCAAGCCTCCGTCCTTCTTGGCCATGAAGAAAAAGCTAGAGGCAGCAGGGGAAGTAGATGGACGAATGTAGCCTTGCTGTAACGCCTCCTCAATGTACTCCTCCATGGCCTTCTGTTCTGGGATGGAAAGGGAGTATATTTTACCTCTGGGTACTGTTTACTTGTCTGGGTGTTTGACTGCATTTAATTTTGAAGAATTATGTATTTCATCTAACAATGAAAAGTTATATTTATATATATATATATATATATTATGTAGAGAAAGATATACAATTATATATTATATATAGTATAAAGGGAGCATCTTGGGATATTTTCTCGAGTGAGAGCATAATGTTTACCTCTCTTCCTCCGAGGAGGAGGTTGAGGTGGTCAGCAGGGGCTGCTGGGCAGAGCAGCCCCAATCGTGTTCCAGCTCCTCATTCAAGGAATGTCACTTCTCGTACTCCCCAGAATTTTGGAGTCAGAGTGGCGCTCCCCGGCCGAAGATGGATCTGCGGACCTCTAAGTACACCAGAGGCCAGTCTTGAGAGACGGGTTCCCTTAATAGACTATTTGGCAGCATGGAAACTACTGCCAAATGTGTCTCGATGGGTCATGCACACTGTAGAACAAGGCTATCCCGGCGCTCTGCCGCCACCTTTCAACGGGGTCACTCCCACGCTGGTGGATCCCGAGCAGGCTCTGGTAATGGGACAAGAAGTGAGCACTCTCCTGAGGAAGGAGGCCATCAAGGTGGTCCCTCCTCTAGACAAAGAGTCTGGGTTCTACAGCTGTACTTCATTGTTCCTGAGAAAGGGGTTGCATCCTTTTTTAGATCTAAGTTAACTGAACTGCTCAGTCATACGTCTGAAGTCATACGTCGTGTCTCACACCTGATTTGAGGACTGGTGGTCACGAGCTATCTAAAAGACGCATACACTTTCCCCATCACAGGAAGTTCCTGAAATGTGCTTTGGGGGCAAAGCGTATCAATATTGGGTTCTTACCTTTGGCCTTGCACTCTCGCCCTGATTAGCTCATCAGAGCAGATGGCGGTTTGGCATCGAGGTGTCGTTCTCGCTCACTTAAAAGAGTTGGGATTAAGACTTAACGTCAGAAAAGTGTGTTTCTCCAGTACAGAGAACCACTTATCTGGGCGTGGTGTGGAATCCGACCATGATGCAGGCATGTATATCCCCTGCTCGGATCGAGTCAATCCTCACGTCAGTCAAGAGAGTAAGAGAAGGCCGGTCACTCACTATCAAGCAGTTTCAAAAACTGCTGGGTCTGATGTCAGCTGCGTCCAACGTGATACCTTTTGGCCTGCTGTACATGAGACCCCTACAGTGGTGGCTCAAGACACATCCTGTCGAAGCAGGGGCTGAGGCCTGGGGAATCGATGCTTCACCCTGAGGGGTGAAGCAGATATGGCGAGTTTGGGCCAGTTTGCAACTCCGTTTGCGACTCGTCAGACATCGCACTGTCCCCTCTGGTTATCTCTGAATAATCCAGCTTTGCTGGGGCTGGATGCTATGGTACAGACTTGGCCGAGGCTTCGTCTGTACGCCTTTCCCCCGATCGCTCTGCTAACAGGAGTTCTAGAGAGAGTGCGCCGGGATGGGGTTCATCTATTGCTAAAACCCCGTTCTGGCCGGGCCGAGTATGGTTTTCTGACCTGATTTCTCTCCTTGATGGCTCTCCATGGAGGGTTCCCGTCAGGAGGAATCTCCTCTCACTGGCAGCGGGCATGATCTTTCACCCCTGCTCGGAGTTGTGGAAGCTGTGGGTGTGGCTCCTGAGGGGGCACAACTCATAGCCTCTGGTTTCTCAACTGAGGTTGCTGAGACCATCCTCCAATCTTGCGCTCCCTCAATGAGGAAACTGTACGCCCTGAAGTTGAGACTCAGGGTGCGGAGACCACCAGCTTGATCCAGTTAACTGCCCGTTTGGTACAGTGCTGGAGTTCTTGCAGGCCCGTTTCTCCGCAGGGTTAGCCCACTCCACCCTGAAAGTCTACGTGGCAGCTATAACGGCCTACCATGCCCCTCTTTGTGGCCTTTTAGTAGGCAAAACACTCTAGTTACACGTTTCCTCTGGTGCGTGGTGTATTAGGATGCTATCCTATAACCTCGAGTCCTCTGATCTCCCCTAGCCTTTGGGAGTCAAGGCTCACTCAACTCAAGGTATTGAGGCCTCCAAGGCCTTTCCGGTACTGCAACGCTGCAGGGTAACCATGTATGTAACCATGTAACCATGGTTCCCCGAAGGAACGAGACGCTGTGTCGCAGGGTCATACTTCCGGCATCCCTACTAGAGCTATGCTTCATTCCTAGAAGCTAACGCCGGTTGCACCCCACATACTTTTAAGCATCCTGGTCATTATGTCACCCGCCCATGACATCTTGCCCATCGTTTGTACTGATTACACATATGATTAAGAGCATGGTATCGCTGAAGGCATTCCCCCTAGCATTCGACGCAGCGTCTCTGAGCTGAGTCCACCAGCTCCTGGAATGGGTCCAAGTCTGCCTGAATCATGGTAGTATGGTCTGGTCTTCTGTAAGGTGTAGTCAGACTCAGAATACAGACAGGTTAGAATCAAACAGACGGGTTTATTGTATTGATGTAAATGAACAGCGGAAGAAGGTGAGTAATGGCAGATATAAGGTCTTTTACTTGAATGGAGATGATACTGATGGAGATATTGTCGGTTACCCGTACAGGTGTTAGTCATCATCTGGATTACTTAAACTCAGTTCTCTCAGTGTTCTGCCTAGCTGACATTAGTGAGCGTTTATTCTGTTTGTTTATCTGTTGCCTACCTGGACTGTTTACCTACTCTGGTCGTTTTCTGCCTGCCTTTGACCCAGCCTGCCTAGTGTATTTACTCTGTTACCCGTCTGCAGCCTGCCTCGACCCCTTGCCTCCTCTCTGTTTATGATTCTGCCTAGTCTACATTGTTCCTGACGCTGTTATCTAAACTGTGCCTGTTTCACTCATTGTGTCTTTGAATAAATCTGCATATGGACCCCAACTCCACTGACTCCTCGTTACAATATGCTCCGCCTTTCTGAAACGCGTCAATCTTTACAAAGTTCATCGCTCTGAGAACCGAGGCATACTCTGATTGGCCAGCTATCCAATGCATTGTAATTGGACAAATACCTCAAGCATGAGACGAAAATGTTACACCCCTTACCGAATTGTGATGCCAAATTCTGATGTGCGCGACAACACAAAAACAATAAAACCCATTATAAATGAGCCATTTGTTGCATCCAGTGGGGACATAATTTCTCAGGACCTGAAGTGGGACAATCACATTGAGTCCATTGTGAAAAAGGCCCAGCAGAGGTTGTATTACCTTTACCAGCTAAGGAAGATCAACCTGCAAAAAGGAGCTCCTGAAACAGTTCTACTCCACCATCATATAATCTCTGCATGTCAATAACTGTCTGGTTCAGCTCAGCTACCAAATCTGACCACAGAAGACTACAAGAAGTGTACTCATCCAGAGTGAGCAAAAGGGCTGGCAAAATCACTCTGGACCCCTCACATCCAGCACACTCCTTCTTTGAACTATTACCGTCTGGTCGATGCTACAGATCTCTGAGCACCAGAACGACCAGGCACAGGAACAGTTTCTTTCCTCACGCAATCCATCTCATGAACACTTGACAATAAACGTGGAACATACAACACTATTATACATTATAATTTAACACATACTTATTTACATTTCAAATTTGCACATATCATACCTATACATACATTATTGTCTATATTATATACTATTTCTAGTAGTGTTTTTGCTATTTTGAACATTGACTATTTTGTATATTTGTATATTATTCTTTTATCAGAATTAGCTTTATTTACCAAGTGTGCTCGAACACACAAGGAATTTGTTGTGGTTTTTTAGAGGCTCTTGGTACATATAGTCATATTGTGACGAGCGTCCCGGTAGCTCATCAGCGTTGCCCTGGAAACAGAGACAGAACACCTGCACTTCCTCATTGCCGGCTGATCAGTCCCCTCATTGTCGGTTGCACATCCATGATTCGAATCTCCCCTTCCACCACATCTAAAAGGTGCTCTATTGGATAGAGACCTGGTGCTTGTGGAAGCTATTTGAGTGAAGTGAATTCATTGTCATGTTCAAGAAACCAGTCTGAGATTATTTGAGTTTTGAGACATAATGCATTATCCTGCTGGAAGTAGCCATCAGAAGATGGTTACACTGTAGTCATAAAGGGATGGACATGGTCAGCAAAATACTCAGGTAGGCTGTGGCATTTAAACGATGCTCAATTGGTACTAAGGGACCTAAACTGTGCCAAGAAAATATCCCCCACACCATTACACCACCACCACCATCCTGAACTGTTGAGAAAAGGCAGGATTGATCCATGCTTTCATGTTTTTTACGCCAAATTCTGACCCTGCCATCTAAATTTTGCAGCAGAAATCGTGACTCGTCAGACAGGCAACGTTTTTCCAATCTTCTATTGTCCTATTTTGGTGAGCTTGTGCAAATTGTAGCCTGTTTCCTGTTCTTAGCTGTAAGGAGCGCCACTCTGTGTGGTCTTCTGCTGCTGTTGCCCATCTGCTTCAGGGTTCGACATGTTGTGCGTTCAGAATTCGTATTCTGCATACCTTGGTTTTAACAAGTGGTTATTTGAGTTACTGTTGCCTTTCTATCATCTCTAACCAGTCTGCTCATTCTCATCTGACATCTGACATCAATAAGGCATTTTCGTCCACACAACTGCCACTCAATGGATATTTTCTCTTTTTCGGATCATTCTCTGTAAACCCTAAAGATGTTTGTGCGTGAAAATCCCAGTAGATCAGCAGTTTTTTTTAAATACTCAGACCAGCCCGTCTGGCACTATATATATGTACATATATATCTGACATGAGCATAAAAACATTTAAATAAAACTTAACAATAAATAATAATGTGTAGGAATGTGGAACAGAAGATTTGTGTACAGATTTGTGCATTATTACTCTATATACAGCTGTATAGAAAAATATGCATATGTATTTACATAGTACTTGAGAGAGTGGCAATAATTAAAGATGGAGAATGAATTACAGAACACGGGTAATAATTCCTGTGTTAGCTGTTTAGGCTGGAGATGGCATGGTGAAAAACTGTTTTATGCCTAGATGTTATAGTGCACAGATATCTGTATTGTCTGCCTGAAGGGAGAAGTGCAAACAGGTTGTGTCCAGTGTGAGAGGGGACTGTGAAGATATTACCTGCCCGTTTCTTCACTCTGGAGTTGTAAAAGTCCTAAAGGCTGGGCAGGTGGACACCAATGATCCTGTCAAGGTACTGAAGAGTGATGAGGTGAGGACTCAATTTGCAAGAGAAAATGGGTCTTTTTATTAATAAAATTAAACAAAAAGGAACAAAAACTACCCTGAGGGGGAAAACAGGCAGGCATGCTAGGAACAATAACATGGGTAGACCTAATTCACATAACGTAAAACATCTGACATTAAACAACAGATCAGCACAGTCTTTCAAAACGAAACACAGCGTCTCCAGGACAGCAGCAATACTACAGCGACAATAAAAACCGCACCCTCTTTCTTTGCATATACATTTGGGAGGAGTTTTGCAAATCTTCCCACATTGTGATGTAGACATGTGGGGGAGTGTTTGAATGCCATTTTAGGGGGGCGTTGTCGAGTCTTAACTTTTATAAAGAATATCTTTTGGTTTTGAGACTAGTCTTTGCAACTTCATGGATCTTATGCATGAACAGCTTGTAACTCTCCAAAGAGAAAGGAAAACTTGAAATCGCATCATAATAATTATTGATAATTAATTAATTAATAATAATATTATTAATACAAACATGCATTTTAGATTTTTTTTTTTTATATGGCAACGTCTTACACAGAGACCGCACTGGTATAGTGTTTGGGAATATTGTTGTGTTTTCGTCTGTAACGTTTGTTTATCAGCAGTGTTGGGGTAACGCATTACAAGTAACACAAGTTACGTAATAACATTACTTTTTTCAAGTAACTAGTGTAAAGTAACGCATTACTTTTTAATTTACAAGAAAATATCTGAGTAACTTTTTCAAAAAAGTAATGCCAGTTACTTTTTTCCATTTATTGACTAATCTAGACTAAATGTGAATGTGTATTAATTCATCCTGCTCGCAAAAAACTGATTCAGTATTCATCAAAATGAATTAAAACAGTGAAATGCAAACTCAGAATGACACAAACCTGCAATAATTAAATATGTTAAACAACACAAATATACCTAATCAAATTTTATTAAACAATGAGTTTGCTGCTGACCTTTGATGATCCAGTTCAACCATACTAATAAGCAAATTATGTTTTTTTTTATTGCTGAAGAGTGTTGAACTTTCTTTTGAACTCTGCGTTCTACTGTACAGACGTGAGTAAATCAGGCTGAGGTTTATTTATTACACTTTTTGGTGTGAAAGGGCTTTTACATTTGCTATAAATAGGACTTCTTGTTTTAAAAACAAACAATCAAGCCCTGCTCATATTTAAAAAGTAACGCAAAAGTAATATAACGCATTACTTTCCATAAAAAGTAACTATGTAACATAATTAGTTACTTTCTTTAGGGAGTAACGCAATATTGTAATGCATTACTTTTAAAAGTAACTTTCCCCAACACTGTTTATCAGTATCCATGGAGGCGTGAAGAAAAACACACAACAAAGATAATCCGTTGCAGGAACTTTACTTGGCAAATAATAACTTTACAACAGCGGGGCTTATGTTTTTGCCCAGTGCTGATGGGTTTGACTACAACCATCCACACCGGAGCCTGCGAGCATTCTGACGCTAAACATAAACAACCAGTGAACTAGTCCCCGTGTAATGACGTAACAGCATCTAATTGGACAATACAGAACATATTATTAGTATTATTAGTTAATTAACTAACACTATAACAATATGTATAATTTAAACAAATAATCACATGATATGAGATTTAAAAAAATGTTTTTAGAAGAGATCAACATCCCCATTGCTTGAACCAATGAGCATTAAGCTGTGTCATCTGTCAGTCGTTTCCCATCATACTTTTTTTCAGCGCAATTGGGGGATGTGCTCAACTGCACAGCCGACTCACTGTTGAGCATGACATTAGAGCAAGGTGGACTGCCCTCGGACATCTAGAGTTCGGTTCTGTGCAGATTTTGCTCATCTCAAACTAACCTCCAGTCTGTTTTCTCTTCCAATCACTGCTATGACTCAGTGGATCTTATTTGTCAATCTGCTCATTCCACTCACATTAAGCCTTCATATCAAGCCTTGTCTCTACCTATGATGAGCTTTCCCTATACTTCCCGCGTTCTGCTCTGTCCACAACAAACCCCTGATAAATGTCTCTACACAAAACATGAAGCTAATAAACAACAAAGTATATGATTGGTATCCTCATTTTGTACTTCTAATGCCTAAAAGTTGTTTTGTTTTGCTCTCACACTTGTCCTATGTCATCCACTGGAGTGCCACTCTCTCGTGAATGCGTTTGTGACAGTTAGTGGAAGCTAGTGTTCTCTTTCATAGGTTCACTCAACGTTGCATAGCTGAGGCAATGGGAACACCCCTGGTGTGACAATTGTCTGAAGCCTGTAAAGAATCACACCATTGGTGTTGAATGTTTACGATTTGTGATCGGGGGGCCTCCGACGTTCTTCCGAGTGGATTCAGTCACTCTTAACAAAACTCACATCACAGAAAAATCTTTAAATCTTTAAAGATAATCTTTAGATCCACCAAGATAATCGGGACATTACCTAGGATTGTCAGAAGGGGAGAAATCGGCCCAAAATCAGCCCGATTATCTTGTGGTGTGTACCCAGTATTAGTCTTTTTCCCCTTAGTTTTATTTTGATGGTCCCCTCATCTATTGGCTGTAAGTAACTTTGCAACTCAATGCCACTAACTCTCATTAGAGAATTAGTAGGCTTAGGTTAAGGTTAGGGTAGGTAGAAGAATGTTGACGTACTTGCAAAATTACTTATAGTTAGTTTTTCTGTCTGGGAACCATCAAAATAAAGTGTTAGCAGATATTTAGCAGACATACTACTAATACTCCAATGACTGCTAGTTGATATTAGTTGCAGAGTTACTTATCAACAGCTGTCATTGGGTACCATCAAAATAATGAAACTGTTATTAAAATAAAAATAGTTAAAAGCAAATGTGTTCATATTACATATTAATCACATCACACATTCATCTGATCTCATATCTGATCGTATGGCTGTTTGAGAGAAAAAAGTATTACTATCACTATACTTAAAAGTGGTCATTGATGGCTTTAAGTAAACTGGCATAAGAATTGTGGCAATATATGCAGGGCTCTAGACTAACTTTTTGCACTGGTTGCACTGGTACACCAGCAAAAAAGTTAGGTGCACCCAAATTTTCATATAGGCAATATTGACTAGTAAACGATTAACGAACAATCTGGTCAACATAAAGTTCTTTATTTGAAGCACAATTCTACAAGAAAGGTAACTTACTGAAAAAGTGTCGGTGCTTAAAGTGCTTCACTGAGCTGAGATTTAGACTTAAAACATCTCAAGATAAATTAAATAAAAATAAAATCTAAATTAAACGTTTTAATCTCATGGCTCAATGTCTTATGGAATATCCTCAATTGCAGTCACATGCCCCTCGGATGGCCAACTCCTGTAGTTTGGCCTTCTTGATCTTTGGCCTTGGCCAAACCAGCTGGCCACACTCTCTCTAGAGATCAAAATCTTCCAGACTTGCCCCCTCTACACTGATTCTTATCAGATCTTCCACTGTGTCTGAATGAAGGGATGCTCTAGTGCAGTGGCTACTCAAACCTCTTTGGTCGTCCCCCCCCCCCCCACCGCCCCCTTAAACCTATAAAACAAATAGCCCCCATCCCACCTCAGACTACCAAATAATTTCACTAAACATTATATATATATATATATATATATATATATATAAAGTATTTACAGAAAAAAACCTGTTCTGTCTAATTGTCTCTCTGTGCTCATACTGTATTTTAATGCAGCCAAATTCTCAATAAAAATGTTTTACTTTATATATTTTACTGTTTCTCTTGTCAGTCAACGGGATAAATATGAAATAGTGACTGAATCACAGCCCTTTAAGAATACATAACCAGATCCCCCTTCCAAGAAGCTAGTCTTTCTAATTGATAATTTTCTAAAATTATAATTGATAATTTTATTGAGCCGTTGTCTGATGAACTCAAATAATACACACAAGACAAGATAAGACAATTCCTGTGCTGTGATTTCGGCTGTATTTGCTTGTAAACTTAGAGAAGCAATAATATCTGTTTTAACTGGGGCTGCTCCTCTCAGACGCTCACTGAACAGAGCAGATGCAGAGAAAGAGCTGCATGCGCGCTGATCTTGCGCCGTTGCGACAGTACAAACGATCACAGAGACTCACTAAAGTTTGTCCAAGAAGTTGCTAGATTTTTCACTAGTTGCTTTTTTGGAAAAAAAAGTCGCTGTGGGGGTCTGAAAAGTTGCTCAATCGAGTGACAAAGTCGCTAAGTTGGCAACACTGCACGCATCTCGACTACTCACCTCTCTCTCTGTCTGCAGACTGCAGCAGCACACGTACAGGAATATCTGGACCACGGCCAATCAGAGAGGGGGTCTGCCCTTCACTATCTGATTGGTTTAGATGATGATATGAGCCTAATGTGTGTCTGTTGTTGCACCACATGGAGAATTTTTTTTTTTTTCTTGAATGGCTGGTCGCACCAGTGCGACCTCCGATTTTCTTTAGTCGCACCATTGAGAAATTAGGTTGCACGTGCGACCTAGAGCCCTGATATGTGACTTATAAGACATTATAACTATGAGAAATATAATTCATTGTAACTTAAGTGGATGCAATGTGTTCACTGTGTGTTAAAAATTATCATACTCTTAAAAGCTATGACCATAAATAAGTAAATATTATAATACCATTAAACTGTTCTTGTGAATATTCATAAGATGATATAACATATTATATAGGTTTTTTATAATGCATTATGCATTCATTACAGTGCCTTATGAATACCCTTATACTGTATTATAAATATGGGCTTCATAGAAAGTATTACCAAAATTTTATTTTTGGGTGAACTATACCTATAACTCTGCAGGAAAGTGGCCCTTCAAGAGCCTGATAGGACTGTCACGGAAAAACACTGCACGCTATATATAGAGTCATTTTAGAGTTTGTAGTGAAGAAGAGACTATTTCATTCTTACCTTTTGTAATCCAAAGCATACCTTCTGCAGAATTTGATCATACAATTGGCAATATATATATATGTGAATGTGCAATGCTAGAGCCATTATTTAAACATGCTGCATTTGTCCAATCAGTGACACTGACACCGCAAATATGCAAATAAAGACTTTAGCCAGGAATGTGCAGTATGAAACGGCATCTTATGAATACCCAGGATTAACTTTTAACTCTAGGTAAAAGTGTGAAACATTAAGCAAGATAACCCAGGATTCCACTTACCTGGGGTTTAGAATGACCCAGAGCTAACTCTTTCAAGTGTGAAAAGCCTTTTTGAGTAGGATGTAGGGACAGACAAATGCAAAATGCAGGACACATCTGTGACACCAAAATCCAGTGCCATTTCTTTTTAACCATTTACATTATTTGTTGCTGTTCTCACACTCTCTGTGCAGATCTATCTTTCTTCCCTCATCTTCTCACTATATCTATCATGTGCCACTATCTCATTGTCACTGCCACTGTGCCCAGACACACTCATGTGGCAGCTCACACCTGCAGAGGGTTCCCCACTCCCACCACCTCATCTATCAAATCAATCTCCCCTCTTTCTCTTCACCAGTCACAGGCCCTCAGAGAAAGGAACATGCCCAGTGTGATAACCATGCTCAAGCAGGGTCCTGAAGCCTGGGACTGTCTGCAATTAATGGACCTTCAGTCTGACAGGCCCTCCGTCGCCCCTCACCTCAGGCAAGTCTGGAGTCCCGGCCCGGGTGTGCGAGAGGAGTACTCAGCATTAAGTGCACCTAAGAGCAGCCTCTTGAAGGGCACAAGCCAGACAGAGATGGTGTTGAGGAAGCACAATGTCTGCGCCACATTTTGGCAAGCTTGTCAAGTGCATATGCCAAAAAAAAAAATATTCCATCCTTTATAAAATGTGGATCTAGCGCAGTCCTTAATGCAAACAGTAAATATGCGATAAGTCTTGGCCATATGTAAAAACGGTGTGCGATTTCAGGTTCACCATGCGACTTCTCCATTCACGGCAACTTCAATACAGTATTTGGTGTCTGATTTTGCAACTGTGTCAGAATGGAAACTAAAGTATCACGCATATTCTGATTCCCATCACTAAACCTAAAAAGCTTTTCTGTAACTAAGCCTGGATGCTGGATTTACCATGTGTGCAGGTGATAAACAAAAACAGTGTTAAATTAGCTACTAAACTACAGTCTAATTAGATCCCGTCAGAAGCAAAAGCTAAAAGTTCACTGTAGCCTCTTATTTGCACAAGGACATCTGCTTAGGAATTAAGAGTAAGAAACTGTTGAAACAAAAAAGGTCCTTTTAGCACTGAGGATGAAGACAATGTTGCCCTGTTGCGAGTCACGATGCCCCCTTTGAAGAGAAATAAGAGTGGGCCCACATGTGCAAGTTAATCCTATTACCCGGGAGACATGGGGATCGCTGCTTTCGATCAGGGGTCAGAGCCTGAATGACCTCACTCTTACCAGAACAATGGAGCGGAGAAAGACAGTGGGCTTGGGAAGCTGACAGCAGCGTAAAAGGGAAGTCTAACAGACAGGTTTTTATCAGACGTTTACTTTACCTTTATATTTGGGTTTGTTTCTAGGTTAGGGTTCTAAGTTATGAGTCACGCATCATGGAAAATGTTTGAATGGAAAAGTCAGCTTAAAAGTTAACCTTTTCATCCCCAATGAAACCTCAAAGACAAAGTGCAGGCCTGGCTGCTCCACTGAACTCTTGGCAGAGATGATGGGCTGGTTGGCAGTATGCAGCTTGGTTGTGTGTGTGCTGGCAGAGCCAGTGCAACCGAGACTTTAATGTAGCTGGCATGAGCCCGCACAGAGGTAGGTAGAGGCAATGCAGGCGTCTCATCAGAACCACTAAAGCTAACAAAAAAAAACCCTGCTGTTTATTTTCCTGTCTTAGTGTGAGAACAGCCAGGTTTTTGTGGGTGAGAGAAGAAAAAAAAATGTAAGGGCTCATTCAATATGGCCATGGTATAAAACATCAGCCTGCCCTGAGAGGTTTCACTTCATTAACACTTGCGCATTTAATTCTTTCTGAAACTGCAAAAATTTACTTGGCTACTATCATAACCTTGGTTCCCTGAAATATGGAACGAGTATGGGAAAAAGCCTTTTATCTGTTGAACTGAAGCCTTATTCAATCACACAGTGAAACTGCACAACTATTGGTTCCTGCAGTGTGTAAAAAACGAACCAACGGGTCAGCAGGGGAGCTGCATGAGCCTATGGCGACGAAGCCCACCAGAGCCCGCCAAAATGGGCAAAGCCATGTGGCAATGTAAGCAACCGTTTCACCTTAGGATCCTCGGGTTACTTCGACTGAAGCGACGACTGAGTCGTGCAGCTAACTAGCATGGCAATGTATGCAGTATTCCTTCCATATCTCAGGGAACCGAGGTTACGGCAGTAACCAAGTACGTTCCCTGTCGATACGCCACTGGTACTGCATCTTGATCGGGACACCTCTGGCTCTGCACCTCTTTACCTAAATTCAGTACTTCAGACCTGTGTGCCCTCTAGAAGCTTGCGTTCTGTAAGTGAACGTCCCTTTATTGTGCCATCCCAAAGAGGCACAAAATCACTTTCACTGACTTTTTCATTAACTGTTCCCACCTGGTGGAATGATCTGCCCAACTCAATCCGAGAAGCTGAATCCTTAGCCATCTTCAAGAAATGGTTTAAAAACACATCTCTTCCATCTTTATTTGACCCTTTAACTCTAGCACTCTCTATTCTAATTCTATTTTATCTATCTGTCTTCTTTTTATTTAAAAAAAAACACACACACACTTGACCCTCTATCAATTGCATATTTATTCTCTAACTGCTAGCTTTCTTTATTTTCTATTCTATCTACTTGTTTCTTTAAAAAAAAATAGGTTTCTTTTTTTCTATTCTATCTACTTGTTTCTATAAAAAAAACTTACTACGTGTAATGCGTTAGGCTAACTGAGACTTGTCATTGCACAAGCATTTTGTTGCTCTTTTGTTGGTTTTGATTGCTTCTGTTTTCCTCATTTGTAAGTCACTTTGGATAAAAGTGACTCCTAAATGACTAAAATATATATATATGTGGCTGAACAACTGGTTATCAAATCTAACTCTGCCTCCTGCACACTTGATCCTATTCCAACATACTTCCTCAAATCCCTTTTGCCTTCACTCATCCAGCCTATTACTCATATAATAAATAGATACCTTGCTACTGGTTATGTTCCACAAGACCTAAAAATAGCTGCCATCACCCAAATCCTTAAGAAACCTGGACTTGAGAATAGAGATCTGAACAATTTTAGACCAATATCAAACCTCCCATTTGTTGCTAAAATACTTGAGAAGGTAGTTGCAGCACAACTGCAGTCTCATTTAGAGAAACATAATCTTTATGAGCAGTTTCAATCTGGTTTCTGTCCCTCTCACGGTACAGAAACAGCACTTTTAAAAGTGGTTAATGATCTCCTTCTGGTTTCTGATTCAGGTGCCCGCAGTATCCTGGTTCTCCTTGATCTGAGTGCTGCCTTTGATACTGTTTGCCACTCTGTAATTCTTTCTCGACTATCTACTATAGGTATCAATGGTGCTGCTCTTCAGTGGCTAACATCATATCTATCGGATAGACAGCAATTCGTTAGGATAGATAAGAATCAATCTCGCACTGTCACTATTTCCCATGGTGTACAACAAGGTTCCGTACATGGTCCACTTCTATTTCTCATTTACGTGCTGCCACTGGGTCAGATCATCAGACGCCATGGTCTCAATTTTCATAGTTATGCTGATGATATTTAAATCTATTTTACAGTTCAACCAAGCTCATTTTGCCCACCCCTTTCTATTGTTTCCTGTCTTCAAGAACTTAAAACCTGAATGTCAGATAACTTTTTCCAACTAAATGCAGACAAAATTTAAATCCTGCTGGTTGGCCCTATATCACAGAGCTCCTCCCAGCAAGACATCTTCATAGTTCCCTATTTGTCGGTCACTACGAGTTATATCGTGACGACATAGGGTATTTACATGGAAGCCCCAATCATCTCTGACTTTAAGAGAAAACGCCAATGAAAGTCACTCCCCGTGCATACAGGTATAAAAGACCGACAGGTGCATCCACTCATTAGATTTTTGCTTCGGAACTGAGTGGATGAGAAGAGTGCTGATCTCCACAAATCCATTCATCTTTGTTTTGTTCCTGGTAGGTGTCACGGTGCAGTCAGCAGAGTCCCTTTCAACAGCAATTTCCCTGGGCACTTCAACTAAGAGAGCAAATTCTAAAAGAGCAAATCACGGACGGTTGCGTCTTTTTCAAGATGCCGTTCCGTCCATGTCCTTCTGGTTGTGGTCGTTTCCTGTCCGCGGATGACGGACGCGAATGTTGTCTTCAGTGTCTGGGCCTCCAACACGCTGAAGATGCGTTCATGGATGACTCATGCGCCTGTTGTGGGCGTATGAGCATGATTTCGCTGCGATCTCGCCTTTCCTTTCTGAAAGGATTGGCACCCTCTGCTGCCACCCGTGCTCGGTTCTCTGGCTCGAGCAGAGAACCACCGGCTGGCGCTCTGGGAGATCTGAGGGTAACAATGAGAGCCTCTCCGCCGGGTACGTCCCCACGGACCTCTTACACCTTACACAGCGAACATCCCGTCCGGTTCCTGGGTGATTTCGCTGGTCCGTCCCACGGGTTGCCCAGCATTTCATTCGGTGTGCCATCTGAGGATAGGATGTCGATCGCAGCATCGAGGGATGGGTTTACGTCTTCTGAGGATGAAGGTGTGGTGGGGCTGCCCCCCTCGGGTGTTGTCGCCACCGCTGCACCGGACCCAGAGCTGACGGGCATGTCAGGGACCAAGGTCAGGGACCTCCAAGCGTTTTCAGTAAACAAAGAGTGCCTTGTGTTTGGGCCAGTCTACTCTCACGTTGTTTTGAGACCCCGGCCTGGATACGTGCCCAAGGTTCCAACCACGCCCTTACCATGGTGAACCTGCAAGCACTGCCCTCGGAGGAGACAGATCCAGCCTTAGCGTTGCTGTGTCCCGTAAGAGCATTGCACATATACGTGGACCGCATCCGGAGCTTCAGAAGCTCTGAGCAGCTCTTTGTCTGCCACGGAGGTCAGCAGAAAGGGAAGGCTGTCTCCAAACAGAGGCTGGCCCACTGGATAGTGGATGCCGTCGCCTTGGCATACCAATCCCAAGGCGAGCCGTGCCCCCTGGGGGTGAGGGCTCACTCCACTCGGAGTGTTGCCTCCTCCCATGCGTTGGCGCACGACGCTTCTCTGGCGGACATCTGCAGAGCTATGGGCTGGGCGACACTGAACACCTTCGGAAGATTCTACAGTCTCCGTGTTGAGCCAGTCTCTTACCTGTGTGTTGGGTAACAGATAATAGGCAGGAAGAACTGGCCGGTGTCACACTTGCTGCGCCATTCCCCCTCACCCGGGGATACGAGCGCCTTTTTCTCCTCCAGTTCAGTTCCCCGAACGGTGAACACTGGTAGAATCCTCCAAGCACCCCCGGCAGTCAGAATGGGCGGAGCAGTCTGACGCCAGGCCCAGTACTGGTGTTAGCTCACCCGGGTCTCCGGTAAGCCCCTATACTGGGCTAGGTATCCGTATGGCCTGATTCCCCTTTGGGTAATCCCATATGTGTATTCTTCCATGGTAAGGTTTCCCTCATGGTAAACCCGTGTCTTCTCTTTGACAGAGCTCTCTGTCAGGTTCTGCTGGCAGCCCTCCTCCCTACACCTAGGTAGGATCTGCCCCAGAATCCAGTCGTATGTAGTACTGCCCCAAGCCTGGGTCAGTCCATATCAGTGTCTCCACATGTTACCTCCCTTCGGGCAGGATGTGGCCTCCGTAGTGCCCTTCTCTGGAAGGCTCACTTCCCTGCCGTTACTGCCAAGCTGTAACAACAAATAGGAAAGACTTTAAGCTGTCTTTCACTGAAGGTCAAAATCCCTTTTGATTTCTGTTGGGAAAGGAACAGCGGCTTGGCTATCTCCAGCAGCAATGTACTCAGTGGTTCCTACGGGCACCAAGGTTAGCAAATTTGCGCTGGGGCGGTGGGAAGGGGGCAACCTCTTGCAAAGCATTTGTCTGTCAGGTGTTCGCTTGTCAACATCTGCATGCCACAAGGTTGCTACGGGGTTCAGCTTGTGGCGCTTTCCATAGGACCCCTATGTCATCACAACATAACTCGTAGTGACCGACAGATAGGAAACGTCTCGGTTACGTATGTAACCCCCGTTCCCTGATGGAGGGAACGTAGACGTTATGTCCCCATGCCACAATCTTGAACCATCGCTGGTTGCCAGGGACTCGTCTCGGCTCCTCAGCGTAAAACCTAATGAGTGGATGCACCTGTCGCCCTTTTATACCCGTATGCACGGGGAGTGGCTCAGGTATGCAAAATCCACTAGCCAATTTCATTGGCGTTTTCTCTTAAAGTCAGAGATGATTGGGGCTTCCAAGTAAATCCCCTATGTCGTCACGACATAACGTCTCTATTCCCTCCATCAGGGAATGGGGGTTACGTACGTAACCTAGACATTATCAATGGTGTCCAGATTAGGCCCTCAACAACTGTGCGAATTTTGGGAGTGTTGTTTGACTGCGCTATGCTTTGATTCACACATTGGTCAGATTGTTAAATCATACTTTTAACAATTGCGAAATATTGTTTGTATTCGCCTCTCACTTGATTTTGCAGATGCTGAAACTATTATCTATGCATTTATAACCTCTAGATTGGATTACGTAAACTCCTTATATAGCGGCTTACCTGCCAAAATTATTAATCATCTCCAAATTGTACAAAACTCTGCTGCTCGAGCCCTTACATTTAATAAAAAATCTGCACATATCACTCCCATCCTTCACCAACTTCACTGGATTCCGGTGGCCAAACGTATATAGTTCAAACACTTAGTTTTAGTTTATAAGGCCCATAATGGCCTTGCACCTCAATACCTAGTCGAGTTAGTGCAACCATATGTTCCTGCACGGACTCTCAGATCTAGCAATGA
Organism: Oxygymnocypris stewartii; assembly: GCA_003573665.1. Classification (NCBI taxonomy): domain Eukaryota; kingdom Metazoa; phylum Chordata; class Actinopteri; order Cypriniformes; family Cyprinidae; genus Oxygymnocypris; species Oxygymnocypris stewartii. The sequence continues at coordinate 193,600 of QVTF01022538.1, forward strand.
TAACTTTCTTGTTGTGCCCAAGTATAAACTCTCTACGGTGGGTGGTAGATCATTCTGTATTATAGGCCCTAAGCCATGGAATAAGCTGCCCCGTAATGTTTGTGCTGTCTCCTCTCTCCAGACTTTTAAGTATCAACTTAAAACTCATCTATTCACTTTGTTCTCTAAATAACTCTTCTACCTCTATGTTTTCCCTTTCTTCAACTTCTGTCTATATGACACATGATCATTTTCTTGACATAGCCTAGCCGATGTTCATCATATGATTGCAACACCTCTTATTGTTAATTATCTGTAGTTTCCTGTTTAACACTTGTTTGTATGATTGCTACTTCTGATTGTTTGGTGTATTATGTTTGCCAATTGCTTGTATTATTTTGTAAAGTGACCTTGGGTTCTTGAAAGGCACTATAAAAATAAAACATATTATTATTATTATTATTAAAATGTAAATGTAAAAATATTATTTGTAAAATGATTACTTCCCTACTAGAATTAGACATTTATTCATCCTTTATAAAAAAATACATGGTAAAGGTCTTGGTTTTGCACAATTTGCACAATATGAAGAATACATAAAGAATTGAAATACTTATTAAGGGGTTATTCAATGCCTTACAGCACCACAGATTTACTATTTTGACAGTAAGATAACTGCATATGTCACATCAGGCAAGCTATCAGTATGCTAATAAAAAAATCTGAAGTGCTGCTTGAACAAAGATAATAGACTCTTCCCAAAAGTTACCATATCCACAGTGTCTGTTCTCGGTCATCTTCTTATCACTCATCTGTAGCCAAACCAGTCCTCTCCATTTCGACCGTCTTTGATCAGCAGGAAAAACTCCCTTAACTGCAATGATTAGAGGATGCATTAGGGGCTGATCAATCAGAAGGCAAATGCTTCTCTTAATAATTGATGACAGGCAATTTACACACTGTCTGTGCACAGGACTCTTTCCAAGTGTTTGACGAATACAGGCGCCGTAGACTATTGACATGACCCAGTGTGATGGAGTTCACCGGTCCCCACAGACAGCCACAGAGACTTGCACTACATTAACTGAATGATACTGAAGAAGTCCCCCCCCCCCCCCCAACAGAGAGCTGAAGTACCTTAACAAGAAAAAAGTTGCTTCAATTAAGTAACGATTCTGCGGTACATGAGCCTTGAGACCATCAACATAGTGTTTGGTGTCAGCATCCGTAGAACTTCAGCAACCATTGTGCGGTACATCTTAAGTCTTCTGAAGCCATACAAAAGCTTTGGATAATGAACAGGCAATTGAGGTACATCTACAGTCACAGTGGACATCAGTGACATTTAACACAATTGGTTCTTGTTTGTATCATGACCAACATCATTGATGCCAAACCTGACAAGCAGTATTTGATTTAAAAGTAAGTAGAGGCCAAGGGAATAATGACTTAAATTTTGGTCTGTTTGTCACTGAAGAGACAGAAAACAGAGCACAAGCTGGAGTATTTTCTTGGTGTTTTTTGTTGTTCTTAGTGTTTGATCACTATTAACTGGCATTATTTGTGAAAGAGCTGTGTGATGATTCATTCACTTCCATGCATACACTATAAAGAACATTGAGACGAAAGTGATTCTATGCAGCTTTTTTCTGGTTTCAAAGACCTACTATAGTGAACAAACTGTTTGTTTTGTGTTGACTGTAAAGCATTTCATTGGTTGAACCTACGTAATGAATACACCCCTTCACTGAATGAATCTAAATGTGTTTTGGATCTGAATGAGAACCAGGACGTCTTAGTTCCTAGACTAAATCATCCCAAAAACTGTTTAAACCATAATCTATGTATTTAGCCTATTGTTGTCTTTTACTATAGTTTGAAAAGCCCTTCAAACCCAAAGGCAAATTGGGGAGAAAAATCATATAGATCTAATTTGTCATCATGCTTAAGCAGTATACACACACACACTGATAATAAACGATGAAGACAATCATGATGTGACTGACCCAGATTTTTTTAACAAAATTTTGTGAGAGTTTCAATAGTCACTGGTCGCCATCTTCTGATGTAATGATACCTAACGAAAGCCTCTCTAAATGAATCAGTGAATGGTTCTGAATCATGTTTTAGTAAACATAATCACAAAATTCAAGTTAATATTCAAAATTAATATTATTAAGAATCGCTACCATTATTAAACATTCTCCTTTCATGATCCTCATGAAAATAAAACAGCATAAAGATAGTAAGGAAATAATAACAAATTTAAATTTGGGGTAAACTATTTCATGAAGAAATCTGATGGAGACACATTTCAGCAGGAGACCAGCATCCAAAACACAACATATGCTGGTTTTCAGTGGGGAAAGTAGACGACTGCAGGCCAATTACCTGTCCTTTATTTAAATTGAGGTTTTTGCTGGTTTAAATTAAGACTGGGCTTTAGCTGAGACCAGAAAAAGGTAATAACATTTCCCTATTAATGATACAATGTTTTTCCACTGTGTCACATAGGTTTATGGATCAAGGAGCCCCTTTAAAAAATCCATGATGTCTATCATCTTAAACCACTGCTGTTTAAGATTCATTTTCAGACCAAGGAATTAGTTAAAAGGAAACATGTTTTTCTCTCATCCCTGTTCTTGTTATCTCTTCTATCTGTCTCTTTCTCTGAAGTCTCCAGCTTTAAACTTAGACTCAGAGCCAGGCTTAGGCTCAGGGGCATTGTCATAAATTACAACTGCAGCCACAGACTAGCAGTCTGCAAACCCTGTCTCTTTAACTTCATTTTCTTCTTCGGTCTCTCAGCATACTCCCTTTGATGCCCTTAACCATTAAGCCTAATGGCCCTTGTCTCGCACAAGCTGTTGAGGTTCGTTAGGGTCCGATTAGGTGTCTGGGGAATACACACAGTAAATCAATGACAATGCTTTAGGATTTGGGAGTGGACTGAAACCATATGGGAGGCTCTATGACTATGCCACATCAGCAAAAGAGCAGAAAAGGTCATGTAAAGCACTGCATTTTAAGACAGTGGACATCACCTTCCACCCTGTGCAGACTCAGAGGTCATTTACATGCGCCCACATGTCTCTTAAGGTATTGTTTAGCTGCTGCCAACTGAAGCCAAGACGTCATGTTTAAAAGTATACAGGAGAGACAATTATGTATTACTCTTCTTGAATAAAGTACACTTTAAAAAATGCTACATAAAAATTATATTAAGTGATTAGCTTACATTTACAATATACAATGGAAAATTCAACACACTCTCATGGAAATTCATAACTATTTTACATTTCAGTGAAATGGTGACTAATTCGTATTTTTGTATTCACCATTCTATGTTTTTGTACAATCTGCTTACGGCCCACACTGATGGTTAAACTTAACAGTGGACCTCAATGTGTTCATTTCTGATCCACATTGTACAAATTCATATGAAAATCTCACATGTAATTTTATTGTGAAAAATCTAATATACAATGTTTTCGGAAGTTGAAGTAAATTACCTCAACACTGAAAAACAATGAAAAGATATGTTGTTTCACATGTGATTGTTTTATTGAAATAGTTAGGTCTATAGTACCGTGTAATTTTTTTACACAGGGTGTCTTTTTCTATATTGTGTTATATAATGGATGTTTACTGCATTCAATTTATCATGTGTGTCACTTGTGTCTTTGTGTATCAACGTTACATTCTACTTTACCTAACTACATACTCATGTAAAGCAAAACAAATATTATATAGAAAATCTTGAATGTGATTGTTTCTATTGTTGTAATCTGTAAACTGTGCACAACTCTTTATATAAAATTGAATATAGAAGTATATCAAATGTTATCCATGTACATAGATTACACTTATGTAAAGCAATACATACAATACAGCAAATCTCAACTGCTTATTTTTTTTTTTTTTTTATAAAATGTTTTATCTATATCATCACCCAACTCTTTATATAAAGTTGGATACATAAGTATGTCCAACTTCATCCACATAAACACAGAATAATCATGTAAGGCAATATATACATAATATAATATCCCAATTTCCTTGATTGCTAGTAGTGCCAGAAAATGTAAACTATATTATTATTCTGATAAATGCAACTATGAGATATTAGGAAATTACAAACATTATAATGATTTTCTGCCAAGCTGCTTAGGAATAATGGGTAACAAGCACTACACAAAAAAACAAAATAAAGAATTGACTTGACTTAATTTTTTTATATATTGGGTCACTCTTTAAACAAATTGCATTTTTAAATGCATGCTATTGTGTATGCATGTATATTGTACCATATAGGGCACTTCTGTGTCAACTGTTGTTTTCTGGGTCAGAATTGCCTATCCATGGAATCCCAGTATCTCATTCTCACCATTCCTTTCGCTCTGACACCCCGGTTAGAAAATACTTGCGTGAAGATTGTCTTATTCATCAAAAGAATGTCCACAAAACAGAACAATATTAGAGTGAATAACAATAGAGAAAGAATCAGGCCACACTCTTTTTAACTAAATCAGCTCTGATCACACCATTGGCCTTTTCCTCAAGAAAATCTTCAGGATTTCCTCCTAGAGTATCCCGGGGACAATTAGCGCACCAGTCAACGAAATAAGTGTGTCCATCTAAACCAATTACGCAGCCTAAGTGGAGAGCATGCTAGCCAGTGGCGGGAGGATGGCTCCTGTACTGATTAACTGGCAGACACATTGACCCGCCTGACCTCTTAAAGCCCTTTGGGGGAAACCCTTGTCATAAAGAATAAATCTGGGACTACCTCTGTTCAAACATAGCAGAGAGCTCACAATAACCGTTAATCCATTATGCAAAAAGTAGGTATGGCTAATAGCATAAACATGGTTCATGCTGCATGGATCGTTTTCAAGACAAAGGAGGTTATGGCCTATGCGGGGAGCAGTTTGAAAGGAACAATGTCTGTGTGTTTAGGACTACCGGGAAAGTTGTTTGTTTAGTCTATAGCGAGGTTGGTTTAAGCATTGACCCGATTAGCCAATTGCAGTTATTAGTAAGGGAAAGCTTTGATCGGTGATGAATAGAGGAAGTTTCATGGAAACACTGTTTTGATGGAAACCACCCTGTCAAAATAATATCTTTATTTGTGATGACGTAAACTGGCAGCAAAATATTATTTGTGACTGCTATATCAATCATATTCATCATATAGTCATCTCTAAGGGACATTAGCTGTTCTATGTGTGCAGTGACAACCTTATTTTAATTAGTTCAGGTGATGTAAGCCTGTTTATATAGAAACAACACATTTCTGAGAAATCCTTTTAACAGTTATTCAAATAAAATAATTACAAAAATATGGTGACACAATGATTATTAATAATAATAAATAATAATGATTACTATATTCATGTACAATGCTATTTACATGGTACTCCAGGGTACATAAAATAATATTGTTACACGTTACATGTACTTACTATTATAATAACAATAAATGATGCATAATTACATGCAAGTAATCCCTAAACCAAACCCTAATCCTAACCCTAACCATATAGTAAGAATATGTAGTTTATTAATATTACTCAGTACTTAAATGTAAAATAACATGTAACAAGGACACCTTCAATTAACACCCAAGATAAATGCCAGTGGAAAACAATAAATAGTTGACTTGTGAAGAGAGCAATCACGTAAATAAAGCGTAACCAAATATTACAAGAATCAGAAAAAACTGCAGTACCACTGTAATTTAAAAATTAATTATTAGAATATTCTGGTTCTGAATGCTGATTGCTGTTTTTTATTGTTTAGTATTAAATATTAAGGAAAATTATGAATATTATAACAACCTAAAATAAGAAAAAATATTCTTATTATTCATTTATATAATTTACAACATTGTTTATTACTAGAGGCATTATAGTGATGATTGTATAAATAATAACAACTATTTATAATTATATTATAGTGACTAATAATAATGAATGATTTAAAAATATTATCATAAAACTTAATCTATTCATAACAATCTAATCTTGTTACTTCACTGATCAACATGCAATGTCTTTTAGGTGTGAATTTTGTACATCATTGTCCAACCCGATCTCGTGAATGTGCGTATAAATATTAGGCCAAATAAAAACAAAAACTCCTGGTATTGATACGCATAAATGGACTTTGGCATGTATATGCTACGCGATGGGATAGGATTAGGGTTGTGGGGTAGATGCGTATCATATGTATGCGAAAACTGTGTATTATATGCACCCCAACCAATTTCGTATCATATGTACGCGAAAACTGCATATTATATACACTCCTTGCTGTGTTATGATATACTTAAGAGATTAATTTTATTTCTTAACAATCTTGGCAAACTATTTTTTTATCTCTTCATATTAGATGGCCTTAACTACTATGTACTACATTTAAATTAATCATCTGATGCAATGCCCTTACTGTGTACATACATGTTTTTACATTGTTCTTATATTTATTATTTTAAATGCCTGTGTATTTTTACATCTGTAATTAATTTCTGTTATTACATTCATGATTATACTGTTGACTCATTCCTTACACCTTAACCCACCCTTAAACCTACCCATACCACCAAACCAGTCCCTAGCCTTACCCATATCCCACCTCAATGGCAGCAGAAGGCTTTTGCAATACAACACAATGAGTACATTGTACTTATTTTTTGGTGTAATTTCATAGTAGTTAAGGTCACCTAATATAAAGTGGGACCCTTTTTTGTAAAATAGTGGTGATTTGCCCATTACAGTAGACATATCTTATGCTTTTGGCTCGCATAGGTGCTTTCTGCCTTTTTCATGTGTGCGTCTGTTGCAGAGCGAACAAAGTATATGATTCTGTTGATTGCCATGAGTCACAGGTGTCTGTCCTGTACAGTCCACACATGCCCCTTTGAGATTAAATTCAATAACAAGTTCAAGCCCTCCTTAAACAGTTTATAACCGAATCAGGGGGACAACACAATCCATGAATGCCCTTAGGAATGAGACAGTGCTCAGGGCTCTGTCAGAGCAATCATAATTTACTATTTACCCTCCTCTCTTTGACAGATCTCTTTGTTCCAGCCGACATTACACATGTCAGGTCATAACAGCATTTCCACCAGCTGACAAGCAAAGGCATGGCTTTAAATGAGGCCCATTATCATGAATCACATTTGAAAATGTCAAAGCCTGAAAATTCAGGAGGTGTACCAGAGTTCTCCTCTTAGATCTTCCAACACTGATTATATTATATTATATTATATTAATATATCAGTTACATTGGATGTGATTCCCCATTGACTGATCAAAGCAGATGCTGCAGTGTAGAGAGGTTATTGGATTAGATGGGGGTGCCAGAGACGAATATATCAAGAGACTGTTTCGCTCAAGACCATGCAAAAATGCCTTGAATTTATGTTTGTTGCTATTAGCCTTTTACACTGACAAAGATTAAATTTGACATATGATGCAAAATTGGATTTAAGTAGCCATGCTTGGTCCTGGATTTTGCTTTTGATTTGTATTGTGCTGTTGCTCACAAGGTACAGCTTTAGGTAAAGATATGGGCCTGGTTTTACAGACAGGGTTTAGACTAAACCAGGATTAGGCCATAGTTCAATTAGGACATTTAAGTACTTTTTATTAATGTACATGGAAAAAAACTTTATTGGTGTGCATCTTGAAACAAAACAAAGGCACTGATATATTTTAAGATCAGTTAGTGCACGTTTCTTTCAGTTGAAACAGCTCAGACTTACATTTTAGTCTAGGATTAGGCTTAAGCCTTGTCTGTGAAACCGGGGAAGGTGTATTATTTTTTAAGTCTGCAATTATTTTTTAGTGACACAGACATTGCATACTTCAGCTCTGTGAGACAGTGAAACACAAAACTCAAACTTAAACTTTGATCAAATTCAGTTTACTTTGCTTTTTGGATCCAGTTTTAAACTCACTCTTCAAATTTAGTGTGAACCTAATTCTCCGCTATTTGAAGCCAACTTTTGGATCCAGTGTGATGCTGTTTGGATCCACTCCAGTGTGAAGTTAAATTTTTTGTTTTGGATTCAGTGTAAAAACTTTTCTATTCAGATCCAGTGTGAACTGCAAAGAAGTTTTTAAATAGTATTTTTTTTAAATCTTTAAAAGAAGTTCCATTTACTTGAGAAGAAACTCTGATAACATATTAAGAATGTACATTTAATATAAATGTATTGCAAAGGCAATGTTTTACCTTTTATTTAAAAACAGGTTAAAACAAGCGAAATCATTTAGTGCAGTTTGACAAAATACACTAACATACAAAATACAATTTATGACAACATGTTTAATATCTCATACAGTGTCTCTTCTCAAGTAAATGAATCTTGTTGTAAACACTCTCAGACATTCTAACTGGAAAACGAGACAAAAACATCTGATAAAGTATGTAATTCTTTTTGGTGCTTAAACATTCACGCTCTGATCTTTCATGCATCAGACCAGTGTGAACTTCATTTTGCACTATTTAAATCCAGTGTGTGAACTTAAACTTTCACTATTCCTATCTCTGTGAGCTTAAACGTTTACTCTTCAAATTTATTGTGAATTAAGAAACATTATTTCTGACTGAAGTTGCTGGACAGAGTTTGCCGGCTATAGTGCTAACATTTTCCGAAGGTAAACTAACCCAACCGGATGAATCAGCTTTAGATTTACAGCTCAAACATTTGAGAATGGAAACATCTGGTCTAAAACCAACGCTTAAAATAATAGCACGTTCAGCATGACGAGAGGCCATTATCTTCACATTTTATGGTATTTTTCCCATTATGTGCGCAGTTGATATAGGCAGAGGTCTCTCTCCTGGTGTTTCCCGTCTAAGGAGGTAAGGCAGCAGGATTTGGCTATTGGCATTTATTGAACATGTAAAGTATTCATTATTGATACACAAGGGCACAGCGGCATAATAGAAACTTCAGCCAAGTCAATAATTGTAATTTTATCCAAGTTCAATACTTCTGTATTTTATTCCACCATATGGACCAGCTGCAAGCCCATTTATTTACAATCACACATTCGCGAGTATCTTCTATAATACAGGTGGATTGTCTTGTAGATGCTTAGTCTTTTCATTGCATTTACGGAGCAAAGTAATAAAAGGATTTGAGGTTTTGGAAGCTAACCATCAGTATTAATCGCAATCAGTCTAGAAAATAGCACATCCAGTACAACAGGCAAGTGTTTCACCCTCAGAAATACACACACACACACACATACACACACACACACACACACACACACACACACACACACACATACATTTTTTCACCAGAGGAGGGGTTCAAAGCTATATAGTGATGGTAATCATTAAGAAGAGCACATTACTTTTATGATAATGCTGTAAGAGGATGAACCATGGACACTGAGAGAATTCATACAAGCAAGAGCTATATTACTCTGCATCCTCTGTAAAATGACTTTCAATGGCATGGTAATGATTATTTTAATGGAGTGTGGTTTGGATTCAATATATGGTTTAATGTACAGCTTTTCCATTAATGTTTATATAAATAAACCAAAGAATATGGATCAGTGAATAATAAGAATGTGCATGATAGTAAAAAAAAACACAAACAAGAAAAATCTATTGTTTAAAATAAATATGGTAAGTTCTTTGAATTCATGTTGGTTTTAAAACCCTGAATATGTGAATGTGCAAATCTTAATTGTTTTTCTTTAAATGGGAAAAAATGTAAAATATATATTTTTACAAGTATATGTTAATCATTAATTTATAACCATAGTTAAGTTTTTAAAATGTCTTACCACATGACATTTTATATATTTTGTATATTTCTCTATGAAATAGAGAAAGAAATAGATTATAATAAATACATGCCAAACTACTTGTTATTGTTTTTTCCCCCAAGAAGTGTTGCTCTTCATTATTGTTTCACCCTGACATTTTTTTATTTTGTCACCAAAAATACTAAAATTAATTTAAATGTAAAACTTTAAAACATTCTTATCCTATACGAGGTGTATTTAAGTTACTGTATGCATTAATTCCATTTAAATGTATTTTTAAATAAATTTATAAATCCTGAAAAAAAAGTTTAGACAGTTTTTGTGACACTGACCTGTTGTGCTCCCTCAACTGGCATTTTAAGCCTATCACTCCAAGTTCTGAACTCTCAGATGATAACAACAGCTCTTAGTGAGCACAATGGGAAAGCTTATAGTAGCTTTATAGTGCACTAATACATAGAGAGAGAGCAGCAGTGACAGGTGTAACGGCAATCTCTTGGCCCAAGGCACTGTAATGTAATGTGGGCTTCAGATCCAAGGACTTTACAATGTGGGATTGTTTTTCTGGGTTAATCTCTTCACTTTGCACCACTGTCCATCAGGTCAGATGTTGTAAATCTGATAACCATTACATTACTGAGACTAAGTCCAGTAAAGAAGTGCAGTAATGCGGAGAATAGTGACATTACTTAGAGCACTCACTCAATTCATACACTTTATCTCAATGTAATTCTTCATTATATCATGACAGACTGGTAATGTGAATTCCATTTCTTGTCACAACACCATCAGCATCATCGTCCACATAGAAACTATACTCCATGTGTGTGTGTGTGTGGTGTGTGTGGTGTGTGTGTGTGTGCATGTTTATGTGGTTTATGAGGACACAAATTTGTATAATGACATGGGTATAACATAGGTATACAAGGAGAAGGTGATTTATGAGGACATTTTCAGTGTCCCCATAATTTAAAACGCTTATAAATCATACAGAGTGAGTTTTTTTGAGGGAAAATAGAAATGCAACGTCTCCTGTGAGGGCTAAGTTTAGGTGTAGGCTAGGTGTAGGGCAATAGCACATACAGCTTGTACAGTATAAAAACCATTACGCCTATGGAAAGTCCCCGTAAACCATAAAAACCAACATGTGTGTGTGTGTGTGTGTGTGTGTGTGTGTGTGTGTGTGGTTATGAGGACAAATTTGTATAATGACATGGGTATGACATAGGTATTACAAGGAGAAGGTGATTTATGAGGAAATTTCCCCATAATTCAAATTTCCCCATAATTCAAAACGATTATAAATCATACAGAGTGAGTTTGGGGGGGGGGGGGGGAGTAGAAATGCACAATCTCCTGTGAGGGCTAAGTTTAGGTGTAGGGTAGGGGTAGGGCAATAGCACATACAGTTTGTACAGAATGAAAACCTTTAAGCCTATGGAGAGTCCCTGTAAACTATAAAAAAAAACAATGTGTGTGTGTATGTGTGTATAGTTAATGAAATGAGTCAGGTCAGGGAGTTTTACATAAAGATATTTAGATTTAGGGCCCAATTTGGACATTTTCACTAAGGGGTGTACTCACTTTTGTGGCCAGCAGTTTAGACATTAATGGCTGTGTGTTGAGTTATTTTGAGGGAACAGCAAATTTACACTGTTATAAAAGCTGTACACTCACTAATTTACATTGTAGCATAGTGTCATTTCCTCAGTGTTCCCTTTCAAGCTGTCACGAGACATCACGGAGATTACTCCGTTATGGGAACTCCTTCCCTCCAACCTTTCCTGAAGACCTATTGGCTCACGCCAGTCAATGACTGGCCAATTGTCGCGAAGCATGCAAATATGACGAGCTCGAGAGGCAGTATAAATGCAGCGCCCGCGACAATACGTCAGAATCTTTTTCTTCACCTTGCTGAACCTAGGTTATGGCTTAAAATGGTACAACTCACGGTTAAGGTTCGCTCATTCGAGGGCAGGCCTCATGGCTGCTCCTCTGCAGCGTTCAGGTGAGTATGACATTTCTTAAGGTAGTCCGTCTGCCCTCTGATCAGCGGTGGACCTTCGGGACTCAGGTGATGAGCTCATGCAGACTGAATGTCCGCATTCCTCTCACCGTCGAACCTGCAGGACAGGACATCAGCCCGGCTTCTCACGCCCCCCTTCCATGGTGGTGCGGAGAGCCGAGGGCAGATGCGGGAGCAAAGGGATCTCACGTCGCCGCAGATGCTGCACGGAAGAACCCACTGTGTAAGCATGCAGCCCCCGCCTCAGAGCGGCGTTCTGCTGTTTGCAAAGCACAATCGCTCCTCTCTCATTCACATGATAATAGCCCCTCATTAGCGGCTACCGTGTGTTCGGAACAACCTCTCATTACACGATAATAGCCCCTCATTAGCGGCTACCGTGTGATCGGGACAACCTCTCATCCACGTGATAATAGCCCCTCATTAGCGGCTACCGTGTGTTCGGAACAACCTCTCATTACATGATAATAGCCCCTCATTAGCGGCTACCGTGTGATCGGGACAACTTCTCATTCACATGATAATAGCCCCTTATTAGCGGCTACAGTGGGTAGAGGACATTTATAATTCACATGGTAACAGCCCCTTGTCAGCGGCTACAGTGTGTAGTGAACTTTTTATAATTCACATGATAGCATCGGCGGCGCCTTGTGTGTAGAGGATATGTTTTTCTAATTCACAAAGTGCGCGAAGGCGATGGGATCTGATGCTCCTGCGCGGAAAGCGCGCGAAGGTGAGGAGTCACATGACACCCCTGCGCGAAAAAGCGCGCGAAGGTGAGGAGTCACATGACACCCCTGCGCCGAAAAGCGCGCGAAGGCGAGGAGTCACCTGATGCCCTGAAGGGCGCATCCTATCAGCCTCCCAGATTTCGCCGGACTATTACGCCAGTTGTTTACGCCCCTTCACGTGGTGTTCAACTAGGTCGTATAGCAGTCAGCCTGTAGTTATTACAGCCGCTATATTGTAGAGGATCGCGCGAAGGCGAGGAGTCACCTGATGCCCTGAAGGGCGCATCCTATCAGCCTCCCAGATTTCGCCGGACTATTACACCAGTTGTTTACGCCCCTTCACGTGGTGTTCAACTAGGTCGTATAGCAGTCAGCCTGTAGTTATTACAGCCGCTTAGAGGATCGCGCGAAGGCGAGGAGTCACCTGATGCCCTGAAGGGCGCATCCTATCAGCCTCCCAGATTTCGCCGGACTATTACGCCAGTTGTTTACGCCCCTTCACGTGGTGTTCAACTAGGTCGTATAGCAGTCAGCCTGTGGTTATTACAGCCGCTATATTGTGGAAGACTGCGCGAAGGCGAGGAGTCACCTGATGCCCTGAAGGGCGCATGCCTCCCAGATTTCGCCGGACTATTACGCCAGTTGTTTACGCCCCTTCACGTGGTGTTCAACTAGGTCGTATAGCAGTCAGCCTGTGGTTATTACAGCCGCTATTGTGGAAGACTGCGCGAAGGCGAGGAGTCACCTGATGCCTTGAAAGGGCGCATCCTATCAGCCTCCCCGCCGGACTATTACGCCAGTTGTTTACGCCCCTTCACGTGGTGTTCAATTAGGTCGTATAGCATAGTCAGCCTGTAGTTATTACAGCCGCTATGTTGTAGAAGACCCCGGGATCGAGGTCTTCTCTGACAAGTTAAGAGACCCGGGAAGAGGCACCACGACCAGTGCAGGAGCCCTCAAGCTGTCTCAAAATTGTAAAATGTGTGGGGACGAAGTGTGTTCATTAAAGCATACGTTTGCACGAGGAGCTTCCTCCTCGCTCAGTCACCACCGCCGCTCGCCCCTCCCCTTAGCGACCGGACCCACTGCCCACACGGGTTATAGCTGCCAGCCGCTGTAGCCGCTGTGTCAGTTCATGAGCGCGTGAGAATCTCACGCTGGCTGCTCTGCATAAGAGCGAGGGTACACCCTTCAATTCAGACACAGACCACCCCGTTTCAATGGCGTGGCGTAGTCTCTAACACTGACTCGAAATGCCCTTATCCTAACAAGAGCTATACAATTGCTCGGGGAAGGAGCAATAGAGCAATTTTCAGCGAACAGGCGGGACGGCTGTTTTTGTCCAGCCGCTGTTTGGGGTGCCTAGAGAGAGGGTAGACTCTGCCCGATTCTAGATCTCGGACCCATCAACAGAGCGCTTGGAAAGCGTCCGTTCAGGATGCTAACGCTAAGCAGATCCTGGCGCGAATTCGCCCCGGGGACTGGTTTGCGTCCGTGGATTTAAAGGACGCGTACTTTTACATTCGGATAGCACCGCATACTCAGACGGTTTTTCTGAATAGCTGTCAACTGTCAGGGAGAAGCACAGCGTTCCAATACTCTGTTCCCCCGTCCGGGCTGCTCCGGCCCCACGCACTTTCAAAGTGCATCAATGCAGCACTTCCCACTCAAATCGAGCGGAAGGCGCATCCTCAACTATCTGGACGATTGGCTGATTTTAGCTCGGTCCCTGGATACGCTTATCAGCACACATAGACTCTCTGTTTATTCACTTGGAGTCCCTAAGCTATGAGAACCCGCCTCTCGCGAGATCGCGTGGGGGATGAGACCCTGCCTCTCGTGAGATCGCGTGGGATGAGAGCCTGCCTCTCGTGAGATCGCGTGGGATGAGAGCCTGCCTCTCGTGAGATCGCGTGGAGATTATCCAGCCTCTCGCGAGATCGAGCCGCGGCCAATTGTCTTCCCTGCGCCTTTCAGGCAGGGCAGCTCTGTTCAGTTGAGGGTATTTCAGCGGCTGGGGAGTAGTGTGCGAGGGAATGCCAGCTTCGGGACTGTAGCTGGAACCTCAGAGCCAGTGGCACTTAAATCGCCTGGAGCTGGAAGCAGTCTTCTTAGCTCTAAAGGATTTTCAGCCACAGCTGGACCAGCAAAATGTACTGATTCGCACCGACAGCACGTCTGTGGTTTCATACATAAATCTTTAAGGGAGAGCGGAGGTGGATCTGTTCGCCAGAGCGAGAACACGCATTGCCTGTTGTTCTTCACTCCCCGCTGACATCACGCTGACCAGCAGCTAGCCCGTATGCATTTCCTCCGATCAAGGAATGTTACCGCTGGTGTTATGAGAGATCAGGGTGGAGCGAGCATCAGGGATACTCATCGCCCTGAATCCAGCCTGGGTTCCCAGACTTGACGGAAGTGCTGGAGGCACCGCCTTGCCGTTCCCCGGCAGGAAATATATGCTATTCCAGGTCGAACCTGAAACTATAGAGCCATCATGTGTGATCGCTTCAGGGGTATCAGAGAGGGGCGCCTTACAGTCTCGCACGCTCATGGGAGCGCGAAAACCCTGTACAAAACGTTTGTATGCTTCAAATGGGAGTGTTTGTGAAGGAGTCCGGCTCATATCGACCTGACTACTTGCACCGTATGTTCTGAGTTTCCCGCTGCACAGACTGGATAGTGGATCGTTACCATCGACACTGAAGTCTATGTCGTGGCATTGCCGTGCCCGTTCCCCGCAGAGCGGGCAATCGTTCGGTAAAAAGACTACATCCCCCATGTCCACTTTCGTTTCCGCTCTGGGACCAGGAAGTGGGGTAAGAGCTCTCTCATTGCAGCCATTGGGTTTTTAACATCCGTAGGTTGAAGGAACTATTCCTCAAAACTACAGTCCTTCTAGCCTTTGCTTCGGCTAAGCGCATAGAGCATTACACGCTTTTTCTGTGGACAGCGACTGCATTCGATTCGGTCTCGGGACTGCAGTGTCACTCCGTGCCTAAATCACTGTCTACCCCCCTTCGAAAGGACGGAGACGGTTCGCCGTCAGCCTTTGCTACTAAATCATCGCCCTCACAGAGTGCGGACGCCCAGACTGCAGTTTGCCCCGTCAGTGTTTTTGAGATTTTACATTGACCGTTCAAGCAGTTTTCGGCAATCGATCCAGTTTCTGGATGCTATGGTGGGTGTACGAACGACCGAGCCGTATCGAAGCTGAGTCTGTCACAATGGATTGTGGACGCTATCAAGGAGGCATATACAACCCAAGGTTTGGAAATTCCCTCTGTGCATTGAGGGCTATCGTTCCACCTAGCGTGGTTGAGATGTATGTGTATTCAAGATATTGCTTGCCAGCCGGTGGTCTTCGCAGAATATCTTCGCCAGGTTTTACAAGCTGGACGTTCAGTCCTTAGCCTCCCAAGAGCGGTCGGTGAGTAACTAATTCATGTTGCTAAGTTACCTTTGTGGGAGGTGCTGCTTGTACAGTACATTACGCAGCCCTTATGAGGTGTTGTTGTCGGCCCTGAGTTCAGTGCCGCGGACATGGTCATGTTATGGTATGCTGCTCAAACACAGTTACTCTGTATAGCTCCTATAATACTGCTATGGCTGGATGTGTTCTGCCCTGCTCTCAGCGCAGCCCATGTAGTCACTTGCCAGATATGCAAATTTTGTATACCTGAGGTGTAGGCGCTCATTGGCTTATCTCCATCTATCAGCTGTGAGCCCGCCCTTCGAGCTCTGTTATTGGTGGGAATGCTTTCGCGCTGTGTATCTGGTTCAGGCTGTCCGTAGCTTCTCTCACGGCGGGATTGAATAACGTTCCCATAACGGAGTAATCTCCGTGATGTCTCGTGACAGCTTGAAAGGGAACGCTCCGGTTACTATGGTAACCTCGGTTCCCTGAAAGCGGGAACGAGACATCACGGTGATCGCCGTGATCGCTGCTAGTTCAGCCAAGCGGCGTTCAGTTCAGATTCTGACGTATTGTCGCGGGCGCTGCATTTATACTGCCTCTCGAGCTCGTCATATTTGCATGCTTCGCGACAATTGGCCAGTCATTGACTGGCGTGAGCCAATAGGTCTTCAGGAAAGGTTGGAGGGAAGGAGTTCCCATAACGGAGTAATCTCCGTGATGTCTCGTTCCCGCTTTCAGGGAACCGAGGTTACCATAGTAACCGGAGCGTTTTCACATGAAAAGATATAATAAAATATTTACACAAATGTGAGGGATGTACTCACTTCTGTGAGATACTGTATATATGTAGGCTATGGATGACTGAATTAACGAAAACATACATACATGTTTGTTCATTCATTCATCCATCCATTCATTCATTTTCTATTAAAAAAAAATAAATAAAATGTTCTATTAAGTGTGAATAATTTTAAAGTTCATGATACCCGTATTTTTTTATGAAAAATTTATGACGTTTTACAATTCATGATTGTAACAACGGATGTGTTATCATGCTTTGATAAATATCTAAATAAGGACATGTTATTTCTGAAATACTAAAAGACTTCTATTGTCACAATAGATTAAGCCCATAAATAAATAAATGTATAAATACATAAATCCCCCAGATGTCGCTGTGTTATCAGGTTTAGTTAAACATCTAAATGAGGACATGTGATTCCTGAAACACTCCCCCCTAAGCAATTATTTTTTTCTGAAAAAAACATTATTTTGTTATGCTATATATGTATATTCATGTTTTTCCTTTGAGAATTTCCCCAAAAGGTGTTTTAGTCATGTTCAGGTAACACCTGAGGACATTCTTCAGCAATTTTCTTCACGAAGAAAAACGAAGTTAAACATGCGGACTCACGCACACTCTTCACTCAAGAGGAGCAGCAGATCAGAAGCGTCTCCTTGTCAGTTTAGCACCATTATGGAGGGTGTGGCTTTAGCTGCTGTCAGGCGTATGTCCTCCATCACTCATGCTCTTAGATTAGTTTTCTAGAAAACGTCGAGCCAAACTCGTCAGTAGTCGACTTTCACTCGTCAGCTAGTATTGACTGCCATCTAGCGGTGGATAAACACAACGACATGAATCCACACCAGTTCTTGTAAAACAATCAAGAAAGTACATAAAATCGAAGTACTTTTTATGCTAAAAAGTACGCTCTAAATTACATTTCAGTAAACAGGTCTATATGCTTAACTATGGTCTCATTCTTTGCCGTTTATGAAATGCTAATCATGGAGTTTATGAAATGTTGTTACCAGATTCTTCCTCAAGAAAAATAACACAAAGAATAACAGCAATACACAAATATTTAAACACAAAACTAAGTATCTTTTTATTGCAATTCCAAAAAAAAAAAATCAAACCCTGACCAAGACAGCATCCAATACACTAATACTCAATCCCATTTCAAAAAGAGATACAGTTAAATACAAACAATCGCACATTTCAGAAAACCACAGCCTCCATGATACCCATCTGCCCTATTGCGCAGGCCAGAGATATTACAATGTGAAATCACCAGTTTTTGACAGGGAATAAAAGGGTTCAAAAAATAACATTCACACTCTGACAGGTATTAACATGCAGAATCTGATCAAACCAATATGACTTCTCATAAATGTTTTCTCTTTTCTCTCTCAAATTAATTTAGGGCCTTTTTAGATGCGTTTTAAAATATAATATAATTGTTTTTTTTTAAGAAACTCTATGCATTTAAATCTATCAAACGGTCACCGTCATTCAGGCAACATCACATGAGTACTCAAACCAAATCTGCCACTATAGCAAATAGTGAAATTTCATCTCTAGGAATAAAAAACATTACTTATTGACACCTTGACAGTTTACTGTAAAATCTCCTTGAAAAGACAAAGTCTCAAATATGGGGCAACAAACATCTCGCTAAAAATGTGCTGTACACTCTGGCAAACACCTTCGTCTAAACATCGGCTCATAACTATACATCAAATTAGCTCTGGAATGGTGTCGGAAGATGTTATCTGCTTTACATTTACAGACATTATTAATATTAAATAACTTACAATATTGAAATACATACGAAAAGTTGGATAGTCAAGAAACAAAACGCTCCAAGAAAAAGGATATAACAGAACATGCAATCCTCAAACTTTACAAAAGCTTTATCAAAAGAAAATAAATACATTTGCTCTGTAGTCCGATGATCAGAGATATGTCTCAGATGAATTATGCTCTCATTATGTCTCATGCTCTCTGAAAACAAAAAACGCGGCAACTCAAAATTAGAAAGACTGGACAACGCTAACATTGAATACCGGTGTGAATATTTCTATCATGCACAAACAATGAAGTATATTGGCAGAGGAAAATGTGCACACAAGCATTGTGGGGCAAGAAAATTTGATATTTTGAAAAATATAACAAGTACAAAAATATATTTTGTATACCTCCAACTATTTGGTCATTTTCTGAAAATTTGTACAAGCAATTCATGAAATTTTAAAGATGGAGCTGAATAATGCGGTTTAATTTAAAAGGAGAAAGATTAAATACATTTTAAATATTCCTTAAAGAGACTGATCTGCATTTAATTTTTTTGAAAATTACTATAAATCTGATTGCTAAAAAGGAGATTTTTTTTTTACTCTCTCATTCACACCATTAAAATTAAAGGAAAGAAAAAAACAATGATAAGACAAAAAAAATCATAGATTACAAACCGAAACAGTGGCACGTAGTCAAAACATGGACACAAACAATAGCAGTTATTTATTCTTGTGACCATGCAGAGCATCAGAAACCAGGATGTAGACTGAGCGTCGTCTCTTTGAGTTTGTATTAGTCTGACGGAGGAGTTCAGCAGACGCAGAGGGTTGCTTTGCGGGGCTGTAGTATAGGGACGCTGGGGGTCCGTTTGGGACTCTTGCCGGCGTTGCGTTTGGCTACGGTGCGTTCACTAGTCCTCCGGCGGGAGCTGCTTGGGGTGAGGGGGCTCCGTCTGGGCCTCTTCCCCACCGGGCTTGACACATCCGGTGGGGACAGGGGCATCTCTGGCGTCCGGTTAGCCTCGCTGGAGCACACAGTCAAGGCAGCTTTGTCCGTGAGCTCAGTGTAAGAGAGGTTTTCCTCTAACAGGGGTTCTGCGCTCAGACTGACTCCTGAAAAACCGTTCCTCCTCTCCAGCGCCGGCAACGACTCACTGCTGGATGAGGACAGGTCTGGATCCGGGGTCTGTAAAGGGTAAAACATATGGTCATTTTCTGATTCTATTATTAACATTGTATTATATACAAATTACCAGTGTTGGGAAAGGCATTTCATTTTTTTATTGTAGTATGCTAGGGTAACAGTAATAGTTCTTTTGAGAAAATTGACAGTTCACTAAAAGTTTTCTTTACAGGGACTATTTATATTATGTTTTTAAAAAAGGATTTAATGTATTCAAAAGAAAGAAAGAAGAAAACCGCATGTATCAGCATTTATTTGTCATACAAAAGTTAAATGTAGTTATCTAACTACACGTAGTGTAGGAGTTACTACAATTATTAAAGTGACTCAATATTTTTATATTGCAAAAATATTACATTACAATAAACTGTGAAATATTAAAACTTAAAAAAATCATTCTGATATGCTGATTTTTATAATGACTTTTTTCAGGATTGTTTAAAACCCCTTAACTGTCACCCAGGATGCCTAATTTTACTTCAATATATTGAGCAGTATCTATATAGATAGAATCTATATAGAGCAGTAATAGATTAATTTATGACAAGAGTGCACCTCAAAACATATACACCGTAACAGGAGCTCTGACCTTTGACACAAAAATTATATTTGTTTCCTTTCTTTCCTATCACATGTTTTAGCAGTCATCATATATTATATATCATTTGAAAGCTTAATGTTCAATGTAAATGTAAAAGCTTAAAACTTCATCTAGTGGAAACAGATTTTAAATTTGACATTGCATTACCATAGAAATGGTACTTTAAAATATTTTAGCGGGCTCCGCCCCCTTAATGGGATAATATTCCAAATGTATTACGGTCTTATAGAATCTAAATTTTGATAATCTTGACAAAACACATATCATTGGTGGTAGGAGTAACAATGAGAGAGAAATGTATATATTTGTGACAGAAAAATTAATAAAAAATGCACTAGTAACCTCAATTTTATTATATAAAATTCCAATTTAGAACACAACTTATTCAGACATACGGCTTTAATTTTATGCCAACTTTGGATTAAAACCTATTTTGTAAAATATTTATTTTATATCAAATAAAAATAGTACAGTACATTTTCTTACAGTAAATGTAAACTTCTATAACTTTTTTTACTTTCATTTTTTTGAAATGATTACACTTCTGCAATAATCTACTGATCGTCTTCTTTAAAAAGAGACCAAACTTAGGTCTGTATTCAAAAGCATTCATGAATTATAACAATTTAACTTCAAATAGTGCACTTCCAAGTCTATTTTCAAAAGGGGGGGGGTGACAGTTAAGCGGTTTAATGAATAGAATGTTCAAATGAACAGCATTTATTTGCATTAAGCCTGGAATAAACTACGCGATTTTTGCCCTGAGTTGTAAAACTTGTGTAGTGTATTCCAGCCTTTAATGTTTTTTGTAACAAGTAAAAATCTTTACTGTCACCTTTGAACAATTTAGTGCATCCTTGGTAAACAAAAGTATCAACTTCTTTAAAAAAATAAATAAACTAAGAATACACAATGTATATTACCCTATATAATATTTTTTAATACTGGATATTGATGCATGTATATTTTCTCCATGTTTACAATCAGAAAAAAAATAATCATCAGTTTATCAGTATCATCCAGAACTGTAGGAATCCTTAAAATATATAAAGTAAAAGTTAAAAAAGTGATGTTAAAAAAAAATCCCAGAGGAAGTACCAGAAAAGATTTAAACTGCGAACAAAAGCCAACAACTCTAAAAGAGAAAATACAAATAAAGCAAGTCTAAAGTCTGGTCTTCATCACTGCAACAGGGAAACGCATCGTGGCTGCTCTTTTTGTGTTCTCTTGCCCTGTTCTGTATTTTTAATTTCCCCTCTATCAAAATCATAACAGCACCAGAAGAGCAAACAGGAAAAACGATCAAAGCGGCCTCCCAAATCCTCAAATCCACTCCACTTAAAAGGATTAAAAACACAAACATCTGTCCACTCTCCGGCTCTCCAAGCCAAAGCAAAACAGCCAAGAGCAGCTGGAGGAGCCGTGCTTCAAACACGCTGGGGCCAAACAAACACGCAGACATGGCTTCCATCGGAAATGCTCTGACAATGGAGGCCTCGATCGGGAAAGGAGGAGATGGGGAAGAGAGAGAGAGAAAAATAGAGAGAGTGTGTGACTGAGTGAGAGGATAAAGAGAAAAGCAGGCAGGACTGATGAACAGCACATCAGAGTTTCTTTTGGTGGGCATGGAGCCAAAGTGAGGCTAACATGAGCAGGAACTCTGTAAAAAGTCTTATCTAAAAGCTTCTGATTGACTGTGAGCCTGGACAGTGAACAAAAATCTCTTGAAGTTCAAAGCGTATCATGAACTCATGTTTTTGTCTGCTTAAATTGGCTGGGTAGTGTTTAAAAAAATAATGGTACTTCAGTACCAAGTCGGTAATGAAATTGTTCAAATGTGACTATACCAGACTTTGTGCAGTACTGGTAGAACTGAATAATGACCCACACATAGGCGACGTTCTAATCGTTGTAATCTAATGCGCTGCTGCACTGTAACGCACACACATAGGCTTCCGACAGTAGCGCTGTACAATACATCACGCGCAGATCGCGCGCACAGAATCATTCAGCTCGGAAATTTATTGTCAACACTGTTCTGTGATTTCTCAGTAAAATAGCATAGAAACTGAAAAGTTCAAGCATATATTTCTTAATAACTAAATCCCACAGCTTCACTACTAGTAGAGAGACGCTGCTAGGAAGAATTAATTCACACGCAACCGCTCTCACTAATGCATGCATTCATATGAATGTAATCTTTACTGTACTACTTATCTGTATCTGATTTAAAACGAGCAGGAATCTGTGAGAACTACAACGACCCAAAGACTAAAGAACTGATCAAAATAAGCTGTTATAGGTGCAATAGTCATGTGGGCAGCGCTGTGTCATATTTCATAGCTGTGCACAAGGTGTTTGTCACAGCTCCAGACTTATTTGTTAATTAATGACGTCATCAGCGACTAGTCGACTTCGACTTGACTTTAAAAAAAAATCAGAAGTCGTTGGACCCCTAGTACAGAGAACAGTGAAATTTGTACAAGTATAAGTTGTGACTACTGAAATGTTGGTATTGTGACAATAACGTATTTCTTTCCTTTTTCAGCCTGCCTTTACTTCTCAAAATGTAGCTTTGTGATTTTACCTTAATGAGTGGCGTAATGGAGCGGGACCCTATTGCGGGGTCACAGTGCGGGCCCTCTGCCAGGCTAAGTATGACCTCATCTCTGTGCATAGGTAGGTGGGGTTTGCCAGGCTCAGGAAGGGCAATAACTATGACGCTGGTGTTGTCTGCACGGAGCATCCGCTGACGCCATCGCATCAATGCATGGCATCCCAACCGACGCGCAACCGACATCCCAAAAGGTGCCTGTAGGGCATAAAGCACACACTTTTAGATATTAACATAAATAGCATTTTATGACGTAGTTAGGGATACATTTGTTCATACCACAGCTTCATCATGGCTCTGGCACACAGTCACTGCCTCCTGTGGTGGCACCATATTCCAAAGGCCATCACTGCCAACGATGATGTAACGATGCCGTTTAGGGTCAAGGGTCACCACATTGGTGTCAGGCTCAGGAGACACCACAAACTCTCCACTATAGAAGTCATAGCTCCATAGATCACCTGGAAGGACATTATATTTCATATTATTTTCCTACCTTAACTTTGGCAATAAAAATACCTCAGAAATTACAGGAAAAAAATCTCTAAAAAAAGAGTTCGATTATCGGGCCATCAGGGATTGTTGGTGGGGGGAGTGAATGTCCAACGCTCTCTCCACCTTCAATACCACGACGAGGTGTCCTTGAGCAAAGCACTGGCACACAGTCACTGCTCCCCGGGTGCCGCAGCATAAAATGGCTGCCCACTTCACGGTGTGAGAGTGTGTTCACTGATGTGTGTGTGCACTTGGATGGGTAAATGCAGAGCACGAATTCCGAGTATGGGTCACCATACTTGGCTGTATGTCACTTTCACTTATATGTAAACACCCCTCTTCAGAATGATTCTATGAACTTTTTGAAGTGTGAAAGATTTGGTGGAATTAAATTTGAATGAAGACACCGAAATCTCTCAGATTTCATTAAAAATATATATAAATTTTATTAGTGGTTCTCGAGGATGAACAAAATATTTATGAGTTTAAAAGGCTCATAAGGTAGAGAGAGAATTTTTATTGTTGAGGGAGCTATCCCTTTGACTGAATTTGATTGTAATGGATTTTGCAGAGACACAGTTTGCATAATCCTTCTCAACACTATTTAAAGCAATAAATCAAACCCCTTGACATATTAATGAGAACTGAAGTCAATAAAAAAACACATATTAATCAATATTTAATATATCTGAGTGTATCTGTAAGTGTTTACCCAGAGCTCTGGCGACAGCGAGGAAGGGGATCTGATCGATCTGGGTGCTCCTTCTGACCGGGCCGTTGTGAGTGAGCCTAGGCCTCTTCCACACCACACGGTTTACACCAGACTTCTTCACCACACTACACTCACACAAGCAAAGGAAAATTAACTGTTCTTCCAAAACACAATTGTAGTGATTAGTTGATTTGTTTTATAACTGCATGTTATCCAAGAGATTGGTTCTTATGATGACTTAAAGGTGTCAGACAGCAAGCATCAAGATCTCACCTGCCACCTAGTCCTTCAATTCTCTGCTTCTCTTTTGGGAGCTCGGGCTTGTGGTCTTGTGTGACCTCCACAGCTTTGATGACTTTATCAGCGGGATCTTCCCTCACACCCAACACAACAGACGAGTCCCCGACATGAGCAACAAACATGCAGTCCCCTCTGATGACCACCACACTGGCTGTAGTGCCCGAAGTACTGGGGAGGCCAGTCAATGTCTTTGGCCATACAGCTGAAGGAAAAAGACCCATTGTTGTTAACCACCACTGCAGCAAGATACTGCAAAACAAAATGGAAGCCTATTTCCACCAGTTGAGTCAAAAATATTATTTAAGTCATGATTATGAGAAACTTTCTTTTAATATTGACTTAACAGCCCATAATAATGAAAACGTATTCATCTTTATCCCAACGCTTTATTGAAAACAGCAGCTTTGGAGACCAGTGTACATTTACGCGGCTTTGACTAGCAGATGCCACTAGCATCACACCCACCTAGTCTGCTGCTTTGCGCATGCTAACACTCAATAATAATTAGCAGAAAGTTTCAAATTTTTCTGCAATACGAAGTCACTATTTTTAGAACGTTTCTCATAATGAGATGTTAAGTTATTATGAGGAAAATGATCATTATTATGTAATGCTAAGTTGCTATCAGATGCTTTCTCGTTCTAAACTGTTAAATGGGTTCATAGACTGTAAAAAAAAGATGGACGACGCGTCTCCACTTCTTTCCACTATAGAAAAGTGAAGCTAAAGGCTGGAATACACTACACAACTTTTAAAATCTGAACAGATTTTTAAAACAGTAGGCATCATACACTTACCAACTTTATAAATGGTGACAAAGGAAAACTGGGCATCATACACTTCGTGTCTGAAGATCATACACTACCAGACTTTAAAGTTGTTCCGATCACAGAGAACTCACGCAGAAATGTGCGCCTTGTTGCTAGGAGATGCATGACAAATGAAAACATATGTGCTCTAAAATCAGCTGAAAATATCAAACATATTTGATATCCTCCGACTGGATAGAATCAAAAACTGAAGCTAAAAAAAATCAGCTTAATGCATCTCAAGCCTGGAATACACTACGTGATTTTTGCCCTGATTTCCCCCGCTTTTACAGTCTGAACAAGTTGATGCTAGTTGAGGAAAGTCAGAGCCAGTCTGCAGATTACAGCTGACAGATTCCACAGAAAATCTCGTAGTGTATTATGGTCACAGACTCCGATTTTTTAGCTTCAGACTTTGATTCTATCCAGTCGGAGGATATCAAACATGCTTGATATTTTCAGCTGATTTTAGAACACACGTTTTCATTTGTCAAGCGTCTCCTAGCAACAAGGTGCACGTTTCTGCATGAGTTTGTTGTTATCGGAACAACTTTACAGTCTGGTAGTGTATGATCTTCAGACATGTAGTGTATGATGCCCAGTTTTCCTTTGTCACCATTTATAAAGTCGGTAAGTGTATGATGCCTAGTGTTTTAAAAATCTGTTCAGATTTGAAAAGTTGTAGTAGTGTAATCCAGCCTTCAGTGTGGCTGCTGCCATCTTGAGTAAATGACATCATTTGGAGCCCGAGTCTGCACAGTAGTGTCGTGAGGTGGAGCCACGGAATCAAACTCCCACAGACCCAATCAACCATAAAGACACGCTCCATTTTTATAGCATCAAATTACGAGCTAAAAAATCTAACTTATCACAAAAACTAACAATTGAACATATATCAACATGATACCAACTACCTTAAATGACCAAAAACATATTTCGGAAAAATTGTATTGGAAGTGTAATTTATTTTTTTATTTTGAGTAAGTCCCATTCGTTTTCGAGAGGGCGGGGTTTATGACCTGTACTGCAGCCAGCCATAAGGGGGCGATCAAAGAGCACGTAGCTTCACTTTTAAGGACGTGTGAGACTATTATTAAGTTTCATATTACTATTAGAACATGTCTCATTATTATCCGTTTGTATTAATATTAGATTATTTATTTTTAAATGGAACATCAACTTAATTATTAGTTTGTTTCTTATTATTATGATGTACAGAGTACAAAATTATGGTACAGTTTTTCTAGTTTCACAAAATTGAAGTAAAACCGCTGTTTTTGCTTAATTTTGAAATTATGCAATCTAATTTAGATTTAAAAAATGCTCATGCTGCATGTATGCAGCATCTTTGTTTGGATGATGATTAAAATGCAGTGGTTGCTTCTAATTTTAAATGGAAAGAGCACAGACAAAGCCTTATTTTGTTTATATGGAGAAATGTATTTTATTTTTGTTACTTATTCATTTGATTTAGGACTTGCTTCAATTTATAATCTGTCTTAAATCTCATTTTGTTCAAATAAAATTGTGAATCGAGAAATCAAAATCGTTAATCGAATCGTGAGTTGAGTGAATCGTTACATACCTACTTACATAATCATATTTTTACTCAACTCTGGTGTAACCCGCTTTATATAAAGAAATTGCTTATTACCTCTACCAGTTTGTAAAGGTTTGCAACAATTTGACATAGACCTGCCTGTCTGTGCACAGAGGCCTGTCAAAGATTCCGCGCATGCGCATTGCGAGCCTTCCATTCGAATTTTCGTCTTTTCTGCATAAGACAGAGTGGCGCCCAATTTCAAAACGTGTAGGCTATTAGTCCGACAGCTAATTTAACGTTACACTATCGCAGTCTCAGTGTACATCTTTATCTATCTAACCATATTAAGAATAATTCTAACATGCATACTATTTTAGTCGTTATAAATTGCTTTGAGATCTTAAATTGCACTGCCTTTCATCATGACCATATCCTCGGAGGTATTCACAACGCACTTGGAGAGGATTAAAAAAACATGAATGTGAGGAAACGTCACACCATTCACATGGCAAAATCGTATTGAAATGACTTACGTAGCTTTTTCCACATTGCATGATGACATGCGATGAAACCCTTGCGAATTGCGGCACAAACTTTCCGGTAATCTTTCGACCAAAAGCCCCGCTGCTTCTTGAGAAAATCCCAGAGATGATCTCGAGCGAACAACGCAGCTTCTCGCCCTCCGTGGCCGTCAAACACGGCGAAGAACGCGACCGATCTCCTGCTGTCCCCCGCCGCCGGCTCCGTACCGGCGCTCTCCTCGGTGGACAGTGTGTTTCTCCACGTTACCGTGACGGGTAAAGGCTTGTTTGTAACGTTACAGTCCGGCGGGTCGCTTTCAGAGACCGGCTCTTGGTCCGGCTTTGGATCGGTGTGCCCGGCCGCTCGCAGCTCATCGTCGCTGGGCTCCAGCTCCACGATCACCTCGGTTAAATCCTCCATGTATTTTCTTCCTCCTTGCTCGGAGAAGATGCTCACTCGCAGCGATAGGTCGGGATTCATGGCCAGTCGGAGAGCCCTTGCTGATACGTCACCCTAAAGACTGCAAACGCGTGATTAAAAGATTTTAGATAACGTCAAAAACATTTATTAATCCGAGCTCGTCTTTTGTTTATTTTCTAAGCTGCCAGTCCTTCCTTCCTTCGCAGACACACAGTAAAGCAGGCAGAACGGTCATAGCGTCATCTGTTGGACAGGAGGATTATTCACGATGCAGTGCTGGTTTGTGTACTAGTAATATACTATGTTGCTATACCTTCTATTCCAAAAAAATTGTCTAGATATCGCGGGTAAAAGCATTTAAATGATTAATATGCTACATTGTTGTCAAATTACGTTGTTTCAGGGGGTCAGGAATTGGCTTGTTACATCAATTTATTTGAGGTGAATTCTGATTGCAGATTATGTTTTGTAGCTAAAGTTGGCTTTGGTATACTGATTTACTTTTGAGAAAGTACATGTGCTTAGTCTTTTTCCCCCTTACTGCCATATAATGAAGTTATGATGAGCATATAATTCAGCTATGAAGAAAACAATACAATCATATATTCTTGGGAAGAACATTTCTAAAGAAGAATTTAGGAAAGACAGCCATTTGGGTGCATGATTGAATAATCTGGTTCTTTTTACCTTTACTTTTTAGTCATTTAGCAGACACTTTTATCCAAAGCGACTTACAAATACGAAAAGTAACTCTATAAATACACACATTTAAGAAAATTGAGAAATTAAATAAAATGACAAAAGCATACTACAACATTTCAAAACGACATAATTTATCTAAAATTAAAATAGATAAATCAAATGCCAGTAGTTTATCAGTAATCCTAAAAAAGAACAAAAACACATGCTAACAAACAACAACTTAAACATAGTAAGAATTGGTTATAAAAACTGAAACAGAAGTGAAACAAGCAGTAAGAAAGAAGATAAATAAAAAGCGATACTTATATCCTTTGACAGTGTCCCTGCCCGGTGGAGTCGCACGGTAGAGTCGATGGTCTTTACACTCTTCGGTCTTCTCACGAGGAGGTCTTCACGCGACGGCTGCCGCGGTAAACTAAGCTTTTTATACCCATCTAACAAAATACTACTTTCAGTTACTACTGATTCAGTTCCAAGAAAGCAATAAATGATTTTTTATTATTTTAATATGGTAATAATAATAATAATTGAGGTTTACCTATAATGTATATAGTATTTTGCATACACAAAAAAAAAATATGTGGGGAAATTATTATTTTAAACCCTCATTCTGAACCTCTCTCTAAAATGACCTGTTTTAAGGGGCGTGTCCTTTAAGGCTTGTCGGGAATCAGACACTGTTATGATTGGTTAGCGTCATCGCATAGGAAACAGTATGAAGGCCCCCTCGCTATTACATGTGTATTGACAACATCGTCAATATAAAACGGTCATTTCCAGACAAAGCATTATTAAATCATTTTGTGATGCAGCTGCAGTCCGATCTAGTTCATCTTTCAACATATGTTTCTTTGTGAGCTCTCCGTGACACTGCCTCGTTTACAAAACAAAATGCTCCGATCAATCCTCTGGTGCCGTTAATAAACGATTAACTTGTTCCTTACACTGGGATCCTTCTGATATACAACGAAGCGAACGTGAATTACAAAGTCGTGTGAATTACTTGTTGATTTTTGTGATGTTTTTATCATCTGTTTGGACTCTCATTCTGAAGGCACCCATTCACTGCAGATGATCCACTGCTGAGCGAGTCATGTACTGCAAACATTTTCTAAATCTGTTCTGATTAAGAAACAAACTCGTGTACATTTTGAAAGGCTTGATGGTGAGGAACGTTTTAAGCAAATTTTATTTTGGGCTGATGAACCATTAATTTAATACTACGTCAAATCAAGCTCACACTCAAAGTTTTATTCTAAATATAATTTTCCTTCAGTCAATGTCGAGATTGTGTTCATTGTTTTCCATGCATCTTCCCACGGCCTGGAACAGTGGTTTGGTCAAGCTGCTGCTGTTGACAGCCAACTGCTTCCACACTGCTAACAGCTAAAAAAGTGTGCCTCTAATACATCGGAGAGACTTATTTGGTAATAAAACAAAGTTGATTGGTTTTTGTCATCCTCAGTATGAAAGTATAGTATTTTCAAGTCTCATGCACTAATTTGCATCCTTATTTGATTGTCTAATTAAATGTTTAAGAGGCCAAGGTATAAACTGTTTTATGATGCTATTTTTGTCTTCTTGCTGCAGCATTGATGAACATCTGGAAGAGATGAGTTTTTATCTTTCTCTGGAATATTTTCTGTAATTCAGATGAGGGTGGAAAGATCATTGCACCAGCAAGGAACAGTAAACAAAAATATCCTGGAAAGTGATTATTTGCTTCTCTGTAATTATACCACAAGGCATCGCTCACTTACTGATCTCACATCATCTGGATTACGTAATCAGATTCCATAAATTAAGTACTTTTAATTGATTAAATTGCATTTTTAAATACCCGTAATCAGACTATAGTTACTTTTTCTATTGATTAGTTTTTCCCACAGCAGCAGTAAATTATTCATAATTTGATTCTCCCTATAATCCTCTTTTTCATGTTTTACATTTTCCTTTCTAAAATAATCTACCACTTAAATACACTCAGAGGTCTTCCAGATTTGCGGACATTCACACAGAGATCATTTATTAGTTAGGTGGCTACACAGCATCTGGATTTACAAAAATAATTTATGTTTTAAGAAGCATTTAAGAATGGCTTCAACTACTATGAACAGATATATTTTTATTTGAATTATTACCCAGTAAGTTAACCATGTATTACAATGTCTTTGGAAGGCTTTTGTCTTTCAAACACATCAAAATGCATAAATTCATGTTTACATGTAATGCAAGCATTCCCAAATTCTTCTGTCATCTGAACCTCTTTTACCTATATATTTAATTGAAGCACCCCTGAGTTTTTAAAATAAATATTTTGCATTTTCACGGTTCTCTGATGTTGGTTAATGGTCACTGGCATGCAGGTAGACAGAAAATATTAAATTTTTTAGGAAGTGCTATTTTTTTATTGATGTCATTTTAAAATGATTTATTCAAAATTTGTATAATTTAATTAATTATTAGCTGTTTGTTAAACTCACGAACCCCCTGCAGTTTTCATAGTTGCTGCTATTGCTTTGAATTGAAAAAAACTGACTGTGGAAATGAGGTGAACAGCAGAGAGCAGCACGGTCATTCAGTTAAAAAAGTGTGTTTTATGACAAAATGATGTAGTCTATAACTAGTAAATATAGGCTTTTAATATTTTTTAGATAATCAGTCTGAACACATCGTTCTCTCTATCTTTTACATGTAAGCACAGAAACTTTTCAATGCACATGATTTCTGTAAACTAAAATTGTGAAATGACTGTGATATTATTGTAGAGCACAAAACACGTAACACCGTATTATTTTTTTGTACACGTATTATACATATTTAACATTTGTATATCCAGTGCTGTCATGCAGCCTATAAACCTGTTTCTGAAAATGAACATTTTCCTGAGTAGCACCTTGTAAGTTTCTCATTCTCATCTAAAGTGCAACAGAATGTGGGATTGTTTTGATTTTCCTTATAAGGGAACATTATGACCAATGCAGAACTGTAATTGTGGAATGGCATGAGAATTGCATGAGGTGTTAGGTCTTCACTGGTGTGGGATGGCATCTGTTTGCTCCGCTCCCTCTGTCCCAGCAGTGCTCTTGCAGTGCTCTGGTTTACTGCCCAGCTGATGGCCGTACTCAAACCCGATCCTCAGTTCTCCCACCTGTGAGTGCGGAAGGATGTCTGGAATCCATTCAATCACAAAGGGCACAGGCTCTGTCTGCTCAGCAGCACATGTCCCTGAGAGAAACGATGCCACAGTTTTTAGTCATAAAGCACAATACATTGAATGATAATGATTATCCATTTGTACAAACCTCCTCCAAGTGACACAAAGTCAAAATGACTAGATACAAAGTCATAATTATCGAAATTATGAGATAAATTAAAAATAACAATAGCAACATAAAAAAACAAGTATGACAAGTCAAAATTATGAGCTAAAAGCCATTGGCATTGACTAGGTCATGCCATTGTTAGATTCCACTATCTATCTAAGGCTATATAGCCTTTATGACATCTATCATAATTTGGAAACCCGGTGCACGACCCTGGTGTGCAGCAGTAGCAGTGCAGAATTCTGGGAGAAAGAACAAGCAAACACAGAGCCAGTGTACTATGATAACATTCACAAATGTATTAAGGAAAATGGGTCATATTTGGGTCACATGTTTATACAGATAAGTCTTTGGCATTCAAGCAAAGTACTCAAAAGTCAAACATTACCCTATATGGTTATTTAAAAATATAACAACCATTAAGATGTGCGTGCAAGCATATGTATGTGTGTGTTCTGGTGTGTGTATTTAGTTCTTCCATGTGGGTGTACCAGTGTCTTCATGGTCTAGTTCTTGTTTTGTCTGGGTAAGTCTGTGATGGGCACATGAAGACAGGAAGTAACACAAGGGCAGTCAAAATTGGAGCTTAAGAAACAGGAAAATGGCCACTTTAAATCATTTATAATTTAGCATTTCACTTTTAATAAAAATTTGACATGGCTTTTTATCTCATAACTTTTTATGTCATAATTATCATTTACCAAAGCATAATTATTTTCTTATATGGCAGAAATGGACGACCTAGCCCCAGAAATGACATGCAGGGAAAAAATAATACTTATATCTAAACCACAAGTTAACGATGCTTTCCCACGACTAAATTCGTCACCTTAAGTAAATCGTGAATACGGTTTACAAATTCATTACCTCGTTTTAAGTACATCGTGTGCACGATTTACTAATCTTTTATGTCCATTGAATGATATGTCAACAGCGAATTGCTTCCTCTTTGTGAACAGGCTACTTCCCGTTACAGTCCTGTCATATGTTATTATGTATTCCAATATGACGTATTCCAGAAAGTGGTGTATTATATTTCTGAATTTACCTCGATATTGTATAGTGTAGAATATTTCTGTTTTATTTATTTTTTATTTCGGATATAGTGCAGTTTTTCTTTCTTTCATTTTCTTGGATTAACATTAAGGACACCGACAGCTCTAGTAAATAAGGCGCTGTCACTTTAAGAGACAATACATCCAATATAATTATGCACATCCAATTTCTTTCTGAACTGATTACATTGACTTTACATTTACATTTAGTCATTTAGCAGACGCTTTTATCCAAAGCGACTTACAATTGGGGAGTACATAAAGCGATTAATCTTGAAGAAGCAAACATACAGAGGAAGTGCCAATAACACCAAGTCTCAGGCATTGTTCAAATAAGTACAAGCTAGCAAGGGAAGGAGAGAAAGATGAAGATTTTGAAAAAGTGAAATTGTTTTTTTGTTTTTTTTAAGTAGTCAAGTAGAGTTGAAAGAGATGAGTTTTCAGTTGTTGCTTGAAGGTTGACAGGGATCCAGCGCTCCAGATGGGGATGGGAAGATCATTCCACCAGCCAGGAACGGTGAACGAGAATGTTCTGGAGAGTGATTTTGAGCCTCTGTGATGGTACAACGAGGTGTCGCTCACTAGCAGATCTCAGGCTTCTGGAGGAGATGTAAATTCGTAATAGTGAGTGGAAGTAGGTGGGTGCTGAGCCTGTGGTTATTCTATATGCAAGCATCAGTGTCTTGAACTGGATGCGAGCTGCAACTGGTAGCCAGTGCAAGGACACAAAGAGAGGTGTGACATGGGCTCTTTTGGGCTCGTTGAAGACCAGTCGTGCCGCTGCATTCTGAATCATTTGTAGAGGTTTGATTGTGTTTGATGGAAGTCCAGCTAGAAGAGCATTGCAGTAGTCCAGTCTAGAAATGACAAGGGCCTGGACAAGAAGTTGTGCAGCATGCTCTGTCAAAAAGGGCCTGATCTTTCTGATGTTGTGAAGTGCAAACCTGCAAGATCGAGCAGTCTTTGCAATGTGCTCTTTGAAGGTCAGCTGATCATCAAAGATTACACCAAGAGTTCTGACCGAAGTTGATGGGGTAATTGTTGATGGAGTTGGAGTTGCAGAGAAGACAAGAAGCTCAGTCTTTGCCAGGTTGAGCTGTAGATGGTGTTCTTTCATCCATGCCGAGATGTCTGCCAGGCAGCCTGAGATCCGTGCAGCTACCGTTGGATCATCTGGTCGAAATGAGAGATAGAGCTGTGTGTCATCACCATAGAAATGGTAGGAGAAGCCATGTGCCTGTAGGATGGGAGCCAGTGATTGGGGACTTAAGACATAACAGTTTCTTCGAGGATACTCTCCAAGACGGTTATTTTAAAATAATCTTGAATATATCGGTACAAGAGTAAGAAGAGGCTAATTCGGGGATCAAGCACTTTGAGACGTGTCTCTCTGCCCGTGCCCTGTGTGTACAGAACACTGGTGCTGTATTGGGCTCTTTCACATCTTTTTCTGTTTGCATGTTTAAACTGTGATTTGTATTTGTTCGTTCAGGTGCAGGAGGACGTGAAGGAGAGCTCGGTTCGGTGTTGCTGTTCGTGAGATGCAGCCTGGGGGGTGGGACCCTCAGCCGTGGGCCCCTATAACTGTCACCACCTTTCACCCCACTAGCAACGGACCTGCATAGCTATTAAACAATTTCTTATGATTTTAATCTTAAAGTATTAAAGTAAACAAAAAGTAATCAAATGTAATCAGTTACATTAATAAAGTAATTGAAATGTTACACTAATTACATTTTAAATAGGGTAACTTGTAATCTGTAACCAGCCTGTTACATTTCCAAAGTAACCTCCCCAACACTGCTGACGCATCGACATGTCGGAGTGGTCGAATGTGGCATCTACCTATACATATTTATGGTTAAAACTACATTCAACAACAAGCAATATTGCAGAATGTTAAATCAGGAATCTAATTCTTTCTATTTAAAAGAACAGTTCTTTCAGCCAGTAGAATCACTTCTGGTCCAGTTGGGGATCAGAATTGATAGGGGAATATGATTTAGCACAAAACCAGAACAGATAAATCTGACTTCACACTAAGTAAATAGATGCACTTACCCACTCTGAGGAAGGTGCGTAGCTCCAGTGGTCTGATGGCCAGAGGCTTATTGGTGCGTAAATGGTGGCAGGTGTCTAATCCAGGATCAGGGAGAGTTTCCCGACAACGGTACGGTGAATAGGAGCCGTCACTGTTCTTCACAAAACTCTGAGTGAGTTCTAGAGGTAACTGTTCAAACAGAGTGCCATCATTTTGAGACACAGATGCTATGGCCATTAGTGAAGATCTGACACATCAGGCAGCAAACGAGTACACACCTCTGGAGTATCAAAGATGCGTTTCACATGCATCACGTTGGTAATGTGCCACGTGTATTTAGAGAAAGAGCCCAGAGGCAAAGCGTCATTACGCACAAATGCTAAAAACACACACATTACAACATTTTAAAACAAGGTGTAACAATATTTATAATCATCAGATGAGATGGCTAGCATGTGATAAATGTAAGGTTAGATGGCTAACTGATATTCTACTCACTGGTGGTGTAGTTGGGTAGTCGTCTCTTCTTTGAGCCCAATGATAAACGCTGCTGTAAGGCATTGAAGAAAGCCTGAGGGACGTGGAACACCAGCGGCTCAGGCTTTCCTGTTCACAAAATAACCTTCAGTATCAAATCTCATCTGTTCAAAAGGTAGAAATACTTGCAAAGTAGGAAACTTTATTAAAATAAATATATATAAATGTATATGCAATCTTACATAGCACCCTAATTTTCTTATACATAAACATTGTCTTTTTACTGTACATTTTACTAAACCGTTTTATCATTTCAGACATTTTAAAAAGTATGTTTTGCTCATTTTTTAACTTTTGCTACATTTTACAAATGTGTATTTGTAATTTTACACTAATTCCATAAATATAAAAAAGTGTATTTTTATGACAAAAAATGTATACATCATAGCAGTATTGTTGTACAATCCTTGTGAAACGTTTTGCAATATTTGACAACAACTTTATGACAATTAAACATAATAATGAGAAGCATCCTGTCAAGAAATAGATTTTATAATTATACAAAATTAAGGAAAAGAAAATCTCGACAGGATGATTCTCATTATGCCAAGTGCCCTAAAAATGCTGTCAAATATTGCAAAATTGCAAGTATTGAGGAGATCTGAATGTTTAGATAT
The DNA here is from genome assembly GCA_003573665.1 of Oxygymnocypris stewartii. NCBI lineage: Eukaryota > Metazoa > Chordata > Actinopteri > Cypriniformes > Cyprinidae > Oxygymnocypris > Oxygymnocypris stewartii. The sequence continues at coordinate 229,611 of QVTF01022538.1, forward strand.
CTTCCTCTCTCAATCTCTCTTTTGTTTACTTTATGATGGTGTCCATGTGCACCGAGCTAGTAAATACAATCTTTCACATATGACTTGTGTACAAAAAGTCTTCATAATCTTATTTCAAATATTATTTTCTTTTGATGTTGAGGTGAAATGTGACCTGGACATGTTGTCGACAGGCTAATATTCTCTTACCATCAAACTGAAAGTGCATCGTCTGATGGATCCTCTCAGTAACACTGGTCAACCACTGCTGGAAATCCAGTGACACATGTGTCTCGTCCACCAGCTGGCTACTTCCTGTTTAATTCACCCAACACACATCAAAATCAAAAAACTACGACAACGAAAGCCATGTGTACATCATTTATATTTTCAAACTTAAACAGGTAATGCGATTATAAATTTCTCAAATCAACCATCATCTGTACTAAAGAACAATGAGAGCATGGGAAGGATGCAGAAATGAAGTCAAAGAAGAAGAAAAGCAAAGACGTGAAAGGGAAAAGGATGTGTCTGACAGCACCTGGGTTCCTAAGCCCAGTAGAGCTGGAGTGTTTTCTGTGAGTGGGCTTGCGCTGGTTTATGGTGGGAGCAGAAGTATCTTTGACAGCCAGAAGTAACGTGGAGGACACAAAGGAAGCTGTGTGAAACAGTGACAGGTCCACAGAGCCAAAGAATAAGAGAGGAAAACAGATTGCAAAGGAGATGGTCAGTAACTACAGAACATAACAGCAACATTTAGATATCAACAACAGATATCAGTGGGTGGAAAAGAAGAGACTCCGAAAAGATTCATTTTGAGGCCCGTTCAGAATCTGTGCCAACAGAAAGCTCAGATTTCCTCAAAATTGAAACATCCATCATTCACAAAATTCCCTGCTTCTGCATCTGTTTATTAAATATTTTGGTGAATCTGGTATAATTTTTTTGTGGTTGATGTAACACTCTCAGCTTAGCTTGACAAATTTGACCACATACATGCATTTTCATGTTGTGATTCTTCCAAAATGAATTACAAAAACTGCATTATGAGCAGGCCCAGTGCACTGCAGCCAATTAGGTGACTTGCAGACCCCTTTTCATAGAAATGCATAGGCCTGAACATCACTAACTGAAAATAGAACATGGACCTAGTGGATTGTAACCCTCATGACTGAGCAAGAAAAATTATAAATTTTCTCACTTTTAACTTTCTCTATCCGTGATCATTTTATATGTAAATACAGCCAAAATAACAGCACAGCCTTTGTTTTTAACTTATGTCTGTGGTGATTTTGTCAGATGACACTGCAGTTATAAATCAGGATTTTAGCATTTCACGCTAATGTAGACATTGGCTGTATTAAAATACAGAGATCACACAGAGTAGGACAGAAACAAATGGATATAAAGGGTTGATATTAGGTAGAAAATACAATGTAACGACATCATTAATATACTAATTAGCACACAACATTTAGCCATTTTAAAGCAGAATTTTGCAACTTTCCAGTGAAAGTAGTCACAGAGTAGGACAGAAACAAATGGATGTAAAGGGTTGATATTAGGTAGAAAATACAATTTAACGACATCATTAATATGCTAATTAGCACACAACATTTAGCCATTTTAAAGCAGAATTTTGCAACTTTCCAGTGAAAGTAGTGGCCTTTGTTCAGTAGGTCACACATTCTGTGAGGACTATCCATGAGCTTTAACTTACCAGTAGAGGACTCCACAAATTTGAGTCTCTTGGAACGATGAGAGATGGAAGGCTCAATGTGCTGCTGAGACTCAGAAATAGTAAGCGTTGTGGCATCTGCCCTCTCCTGAAGTCCTGGACATGCATAATAATTCTCAGTCATCTCTGATACATAGAAAAACCCTCAACACTCACACTATACAGTATATAGATCTGTTCCAAGCCTTTTGTAAACCCCAACTAGATATCACAGGTGTGCTGTCAGCAGAAATGCTATTTCCTAAAGGTAGGAATTGTATACTTTCGAATACAGCTCATTCTAGTCAAGACCTAAAGAAACATTGCATGTATCTTTAATGATGAAAGCAATTATAGAAAGTACTGTGATAATCACCTGCATTGCTGAAGAGAAAAACATTTTTGAGAAGACATTACTAATATATTTCATTCTACATCCAATTCAAAATGTAAAATCTGAAAATATATATGTGTACTAGGTATTTTGAAGTTTTTTAGATAATGATGTTGGCCTGGCATCATGGTCATCACTTCAGGAGCAATATTTTGTGCTGCACAAATAGATTTCTATGCAGAGATTTCTGTCACTTTTAAAACCTTGGTTTGGATGCAACCCTAGAACAGGGGTAGTCAACCCTGCATGGAGGACAACCTTCTTGACTGTGATAGTCAAGTAATCCTAAATACCTTGATTAGCTGGTTCAGGTGTGTGTGATTAGGGTTGGAGCCAAACTCTGCAGAATGGTAGCCCTCCAGTAGCTGGGTTGGCTTATGCTACAGTCACACGAAGCCTGAACTTTCGCTATTTCATTTTTCCCCTCGTTCTAAAAAACTTCTGTAAATTCTGCATTGTCTCAAGGAATATCGGTGTACACACAAAACCACTGAAACCGACTCAAAACGATGAAGTATACATGCCAGACCAGTATGTGGCGCTGTAGTTCTGCCACAGAGATACACTAAAAATGGATAAGAAGACTTGGAGCATGCATATAGACCTTGCATGCTGTACAAACCCAAGGCAACACACGACAAAATTTTGCTTTAGTAAAGCTAATAGGCTCAGTAGCTTTTGCAACACGAACTCAAGCACGTAGTCTGCCATTGTTGTTGTAGCGGTTACGTGATGTCTGATTAGGGTTGAGACATGGGGCGATGACATTATCATTTCACAACATATACAGATTGGCTGTACACGAAAACACAAAGGTGTCGTTTTCAGATTTATCCACTCTTGGTTCTCAGCTCCAGTCTTGGGGACCCACTGTTGTACACATTTTGTATGTCTTGCTTATTTAAAACACCTGATTCAGATAATCAGCTCATTAAGAGAGAGCTAGATCAGGGATACTCAAATCTGTCTCCTGCAGAGTTTAGCTCTAACCCTAATAAAACACAACTGAGCATGCTAATCGATGTAGAAATGCACAGGTATGTGAGTTTCTAATGATACCGAAGACATTGATTAGCATGCTCAATGATACCCAAATCTGGCTTGTAAGATCCACTTTCCAGCCAGATTTGGGTATCATTGAGCTAGATGAACTGAACTGAGTGTCCCAGATAAAAGAGACATTATAAAATGTGCAGATCAGTGGATCCCCAGGATCAGGATTGAGAACCTCCTGAAGGTCCAACGTCCTGCAGAGTTAACTCCTACTAGCTCCCACAAACTTGACTGGACATTTTTACTAAGTCTGAAGTCCTCGATTAGCTGGTTCAGGTGTGTTTATTGCAACTTCAGGAACATTCCTTTCAGGAACATGATTGGACACCACTGCAGTAGACAGAAATTAGGTTCTCTAGGTCATTGGTACTTATTGTAGGCCATTGGCCAGTCTGGTCCCGGTGACCCACTGCTCTGCCCATATTTGGGTGCTTCTCAAACGGAAGACTGCATCCACCGAAAGCTGCATATCTCAGCCGCCACGTCATCAAAAGGCCATCTTGATCAGAAGAATCCTTGGAAGGCTAGCCTACAAGCCTCTGAAGGACTAAACTAGGAAGGACGCAGCCTCTGTAGGATGCAGCCTTCCGTTTGATAAGCACCCTTTGTATTTATCTCTAAAGCCCTAAATGCACTGCACGGTTTTCAGATTTCCCAGATGAAAGATTGGCATTGTGAAACAATCGTGGCCAATCGGAAATTGCCGCGGTTGCTTCACCATGCCAGTCTTTCGTCTGGGACCGGTGAAAATCATGCAGTGTGTTTCGGGCTTTATCGGTCACATTCAGTTTAGTTAATGGAGATCTCTCATAATGAGCTTATGATTAGAATCAGTTATGTTAGATAAGCATACAAAATGTGCAGGAATGGAATTGATAACCACTGCACTAGGTTTTGGAAGAGAGCTCATGTGCAGATGCACAAAAAGCAGGGCTGGGCAGATTTGGTCCTGGAGGGCCACTGTCCACTGTCCAGCCGAGTTTACCTCCAACCCTAATCAAACACATGTCTTTAGCTTTCTAGTGATCTTGAAGACATTGATTAGCTTGTCCCAGCCCTGACAGGAGGTGACAACCTAAATCCCAGGTCTTCAACCCTCTCCTGGAGACCCACTGTCCTGCATAGTTTAGCTACAACCCAAATCAAACACACCAGAAACAAATAATCAAGCTCTTCTAAATCACTTGAAATATCACAGTCCAGGTGAACTTAAGCAGGTTGGAAATACATTTTGGAGGACAATGGGTCTTCAGGAGCAGGGTTCAAGTCCTAGGACCTAAATGGTAGATTTACCATTAGTGATGGCGAAGTGAGGCGTTCTGAATCAGTAAAGCTTTCGACCCAATTGTATCGGAAAAAGTTAATTACTCGAAGACTTTTAAAACTGTTCATGCTGTGGCCATCTTGAAGTCATAAAAATGAATAACACCTTCCAAAGTGCTGTGATTCATTACAGCTGCTGGTTTCACATCTGGTTCTACTAGTGATTCCTTGTTTTAATTTATTTTATGAAAATAATGACAAAGTCAAAGTCTACATTGTCAAAGTCATTAATTTGTGTCAGTGTACTGCCACTAAAATAATTCAAATAAATCAAACAAACTCATGAATTAAATCTGTGATCTGTCAATGTTAACTCTGCCTCAGTCCTTAGACTGTTATTTCATGGGCAAAGTTAATTGACCTTAATATATAAATTAGGATAAAAAGAAAACAATGCTAACGCAATATAATGTAAAGTAAACGGTGCTGAGGTTCGCTTCGTTTGAACCAGATACTGAAGCATTCAAGTGGTTTTCAGACGAATGTAGCTTCGGACGTCATAGATCACGTACTTTTGGCAAAATGATGGCTCCGATACATTGCTTCGATGTGAAATGTTTCGTTTTTTTGATACAAGCTTCGAAGCATCTGTGTCGAACGACACATCAATACTTACCATTAATGTTGTAGTTGAGGAAAGCTGAAAACTCCGAGGCCAGCTTTTCATCACTTGTGAAGGCACAAACGCAAGCATAGAAATGGAGGCAGCGCTCAGGTAAACTGAGCTGGTGGGAATCTTCTCCTTCGTTGATATTAGACTGACCCCCACTTCTTACCCCCAAATTCCTCTTGGTATTAGGTACGTAACATGTACAGTGAAAGGGAGCCAGACCCACATTCTTTTCTTTAACACCAGATATGGTCACTATCAGATGCAGCAGTCCCAGAGGGTGGGCTTCACCTGGCTGGCATTTCACTATTAGGGTCCCTTTAGAGACCCTCTGCACTAGAGGTCCCGGAGTCTCGGTAGCCAGTCTCCACAATTCTTCCTTGGCCTGGGAAGTGGTCACTAGGGCCTCCAGCACAGAGCTCTTGAGTGGCAGAGGTGTTGCTTGGGTCTGACACTCCATGGCTTGCTTCACATGGGCACAGGGACTTTTGGATGGTTGCAACACTTGCTGATGGCCACCTTCAACTGTCAGCTCACTTTCGTTCTGCTGGCAAGAGGGCATGTAACAGCGACCGAGGTTGACACAGGTCAACAGGGTTCCATCTGCGGTAGTAATATCTGTATCCGTGAGGACTAACTCAACAAAGCCTCGTTGTTCAGAGCCACGTCCCTGCTGACGCACAGAGAACACTTGCGGCCCTCCAGCCCTGCCACCTCCACTGTCTGTCACAACTCGAACCACTTCACATGCCCCTTTCTTTAAACGTCCCGTTCCATGCTCCCCATCCCTGAAGATGGTTCCACAGGCCTTGTTCTTACAGCTGAGGCCACGGGTGCCATTGTAAACGCCACACTGAGGGCACTTGCGGATGCCTCTTAAGGTAGCCTTGCCCAAGTTGGACAGAAATGCAGGAGTCTTCCGCTTGTCCAGAGGCTTCCCGCTCAAGTTGCCAGAGCTTTGAGTAATGGGGGAAACCACAGTTTGTGATGCCAGCGGTATTCCAGAGTTTACCAGAGATCCATCCATTGTTAGCAGATGTACACTGAAACCGAAAATGATATGGCACAATTTTAATGTTCATCAACGGGGGTGGGGGGCTAAACAAAAGAACAAAAGTTAATTGTAATTGCTGTAGTGCTACTGTGGTAAAGTGCAGCCTTTTTACTGAGACACGAACCCCAGTGAAGTATTGCTGTGTGTCTCAGTAAAATATTACTGTTAAATCCTCGTCTGACTGTGGAGATTACCATACACCATGTACTGGTTTGTAAAAAGGTCTGAAACTGTTCATGGTTAAGTTTGATTCATTCAGACAGTTCACTCACACATTGCATCATTTGAAGAGGTTGCTCACATCCATATAGATTATTTATATGAAAACAAGAGCACTGGATAGATATTTACCTACAGTTCTTTGTAGGAAACAAAATGTGTAAAAGTATTCTATCGTTTGGCAGCTATGCAGCAACTCAGTACTGTGCCTGCAACTTGTGAATGCTGCAGGCCAAAACAGTTTATATTAGGGGGAGACCAGGGATGAAAGTAACACGGGGCTCGTTGTAACACTGTCAGTTTGGCAAGTCAGAAAGGAGCTGTAATGTCATAAATATCATACACTCCATTCACATTTTTAATGTTACATGAGAAGTGGTATGGGAATGTGAGCAATGTTGTCGATTTTATGACAAAAAAAAACAATTTTCAGGAAAGAAATTTTTTTATTAAGATTATTTTTTTCCTAGCAATCATTGTGTTTTAGATACAATTAGTTGATTTATATATGCTACAGTAGCTGTTTCTCTATTTTAAAGTGATGCTTTGCATCCATGCTAACTTAAAACCCACATGCTAAAATAGTTCACAATGTTTTGGGGTGGGGGTAGTTGTAACAGATCATTAAAAATGTTACAACCAACTCCTTCTGATTCCAATGAGTTCAGTCATCCAATCCCATCCTCTATTGAGGCAAAGTCATGTGAGGTTTTTGTTGCACATCAAGGGATTTATGTGAAATGTGTTTCCATCATAGTTTATACAAATCTTCTTATTGAATAAAAACAATATTAGCCTCAAATTAGGACATACGTTTTTTGTACACATTTAGAATTTATGCGCATCTTAAAATTTCCTTCCAACATTTTTTATGTGATATTCCAAAATTCACGTAGAAATAAGTAGATGGCAAGACATCTAGTAACTGAATACAGAGTAGAGAGAGAGAGAAAGAAAGAGAGAGCAATAGTTCAAGTGTTGTGTGCTAAATTTAAAGTCCTAAAAGGAATATGTTCTCTTTCATAGGTAACTCAACACTGCGTTGACCGCTTCGGGAACGCCTTCCGCGTGACCGAGTCTGAGCCCATATAGAATCACGCCAATTCATTGGCTGATGGCGCGACGCCGTCTCTGACGCAATGACGTCGTCAGGTCATACTGGCGAACGCGCCATCCACTCCTCAGATTTCTCTGCCTTCACGAAGCGGTTACATCGCCCTTCGTTGTTGCGATTTCTGACCCATTACTACCCTTGCGATTATCCATTTGCACTTCGGCGACTGCCTATGCGTAGCCTCCTCTCAAGCTCTTTTTAGAGGGGTACCCCTGGAGGATATTTGTGTTGCGGCAGGATGGTCCTCTCCGCACACCTTTGTCAGGTTTTACAACCTTGACGTTGATACGGCTCCAGGTTCTCAGGTCCTGTCTGTTTGAACCGACCGTATGTTGTTGGTTCATTATTGGGCCAGATAGGCAGCGCTTCCAGCTTGGCGTGTTTGGTATATCGTTCCCGAAGCGGTCAACGCAGTGTTGAGTTACCTATGAAAGAGAACGTCTCGGGTTACTTGCGTAACCCTTGTTCTCTGAGTAGGGAACGAGACACTGCGTTTGCTGCCAAGCTCCTCACGCTGCCGACAGGGTTCTTTTCGGCAGAGAAATCTGAGGAGTGGATGGCGCGTTCGCCAGTATGTCCTGACGACGTCATTGCGTCAGAGACGGCGTCGCGCCATCAGCCAATGAATTGGCGTGATTCTATATGGGCTCAGACTCGGTCACGCGGAAGGCGTTCCCGAAGCGGTCAACGCAGTGTCTCATTCCCTACTCAGAGAACAAGGGTTACGCAAGTAACCCGAAACGTTTTTGTCACTTTAAATGGTTCACTTTATTAAAAACTGATTATTATTTGTTCCTCGATAAATATTTGGCATAAATTAGAAGTGTGGGTCTTATTTCAGCAAATTACTTCACAAAGTTACATCTATCTCCAGCTTGTGTTACAACCAGTATTGGGGTAGGTTGTAACAACGGAACTCTTTGTATTTGACATCAACTCACATAATCTGTGATTATGCAGTATATGACCAAGTGAGTTTTATATGAAGTAGACAAATACCGTATATCAAGTTTGAGAGATGCTGATGCTCAAATAAAAAGTGTTACTTTCATCCCCAGTCTCCCCTATTTGCAAAATATATAACAGTACCAAAAAACGAACATCAAAATATAAGTATACTTACTCTATCTATCTTTCTTTCTTTCTTTCATTAATTCATTCATTCTAGTGGCCTATGAAACTGTATCAAAGGCAAGAAATGCTCAAAGTACAGTGATGGTATCAAATGGGGATATCAGGGGAAGGTTAACACACCAGTGGGAATTCAGAAAAAAATTAAAATAACATTGTAAAATAAAAATACACGCACATGTCCAAGAAACCCTGGTGTTGGATTATTTACACGTCTAAAAACCCATGATACTTTATTTGAAAACCCATGGCACTTTATTGAGATAATGTCTGATTGTAAAATCCCAAGGCAATGCAACTTTTTAAGTCTATATGATGAATGACTATAGACATATCAAAATGAATACATACTTCATTATGTACATTTAAATAACGTAGACAAAACACGATAAATATTCATTTAAAATGTAATTGACGTGCAATCGTACTGTATGAGATTAACAAAGCATTCAAATGACACTGAAACATCAGTAAATGATGATGAGAGACAGGCCAACCTCTACAGCGGCAGCGGCGCTCTTCAGGCAGGCGCTCAGTGGTCAGATTCCGCGGAGAGAGCTTCAGCGACCGTCGCCATTCCTCCTTACAAACACTCTCCGCTGTGGATATAACGAGCTTCCCGATTGGCCACAGAGCGACCAATCAAAAGCATACGGGGAACTGAAGTCAATAGTGACTCTCATTATTTATTAGCTCATTAACATTTAGGAAAATAATTATTCCTCCCTAATTTCGTTGGCTTGTTCTGTTTTCACTTCTGGGAGCTTACTTTGGGAACTTACTCTGTATCATTTAAAGTACGTATGTATAACAATTACACAATAATATATATCTTATATGAGTTTTTTTTTTTAAATATGAAAATATACAAATATGATGGTATACTTCTTACCATACCTTTATTTTTGCTTATTAAAATTTTGTATACAGATTTTGATTTCCCTTTGTTCCAGATCCATCCATATGAAAATATAAAACATTAGCGAATTTCATTTTTAAACCTAAACACCTTAAAAAAAGTGACAAACCAACCATTTTTAGTTCCGTAAATTACAGCCTTCCCTCACTTGTCATTTCCCCCCTAATAAAGCTTTTAATATTATTTTTCTTATTAGCAAGTCCAATATGTCGACAACCTAGCTCAAAGACAGGACAGACAATTGTTGGTTCGCATCTGTACTTTAATGGGACAAAGCAAGAACACGTAATAGGATGGTCATTATTTAAAAAATCCCTCAAAACACAAGGTCTCAATTTATTCGTAGGCACTGCCTATGTTTAATTAACATCAGTTTCTTCAAATGAAATCAACTCAAATAAGGCAACACAATTGGTCTCGTCTTTTAAAACTCCAATGGGCAACAATGCAAGATTCTGATCCATTCAGGTTTCTCGTCTTGATACTAAATACTTCATTTAAAAAAAGTCAACATTTCGATTTTTTTTACACAGAATTATCGCAATTCTAACAAAACGCAGCACAAGACAGCAAAGTCTTCCCCAAGAGTTCTCTGGAAGAATCCTTAAAACCGTATGGACCAGCATTTAACAGAGCTGCTAATGCTGAAAGATAGTTGCGATGAAGCCCAAAAGCCCTTTCCCACCCACGGTCCCTCCCACCTACCTAAAAAAAAAGCAAGCAAGCAAGCATCCATAATCAACATCTGAATTATCTTTATATAGCGTCCCAACAGTTGTTTGGTTATTTACATACAGAATTGTATACTGTACTTACAAGCCCTCAAAAAAGTGGAATGCAAAACAATTTAAAATACCTAAAATTTACGTAACATCAAATTCTTGTGAAGACTTATTAATATTGTGCAATATTTATCTGCCTTGAAGGAAAAAAATGTGGCAGTCATCCCTGCAATTGTTTCGGTTTGAGAAATTGAATGTCTAATTAAAAAATACAACAGTTGACATCCATTTTATTAATTTTATAAACAAACAAAAACAAGTTGACGTCACACGATTCATTGGTGTCATCGCTCCTCTCAACAAAAACAATTTTGCTTTTAAAATGGCAAGTCCAAAAAAGAAAAAAGGCAAAGCTTCATATATTACAAAATCAGCAGCTGAAATCGCTCTAAACAAACCAAAAAAGCAAAATGGAAAACGATGCAGTTATTGTCGATTTTATTTATAGTACTTTGAGTTAAAAATGGCAAAGTCCTATTCGATTAAGTCAGTCGGACACCAGGCCGAAGACTTGTGGATTTTTGTGGGTGTGTGTTTATGTGTCTGAATACGTTTGTGTATAAGGGTGTGTCGTTTAATCCCAGTGTAGGGAAACTCAAGACCCCGCGATGACGAGCAATATCTGCCTCAGTCTCAAACTCAAGGTAAATAACAGGTGGAGGATGGGGAGGGTCAGGAAAAAAAATAAAAAAATGGCACATATCCCTCCCCAGGCCAGGCATCTTAATGGGTGTTTAAGAATGGGGTGGGGATCGTGTGTACATCCCTGCTGCAGCCGCAGTGGAGTGCTAGATTTGTCCGTCGCTCCATCAGTGTGTGTGGTATCCTGCAGTACCCATGCTGGACTGGTTGGCTAGCACGGTCCCATTGACTCCCTGCGCAGACTCCACCACGCCTCCGTTACTCACGGCGCTCACACCGGGCCACCCCGCACCAGCCTGTATGTGACTACAAGACAGAGGTGGCTGTTAGAGGCTGGGAGAGAAGATATTTAGCAGATACTTTCAGTATCTTAACAGATACTACACTGTAACTGACTCCCATTTACCTAAAAGTTCATGTTAAAACTCTAATTTGTTTGGTGTGGTCTATGAAATCCCTCATTTGAACCATTTACCACTGCATAAATGGTTAAACCACACTGTTTGTGTACAAAGGAAAAGTTCCCACGGATTTAGGGAAATTATTTTCCCAGTACTATGTTTTTGGATAAGGATTTTATCTTTTTTTGTTTTTGGACACTGCAGTACACGAAGTACTGCAAAGTTAATTAACAGTGTTCCTGTGGCTCAGTGGTTAGAGCATTGTGTTAGCAGCGCAAAGGTTGTGGGTTCGATTACCAGGGAACACATGCACTGACAAAAAAGAAATAATGTATAACCTGAATGCGCACTAAGTCGCTTTGGATAAAAGCGTCTGCTAAATGCGTAAATGTAAATAAATTTTAGTCGTTGGCAACTTTCTTTAATTATAGATAATGGCTGATGAGTTCTTCTGTTTGGCTAATTAGAAGTTTGGTGTCATTAGTAGGACTTTTATATTGGTAGTATACTGACACTGGACTTTTATTTTGAAAGCCCCAACATTTATTTAATTTAAATTCATGTCATGTCTATCAATTTCCCTTTATTTGTGAAAACTATGAGAATAAAAATACAAAATCAGCAAGTTGCTAAAGTATAAAACATTCTACATTATTTTTAAGTTCAAATAATTTTCATACATTTTTTAAATTACAGAACATACTACTTTAGAAATAAAATGCATGAAATATATAAGCAACAAGGTACTCGAGGCCGTGCTGTATTGTGAATAAATCACGGCTGAAGGGCATTGTTAGGCATGACGCAAAGTGGAGTGCCAGCAACCCCTTCAGCCGTGATTTATTAACAATACAGCACGGCCTCGAGTACCAAGTTATTGCTTTTATAAAACAGTTACCACAAAAAGAAATGCATTTAAATGTTACTTTTTTGAAGCAAGTTGGTTAAAATGCAGTCCTTCCGCTAAAAAATTGTTCCTGACAGCAACAGTAAACTGCAAGAGAATGTTCCGAACACGCCTCATCTAATGGAGCTTAAATAAAAACAGAGAATAGCTTATCATCCACGGTATCATTTATTCTTTCTCACAATGAAAGGTGAAGGATGCAACAATGTCAGCTGGGGTCACTCATACTTCACTAAATAAATAAGCATTTATTTTGCCGAAATATATAATACACAGAACCGTTTTAATGATATATTATTGATTGTTTATGTTGCTAAGGGTGTTGCTCAGTGATACGCAGAATCGTTGGTACAATCAGAACCGAGGAATAGAATTAACCATTTTATAAATATAAATAAAACATTAATTTTTTTAAATTATATAGATATAATCTTATGACTGATTTTGCTGCGGCTTTTCTCAAATTTTGCGGTGATATTTGCAGCAATTCTTATTGTTTTGCTGTGAAAATATACCATAGACAACAATCTTCTAACATTGTTATAGCTTTTCTGACTTCGAGAACAATTGAATGGCTCCAGTCTAACATTTGAGGACACCAGTGCCGTTAAGTTCTACAGAAGGTGGCACCAGCACCTGACAGTAAAGCTCCCAGTAAAGCCTAATAGCACATATACATCTCAGAGATGTCTTTTGATGTCTGTATTTAGAAGAATATGAAGACATATTTTAGCGTGCTTGCTCATCTGCGATACATCTCTAAGACATTTCCTGTCAGATGTCAAATAGACATTTATTAGAATGCATGTAAAACTGCTTCTGAGAAGTTTATCAGATTAAAAGGCGGCTGTTTCCCAGATCTTTAGCAGACATCTTAGAGATTTACTTGTGCTGTCTGGGTAGTTGAGATGCAGATAAAATTAACTTGTATTACTGTCATTCATAATGTCTAAATATAATAAGATAAAAAAAAAATATATATATATATATATATATATATATATATATATATATATATATTAGAGGTGGGCATAGATTAATTTTTTTAATCTAGATTAATCTAGATTAATTTTGGAATTAATCTAGATTAAAATGGCTCATTTGAATTCTGCCGAAGGCATTCAGAATATGTGTGCTACCCAAATAATGACTAAAAGTAAGTCTTTGAGAACGGGTTTCTCAAGCCAGGTGGCGCATTAGACCAGGGGCTCATCTCCTGTTTCCAAAATGCATCACAAACTTTAATCTCTTCCCGTCCCAATCTCACGAAAAAACTGGAGGAAAATCCCGTTCCACTCCCGGAAGAATGACTCCCATTCCCTCCCACTCCCGTGTTGTTGTTGTTTTTTTGTTTTTTTGCCGATAACTGTCAATTACAGTAAAAATATAGTACAAATCACAGCGTGCCCACCTTATTAGTTGAATAAAAACCCAAAATGTCGTTTTTTGTTATTATATTGAACTGAAAGCCATTTTATGCACAGTGTTGCACAGATTAAATTTCATGTAAATCATCCATGCTAACACACACGTCTTCTATTTTTATTTTTTAGACATTTCACTCTCTATAGATATATTTTTCAAAGACGGAGTTTCTAGCTCAAGTTCACATGAGACCTAAAGCGCATCCTGTTTGCTTAAAAGCGCAACGTTTCGTTGTTATTCTGTGTACACAAATAAACGTAGAGTCTTTACAGATTCGAAAGATGTATTAGGCTACTTTTATCTGTATGACCAAGAATGACAGAGATTTTAAGAGCAAGTGAGCGCACCGGAGCCTGTCCTGCAGAAAACGCGCTTCCACACAAACACGTCAATAGCGCACGTTTCTCTAGGTTAACATCATATTGAGCGGCCATGTAAAGTTGCTACTACATACATCTTTCAGATGAAAAGCAATATTTGAGGTTGATGAATGCATAGCTTGCGTAGTATAGACCCAGCTCCCAACCCAACTTTGAGAATAGATTAACGGCGATATTTTTTTTTATCGCCGATAAGAGTCTCGCGTTAACGCAGCACGTTAACGCCGATAACGGCCCACCACTAATATATATATATATATATAGGGAGTGGAAATGGCTAATAAGCCTGAAAAGTCTCTGCTGCAGCCGTATAGTAGTAAATTAATGTCCTTTTTATTTTTAAATAAGTGTTTGCTTTCCTACATTATGAAACGTTTAGTCTTCCATGTTCCTGTAGTTATGTTAAATCCATGGTGAATGGTGGAGATGTGTATTTATTGAACAATGTTTTCCTGGTTTCCACATTAGTGGCGTTTGTTCTGATATCTGTAACTAACAATTCCACGCTGAATTTGAATGCTTCTCACTAGATTTGTCAGAAATTGATTGATTCTGCGGCGAATTCGACTACTTTCTTCAATGTATCTCCCAGCGCTGTGTATAACGGTGTAGCGTGATCAAGAGCGGTCCATGGCTCCGGCCCGAGCAGATAAACGGTCTGCACCGCGTAGCTCAACGAGTAGCGTGGATTTGTTCCTCTTTCGGTTCGTTTGTCCAATGTAGCTCTTGATGAGAACGCAAGGCCGTTCGTTCCATTTTTCAAACTGAGAAACAACCTTTCTTTGACTGAATGTGCATTGTGATGACGTCACGGGACGCGTCTAGGTTCCATATCTGCGAGACATTTGCGGTAGTTACGAAAATTTGTGAGCTCTTGCGAAAATTGCAGTTTGCTTGATTTCGTGATAAATTCAGCGATTGCAGAATCGCAAAATCCTGGAAGAACTGATATCTACACCACCGTGGTCTCTAAAACATTGGCCATCAAAAAAAAATGTATTACAATTATTTTGGTCAGCCACTAATTATACAATCACTGTTGAAGTGTCTACAACTGATGATTTAATTGAAGGATTTATCTTCAGGTTTTCATGAAGCATAAAGTACATCCTCACACCATTTTACCCAACAGTAACAGAGATTATTAATATTACTACTATTAATTAAACCAGTAAATTGGACTACAAAAAAGTAGCAAATGAAGGTACGTTGATCTGTAGACTTACTTGAAGCCCTGCTGGTTCCAGGCCTGTCCGTACACGCCGTAAGTGGGTACCTGCCAGCCGTTAGGGACGTACTGACTAATTTGTTGTGCGTTGCCGTACCACTGTCCCCACTGGCCATATGGTTGTGCAGCAAAACCAACTTTGTTCTGCTATAAAATAAGAAAATGAGTTATTTATACACTTATTTACAGGAAACTTTCTAAACTATTATTTGTAAGAATAAAACAGGGGATGGAAACATACTACTGCTTACCTGGGGTACCTGCACCTGCTGCATGGGGCTCACCATGTCTGTAGTCTCTTTACCCCAGTAACATTTCACTATGTGACCTTCTACGGACGTGCCATTTACAGACACTATCGCATGAGCTGCACTTTCGTGAGAGTTGAACCTGGAGAGACAAACAGTGCTACATCAGCCTCCACCATCAGGACCTGTAACCACCACATTTTACTGGAATAACATTAACATACCTCACAAACGAGTAGCCCTTGTCTGGAAACACTCGAATCTCCATGATTTGACCAAATGGGGAAAAAGTCTGTCTCATGAGTTGTTCTTCAGAGAAAAGAGAAGCACATTACAAAAATGACTTTCAATTAGCATAACTTTGAATTTAAAAAGGTTACATATAGCACAAAATAGGATTTTCAAAAGGCAGCAAACACTAACCTGTAAGGCCGTTAGTGACTCCGCCACAATACACAGTGCAGTTGCTGGGGCTGGACTGGTTCACCACCTCATCAAACGACAAGTGCTTGGCATTTGCTGTGAAATTTAAAAGTTTTCATCATTGATTTTCATTTAAAAAAAATAACGTTTTTCAAAGCTGAGGTAGATTTTGCTGTGGTTGTGACTTGTACCCAAGACACACTGAACCAGGATTATTGATGCCAAACATGTTCCTGCAAGTCCTATTATTAAGGTTAAACCGGTGCAACAAGACTTGACGTGCCATATCTGAATCGAATGAAATGTGACTTAGTAAATAATGACTTAGATTAAGCAAAAGCTTTATGTGGGGAAAAGACATGGAAAATAAATGAGAAGAATAAATTCCAACATTTATAATGATTTGCTTATTCTTGGAGCTCAACGGTCTGAGTTACTGCAATAATAAACAGATGTTCTGCAAAACCTTTGCAAAATATATTTTGTTTAGTAACTAACACTTTTAGCGTGGGTTAGATTGCAATTTCATGATGGCAGCTAGAAACAAACCAGGGTTATCTCTTGATTAAAACTAGTGGAGAAGTCTTCAAATGCATACGAATACTCACTTTCATAGGTTGCTTTAGGCGCTGGGGGTTTTCTTGTTGCCCAGTTAGTCCTGATCTGCCTGCCGCCCAACCACTGACCTCCCATTTGCTGAATGGCATTCTCTGCATCCTGCCAATAACCAGCACAACAGGAACATCAGCACATGGCCACAACAGAAGCGTCTGGCATAAGCATTCAAATGCAGTTGTTCCCCACCCTTAGTTAAAAACCTGCATTTCCTGATGTTGGGATCGTGACTCACCCATTTGTTGAAGAACGAAACAAAACCATAGCCTTTTGACTTGCCCGTTGCCATGTCTTTGACTACACGTGCATCTCTAAGAAAATAAAGAGAGAAAAAGTTGAGAACAGACAGACAACTTAAACTCCAATGTGCTATTTTAACAGAAAAAAATAATCCCAAATCCTTTGAGACTTGTAAACATAATATTGAGGGTAAAGTCAACAAATGTTACACATTGAAAACCTACTCATTTGCAAAAACCTATTTTAAAGTGCCCCTATTATGGATTTTTGAAAATGACCTTTCATGCCGTGTGTAGCACAGCTCGAAGTGAATGAAAACATCCTGCAAAGTTTTAAATCTGAAAGTGCACCATGTATAGAGTTACTGTTTCTCAAAAGAAATAGTCTACTCTGAATCATTGAAACGAGTCATTTTTAAACCGAATCCCAAGACATTTTGTGTTAACGTCAACTTGCCCACTTATTCAGTAGCCCCTCACTGCAGAACAAAGATCCAGGGGGCAGGGTTGGATCCACATCTAGGGGGTGGAGATTGGTAGGTTTAGGTATATGCAATGTGGGAGGAGTTGGATCTAGAGCCAACCTCGCCCCCTGGATCTTGTGTTCTGCAGTGAGGACCATCTCCACTTGTTGGTCTGAATGAAAATGCAAATTCATTCTTTACCACTAGGTGCCGCTTTGAGCATAAAAACAGCTGTTTCCCCCGGTAACGGCTGTACACAAAGCAGCAAAACGCTGCTTTATCAGGCATTATGAAATCAAAATGAGACCAATCACTGCCAAATAGCGTCACGAAAAAGGAGAGGTTCGGAAAAATGAATCATTGAGCAAGGTAAAAATTAATGCATATTATAAGACAGTGAAAGTGTTTTTTTGACTCCCAAAACCAAAATATGAACCTTTCATTACTCATAATAGGGGCAATTTAAGTATTCAAAAGGACTAGAATCAGTTTACATGAGATTTGAAATAATCCTAGACTATTTAGCAAAACAAATAATCACGTGCATATTTAATAAAATGACAACTATTCTATACATGCAAACTCAAAAGTGAGCAAAAACCTGTGTGTGTGTTGAAGTGTTTTTGCATTATCAACGCATGACCTCTCCTCGATAAAAAAAGTGACAAGGCTTTAACATGACCTTACACGTTATTGGCTTTATTGATCTTTAAACAGGCCTAATGATGTAACTCACTTAAAACAAAAAAGGATTTTCTTTACTCAAAATGCATCGTCATTTCACTTACGATAACCTCCCAAAGGGTGCAAAGGCAGCTCTGATGTCATCAGTGGTGATTTCTGGACTGAGGTCTCCAACAAAGACATGGAAGTGATCTAAAGCATACCAGACAAGAGTTAATTGGATTGATACCTCATATAACAGCTATATTAGTCAGAATATTTGGCCTTTTTAAGATTATAAGCATTGATTTAAGATGGAACTCACTGGTTGTGTCTTTTTTCTGGCTGCTTGGTGATGTAGCCCAGTTGACCTTTACCTCCTATGACAGGGGTATAGAGAGGAAAAAAATTGAGAGAAAGATTAAAAATGATACAGACATGGTAAAGCTGCTACTCTACTTATTAATAAATAGCTTTCCTTAACACTATAGAGGTCTGAATGTACAGCAGAGAGGAGGGAGACCTGACGATATTAAATACGAAACTTTACACTTCACTATCCAAGTGAAAACTAATTTTTCATATTGAAAAAAATATATTTTACAAATAACAAGGGACTTAGAAAACAAGTGAATTTACCAACTTGTATTACTCCTCAAATGGGCCTTCATTACCTGTTGAGGATAAAATATTTTGCACTGAATAAGGCTTAAGAATTTGACTTTAATGTATAATCTTGTTCTAGAGTCAAATTCTAGGTGTATGAAGGGGTAATTTATAATATACACTACTCTTTCGAAGTTTGGGGTCAGTAAGTTTTAAACAATGTATAAGAAGTCTCTTTTTCAGGACTCTTTGAATAGATAATTCAAAAGAAAACCCATTTACTCGTTAACAATTTATTACAGTTAACAAAAAATAAGCAGCTGCTTCTAATGCTGACAATAAAAAATATTTCTGACGGTTCATGTGACACTGTAGACTGGAGTAATGCCTGCTGAAAATTCCGATTTGCCATTACATTTTAAAATTAACATTTTATTTGTAGTCATTTTCAGTATTCAGTAATCATACAAACCTCAAACATTGTAAATGGTAACACATATGAAAACAAAGCAAAAAAAAAAAAAACAGTTATTGAGGTGACATGCATATAAGTGAATGGGGGTGAAGTTAAGCTTTTTTTCCAAAATGCTATGTTCTGTACAATAAAAAGTGGTAATGTTTGTGATAAATCAGTTTTATATTTCCAGTCTGTACTTTGGCACAAAATTCACATTTGAATTTGAAGGAAGCACTACATCCAACTATGGAAATACAAAAGCATCAGTCAGGTGAATTAAATACTATTCGCACCAATAATTTTCTTTATTCAATTGGAGTACAAAATATTGAGATTTGTATGGCCTGAACATGAAAAATGTCAAAATCTCCCTCTCTGTTCACATTGCACATCCAGTATACAGGCAAGCTTTGACCTCAGACTCAAGTGGTCAAGTCTACTTCACTAAAAGTCTGCAGATAATCTAAACTGTGCCACCCACCATCCCAGCCCAACTCACCCTGTAGATACGATAGCTTACCTTACCCATTATTTTACGCCCATTCATAGCTGCGAGTGAGGCCGCTGCATGCCTATGCTCGAAGAACTCCACAAAGCAGTACGGATCGTTACCTGCCGTCTGAAGGCAAATGAGTAGATTAGACAAAATCAACGTATGCCATATGGTGTAGATCTTCACAGTTCTTGTTATTAAAAATTTAGAGTTTACAGTCAAGTAGCAGATAAAAGCCTTTATAGATACATTTTTTTGAGATGTACTATTTTCAGCATACAATCATCTTACATATTGTAAAGAACATTCTGTGAAAATATATTCTTGGTATATTTAATGTTGACTGAGTAAGGCCATGTCAAAGATTGAAATCATAGTGAAATTAATGCTTGTAATCAAACTTTGATGCTGGTCATCTCAGAATTATATTTTTAGACTTTAGCCTGGTTTTTACAGAGAGGGTCACACACACATATAACTACCTAGATGGATAGATAAACAGACACTCATATACTCACATCCATAATCATTTTACAGCTCTTGCAGGGGCCAATTTGACCAAAGAGCTGCACTATAAGGGCCTCGGTCACATCCCGTGACAGGTTTCCAACATACCTGGACAAAAAAAAATACATGTATAAGCAAATAACAATGAGTGACTTGCATAATAGAAGAAACATGTATTTGATCTATAATTGTATACACTGATTTTAGGCGTCGATGCGCGCAATCTGTGCCATCTTCAAGTACCCGAGTTGCAATGATCCAACTAATTTACATTATAAAGGAATTAGGTAGGCTTGAAGACCCACGGGCCGTTACTTAACCTTAAAAACCTCTTTAGTCAACGAGCTGCTTATCATCGTGTATGCAGGTTTGAAACAAAGAGATGACCAAACTGAGCGCAAAGCCTGCGTGAACGACCAGCAACAAAAGCTCTCAACTGAGAAGTCTGCTGTGACCAAAATATTCAAAATATTTTCACATTTACAACGTACTTACACATGTATGCGTGTCAACTGTATAAGCATGCAGCATTTATGGATGCGACGTGTTATACATACGTGAGTGAATACACTAAACTAGCCCTTTGTCTAGCAATGCTGTAACAACAATGAGCTTTCAGTAACGTGAAGTACAAGGCAACTTCACACACTCAAACACAGACAGCAGTGTGAGCGGCCCTGCTGTGGCCTCGACAGGCCTGCTGCTATTATCGAAATTAACTCAACAACTATCACATGCTGTACGAAACGCTTTGAAACACACGACTGTCCTTTATCTAATGGTCTTCGGCGACAAAAATAACGCAGATCTTTAATTCCACCAATCGGAGCTTTTGTTTAAGGCACACAATGTACACGTCCGCTTTGTGGTTGTACGTTAGTTCCCTTTGCATCACACTCAAGACTGTTAGCAACTAACGTACAAATTACTTTTTTTAACGAGATACGGCAGGATTGACTTTATATGTTATGAAGTTGGATGTCTGAAGTGTTTGCATGCAACGCTAATATACGTAACGTACAGGGTCTTGGGCTGCTCGTCGTCCATCATATTTTCCCGATCGAATTAAGACACCGAACCCTGAGAGAAAATCCTCTTGTGTAGATGTTGAAATGATCTCGAGTTCCGCCTGTGTCTCCGCTCTTTCCAGTGTTGTTACTCTCTCAGTTCTACGCCAAACCTGGTATAATGAGAGTAGATGTGAAATGCCGCCTGGGCTTGACTACAGTTACGAACAATGGAAAGGCGACATAAGATGGCGGAGGAATCGGACCGGAAATGCAAGCGCGCATGCGCGCACGAAATACAAAGCGCAGAGAAAACAAGCTTTGAAAACGCGCTTGTGTGCTGTACGTTACATTAAACAGTAATTTATGTACAGTATTTGCAGTGTTTATACAGTTAGAAAGTGGAGATTTGCACTGAAATCTTTAAATTCACAGACAAAAACGTGTGCGCCGCCCGGGAATCGAACCCGGGTCGCAAGAATGGGAATCTTGCATGATACCACTACACCAGCGGCGCTGTCCACAATATAAGCACATGTGTAATATCAGAGACTTGCACTGACTGATTTAAAATATATCAGTGCCTTTGTTTTGTCTTAAGATGCACACCAATAACGTTGATGCTTTTTTTCTAAGGCATGTTTATATAAATTAATTAATAGTCCTAATTAAACTATGGCTTAATCCTAGTTTAGGCTAACGTTACGCCCTGCCTATGAAACCGGGCCTAAATTGACATTATCAAATAAAAAAATTGAAACTATGACATACTACACTAAGCCGACATTGACATTGCTAAACTATGAGATAAGTCACTTACGACTCAATTATGAAACATTGCGAATAGCTTTATAAAATTGTGCACTGCAATTAATTAGGCTCTTTAAAGTTTATATTCAGAGGTATGCGTGTATTAAAATGTATTCATGTAACAGTTTTAAGATTTTGTTGACCATGTAACCATAGCAACATTTCGATGTGCGGACTTTTGCATTGTGAGAGACTGCTGAACCTATCAATATGCCTATACTCAAAATTCCTATCAAACATTATTTAGGAATAGTGTCTCAGTCTCAACAAGAGGACTTCAAAAAACGTTTCAGAAAAAGGGCCGAAGAAACAGATACTCCTAGAAATGCCAACGGTATCAGAAGGTATCTGAATAAATCAATTACTAATTATTTTTTTGCTGCGAACGCCAAAACGAAACAACGAAAAAATAGTATATCCATCCATTAAAATGTATATTATCGTTATTAAAATTATTATGATTAGACTGATACTAACTGTGACATTTTTACGTATTTTATAGAAACCCATTTGAAACAACAGAAGGCTTCATTGAAAAATCCAAACAAGCACAAGGCTGCAAAGAGCAGGAACAGTATGACAATCTTGCAAAGCAGTTTGTTAGTCGATGCAAGGTATTAGGCTGAACATGCTTCCTTAACTGTTCACCCGGTTTAAATAGTTCTAGAAATAAGGCTTCATTATGGAGATGTATTCGATTCAGAAAAAAACCTCGATAAGAACTTCTGACAAGTTGTGATAAATAAGCATTACTCTCTCCACCCATGAGGTGGAGACAAACCTCCACGGATGAAAACACTCGACTCAACCGCAGTGATTCGCTTTTTGTCCTCAGCGTCGTGCAGGATTCACATCTAGAGGTGAAGGCAAGCATGTTGATCTCCCCGGGGCCTGGACACAGCTTCTCCTGCTGAGCTTGTGCAATGGAAACGTTAGAAACGGTGTGTCAATGACTTGCAGGGACTGACTTCTATTTTTACACATTAATAATCTGTTACGAATGGCTACTGAATTCACAGTGAGTGTCACAGACGCTCTCCATGTGTTGACTCCAGTACTCAAAACATATTAGTACTTTTTTATAATGAATAATAACAATATTCACACAATATACTTCTAAGAATATTTTGATACACACATTTCCAAAATCCTATTACCATGGTACTTTTTGGTTCATTCTGGTCCATGGAAAAATGACAGATGATGCTCATGATTTTTCTTAGATTCTCTGGATGTCCTGGTCGTGTCATTGGACCATGCACCTGCTCACGCAGATCAGATCCCTGTACTGATCCACCTGGCAGAGTCAGCGCAGTTTTAC
Source organism: Oxygymnocypris stewartii (assembly GCA_003573665.1). NCBI lineage: Eukaryota > Metazoa > Chordata > Actinopteri > Cypriniformes > Cyprinidae > Oxygymnocypris > Oxygymnocypris stewartii. The sequence goes on from QVTF01022538.1 coordinate 252,742, forward strand.
CTGTGCTCTGAAACTACTCTTTTAGACCAGCCGTGTTCTTACGAGATAAAGATGCTGCAGGTACATGCCAGACCAGGCCCAGCGCACTATAACATCACTAAACATGGGTCATTCTGTAATTGCAGACATTTTTCATTTATTCATTATTATTATTATTTATACATTATTGTTATTATTATTGTTTATTTAGATATTTGCTAACTAAACACAAGCAACGCAATATGTTTCTCTGTGTAATTACAGAAGTATCTATATAACAGTCCTTATGTGGTCAATATATCTTCCTTTTCATAAGTTCTGCTGACAGTTTCAACCAGATTTTTTATTGATCTTTTACAGCTTGGTTATTTAGCCTCTCTGAGGCTGTTCATCTTTAAATTGACTGGTAATCTGAAAGGACATCAGCCAAGCAGCATCTATCTTCACAGCTTGAAAGGTCTGAGACAGTCTGGGGTCAAATATTTCTTCAAAATATTAAAAACCAGTGATGTACTAAAAAAAAAATCAAATTATGGCATATAATTAGATTTTTTAAGCTATGAAGTCATAACTACTAGATACAAACCCTACATTTTGATGTAAAAAAATTATATTAAAGGTGAAATTGTGATATACTAAGTCATTATGATGTAAAATGTAAATTTATGACATAAAAAACTTTTCATGTAATGACTTTAATTATAAGAATTTTGACTTTTTTATAATAACTTTTTAATCATAGTTATGGTTTACCAATGATTAACAATGATTGTTTTTTTCGTAGATGGCATAAACGGGTTTATGTTTAATGTTTTGTCAAAAAGAATGATTGAGTTATGATCTCATGACGGGTGTTTTCAAAGTAAATGTTTCTTCTGTCAAAACTAATGGCAAGTCAAATTGTGGGACATGTCTGAAGAACCAGTGGAATGCATATCAATCTAACAGCCGTCTTCATCTGTTGACAGGGCTGTTAAAATGTGAGACACGCTACCAAGAGTTCCCCAACATGTTATTTGCCGTTCACTTAATGCTGCGCGTCGGGGAGGATCTGTGCGCTCTCAAACATACCAACGACAGTTCAGTGCAGGTTTGAAGGCTGGGTCAGCTGTATCAGAAAGAAAGTGCTGAATGATTCACTGAAGGGAAAACTCTACTTGATTGACAGGTCTCTGCGGAAGCACAGGAGCATGGTGTTAACCAGATACTATGGCACTGCCTTCTCAGCTATCACTGTGTGCAAAACAATGGCACTCGGCTCTCTCAAGTGATCAAACAGCTTATGTTGCTGCAGGATAAACTTCAACATGACAACTGGTGCGTGAAGTGTTTAGGAGATGCTTTCCACAGGTTTTGATGTTATGTAAGCAGCTTATAGGTGGAATTGTAGGTTAAAATCCCACAGTAACATCAGTCTTTTCACCTTCTCTTTACTCAGGGCCCACTGTTGTTTAGGACTGATGGTTCTGGGAGAGGCTGCCAAATCTAGCATGCTGTGTCTTCAGACTCTTATGAACCTTCACATGACCCAAAGACAAGAAAGCTCTCAGGTGCATAAGAAAGTAGAGGGATGAAGAAACACATTCAAACACTGATTGAAAGGAATGGTTTGAGTCACAAATGAATAACAGTTGGGTTCAGATACAGATAATGACAACATTTCAAAGTTGTATGACTTTAATCTAGTTTTTCAAATATTAATATGCAGTGAAGTAGTTTTGTGAAAATATTTTCCTGAGAAATAATAAAATATAATGCCAAACTAAAGAAGATAAGGTTAAGTAATACATTCTTTATTATGATTTATGTTTTATCTCCATGTTTTTTTTTACTTTATGCATCCCAAAACAATATCAAAATGAATATTAATTGAGAAATAAAACAACAATGATAGAGCATACTGCAAATTTTCATTATGCATGAAATACCTGTTCAACCTACTATATTTGACAAAATGTGCAGATTACAACCAAGCACATCGTTCACAGTATCCCACAATGCAATGCACTTGGCCTTGCAGTTCAGCACACAGATAACCTTAAAACTACCACAAATGGACAAGTCGACTTTGAGTCAGTGTCCATAATGTTGTGGATGTCAGGAACATAAATAAAGGAAATTATTCTATTTGGAAATCAAAGAACTGACATTCAGTGAAAAACCTGATCATAGAAGACGTTATACGAGCAATATTCAAGAATTACACGTTAATATAGTTTTTGACAAAATAGATAAATTGCAGATATTTGTGAATGAGAATAACAGAACAGAGCATTTTCAGAACAGAGAATTATTCCTACTCAAAATTCACACCCAGAATGGTTCTAAATAAACCTCTAATAATTTGATTCATTAATACTCATTGTGTGATTTGTGTGTGTGTATTTTGTTAACAAGGAAATGACATCGCAGAAAGCATCCTGGCCGTGGCAGTTGGAGCACATTTACTGCTCTGTTTTGATCGACATTTGCCAAAACAGCTACTGTGCTGACATTAAGAAAACAGCCCTCAGTGGACAGCCAAACTCTACTCAGCGCAGACGTTCTGGAGGACTTATAACCTTGCTCAAACCATGTGAGTGCTTTAAACAGAAATATCTGCATACAACGTCTACATGAGACTAGAATCATAACTCAGAAGGGGGTGTGAACAATTCTGTCTATTCTCTTTGACACAGTTTATGTACAGTGGCTTCCAAAAACTATTAGGTCACATAAAAGTAAGATTTTTAATAATAAAACAATAGACAAATGAACTGAGACACTTTCTGTCTGTCAAATCAAGTTTGTAATTAATCTGTTAAGCTACACCTTTAGGAGAACTGATTTCATACATCTACTAAACGTATTAGCAAAAATAGTATGTTCAAATACTTTTTGGGGCCACTATAGTCTTTTATCATACATTGAAAGTACACGTGTGTGTAGCGCAAGAAGACACATGGAGGCTGCGGTACAGTGTGGTTCAGGGTTTGGCACAGATCAGCCGCAGGAACACGCTTCAGGACGGTTTGAGGAACACAGCCTGGTTAACGCTGCAGAAGCACCTGAAGCAGGAGACAGACCCCCGTGTTATGAATGCCGTGAGGATCACTGAGGTACTCCAGCTTCCTGCTGCTACAGAGGAAATGTAACATTACTCGAAACAAACTGAAGAAATACAAAAGCCTCATTTGCTTAACCTGACCGGTCAATTACTCTTTTGAACTTTTCACTAGGTAATGTTTCAGGAGAAATCTGTTGACTTAAAACTTCCACTGAGAGAGATTTGTGTTCTTGAAGTCTGTAAGCACTTTTAAGACTCTTATGCTTACAGAAGCTACATTCATTTGAATAAAAATACTGCAAAAACAGTAATATTATGAAATACTGTTACAATTTCAAATGACAGTTTTCTGTTTTAATATATTTAGAAATATAATTTCTTCCCGTGATGCGGAGCTGAATTTCCAGCATCATTACCTCAGTCTTCGTGATCAGAAATCTTTTTAATATGCTGACTTGCTGCTCAAAAAACATTTCTTATTATTATTATCATCAGTTGTGCCGCATAATATTTTTGTGGACACTATGAATAGAAAGTTCAAAAGAATAGCACTTATTTGAAATAGAAATATATTGTAACATTATCAGTGTATTTAATGTCACTATTGTTTTGATCAATAAAAAAAGTATGGATTTCTTAACAAAAAAACAATCCCCAAAATTATATGATAATGATAAAAATGATAAATGTAGAAAGTTAGTATGTTATCCTTAGCAGTGCACAGGACAGTGTTATTTACAAACAGAAAGAAAGAAAGAAAGAAAGAAAGCAGATGTGTTTTGATCTCTCTCTCATCCAGCTGAATAATGCATGAGGCTTATGAAGATTCAGTTCAAATTTCAAGAAGTTATACTGTGCCTAATACTGAGGTGACATGATAATAGAGAGCTCACGAGGCATCAGAGAGGAAACTACATCTGAATTCAAACAAAATGCTGAAGCACATTGTCGTAGCTTTAAACAGTCATCTGGTGCGACTGCATTAAACTCTGACACTATGAAATCAGACGAGGCAAGAACAGAATCTTAATACGAGCCTCTACATGATCAAATGTTATTATCTCCTTTCCAGGGTGATAAAAGGCTTCTGGAGAAGCTCAGAGAGAGGATGAGAAGTTCACACACAGTTGAAGTGTATGTCTGTGCACAGAGCGAGCGGATCGCTGGTCGGCTAGCACACTCTCTTTCCCAGATCTGCTCTCCAGTTCAGCTCACTACTCATTCTGCAGACAGAATCAAAACCACCAAACCCAGGAAAGAGGCAGTTTACACAGCCAGGGCCAAAAGAGGACGCCCTGAACCAATCACACCCCACTCCATTACGAAAGACCATCCCAAGACACCAAGGTTATAGGCTTCTCTTCTAAAAATGTGCATATGCATGTGCTTTTTTATTTAGATAGCTTCCATTGTTCTCATTTGTAAGTCGCTTTGGATAAAAACGTCTGCTAAATAACTAAATGTAAATGTAAATTGCATCTGCTATACACTAACAGAAGAATATTATAGTTTTGTGAAGAGGCATCACGTGAATACCATATTTTTGAAAGAATTTTCTCATGCTCACCATGCTGCATTAATTTGATCAAAAATACAGTAAAAACAGTAATATTGTTATATCACAAACTTTGTTCTTTTTTTATAATCTTCTAAAATGTAATTTATTCGATGACTAAAGGCTGGAATACACTACACAACTTTTCAAATCTGAACAGATTTTTAAAACACTAGGCATCATACACTTACCGACTTTATAAATGGTGACAAAGGAAAACTGGGCATCATACACTACGTGTCTGAAGATCATACACTACCAGACTTTAACGTTTTCCGATCACAACGAACTCACGCAGAAACGTGCACCTTGTTGCTAGGAGACGCTTGACAAATGAAAACAAATGTGCTCTAAAATCGGCTGAAAATATCAAACATGTTTGATATCCTCCGACTGGATAGAATCAAAGTCTGAAGCTAAAAAATCAGTCTGTGACCATCATACAGTGCGAGATTTTCTGTGGAATCTGTCAGCTGTAATCTGCAGACTGGCTCTGACTTTCCTCAACTAGCGTCAACTTGTTCAGACTGTAAAAGCGGGGGAAATCGGGGCAAAAATCACGTAGTGTATTCCAGGCTTAATCTGAATCTTCAGCAACCATCAGTGTCACATGATCCTACAGAAATCATTGTAATATGCAGATTTGGTGCCCAAGAAACTCTTCTCATTATTTATGTTGAAAACAAATTTTATTGTGTAATATTTTTGTGGAAACATTGATAACCTTTTAAAGGGTTAAGTTCACCAAAAAAAAATATATATTTAAATGAATTACTCACCCTTGACCTTTGTTCATCTTCAGAACACAATTTAAGATGTTTTTGATTCAATTTGACAGCTCTCTGACCCTCAGTAGACAGCAATGCTACTGCAGTGTTCACCGGTCCAGAAATGTAGCAAGGACATCGGTTAAATAGTCCATGTGACATCAGTGTTTCAACCGTAATTTTACGAAGCTACAAGAATACTTTTTTCGTTATCAGCGTTGTTTACGTTCAGTAGACAGCGTGTGCAAGCTGAACATAAACAACGCTTACATTTCACTGCTGGTTATATTCTGTATAATTGTGTATGTGACGAAAAAATCTTGAATCTTGAAACGTTTATGTTCAGTGGATACTCTCCAAAATGGCGGAAGATGGGAACTGGGGGAGAATAATTGTTCAATAAATTATTGTTTTCTTTGCGCACAAAGCTTTGTAAAAACCACCGATGTAACATGGACTATTTAACCGATGTCAAACTAGATGTGGGGGGGGGTCAAGAAGGCTCCTCGAGTCGGGATTCAAACTCAAACTAGCGCAAGGCGCTAGATGTTGGCATGCTGCTCACAAGGCCAATGACAAAGATCAGGGGCGCGGGAAGGTGTTTTATGTAGGGGGTGCTGTGGGCGGGGATGGGTAGTCAATTTCTGCGTATAAATATTACGCCAAATAGAAACAGAAAATCGTGCTATAGCCTACGCACTTTCACGAGATCGTGTAAGACAACAATTAGCTATTTTACAAATGGGAATAGGCTACAATGAATTCATAACAATGTTTTACATTCAAGCTACATTCAAGCTTAAAAACCCTTAAAATGTATAGTGAAAAGTGACCACGCTGGAGCCTCCATGTCCTGTAAAGCTCGCTTCAGCTTCCACTCTCCACACAAACTGTTGGATATTGCACATTTATATAGGTTAAACATTTAAACTAACACTGTGATATGCTTGAACTGTTTATAGGCCTATCTATCGATTTTATTTTAGTCAAGTCGTGATGATTTGATAAGGCTAAATTAATCAGACATAGGCGATCAACTCTGATGCTGGCCGCTTGGTCGTTGCTTTAAAGAAAAAAAACATTTAACGAACAAAAAATGCTCCCAAGGTTTTTCTAAATTAACTTTATGAAGGAAAAAAAAAACGAAACATAGTCTAATCACTTTTCCATTACATACAAAACTGACCTATTTTAATAGGTAGCTATAAGCTGTTTTGGGAGAAGGGAAAGGCTCATATCGCTGAGAACAAAAAATAAATAAAAACGTTTTTTTTTTCTTCCAGTACATCCATGATATTTCCATGTTCCGCTTTTAAGCCACAACCTACAGATCCCACAACACAAACATATCATTCACAAACATAAAAGCAAGCATTGGCAGTGCTGCGTGCGTGATTTGGCAGGATCACGCATCAAATAGCCTTCATCAGTTTAATAACTTTGATAACTTTAATTCTTACAACTGTTAAATTAATGGGCAAATGGTAAATATGTCGAATATCACATAGAAATAGATAGCAAAATAGCCAATGTAAACTAAATGTTATAAACATCGGAGCAACCATAGAAATGTTTAAATAAATCTTTATTATAACAAATTTAGCCTATATTTTTTTTTATTCACAACAGTTTACAGTTGCCCACAGAAAAAAACAGGGGGTGCTGCAGCACCCTCAGCACCCCCTGTTCCCACGCCCCTGACAAAGATTGCTGTTTTTTTGAAGACATTAATGCTTTTATTTAGTAAAGCTGCTATAAATTTATCAGTAGTCTCACCGACCTCAATCTCTTGAACATTTGTAGTTTCATTTTATTACATGTCATTCACCAGTCTGCTCTATAGATATAAATATTAGAATGGCAATTGAAAAACTCATATGACCGTTAAATCATCAAGTACCAATGGAATATATCACAATACCACAGTATCTAATACCATCACTGTATCACATGTGCCTTATTTGATCTCTTTCATTTCAAATATGTGCCATATTTGATCAGACTGGGCAAACATGACTCTTCTTATCCTGACCTGAGAACCAGGACTGATATTGATCTGTTTAAAGTTGTGAAAGATCAAGTGAGTATTGCATTCTCTTTGATTCAGTGCAGTAATTTGCTAAGCTGTAATAACGAAGTTTAGATTAGTGTTTAGATAGAGGTACAGTAGCTGTTTGTTAATGGGACCCAATGAGCTTGATTGAGGCTAGAGAAATAGGAGTAGAGAATTGCTTAAAATCTTTTATTATTCTTTCTAAATCATTTAGTGGCAAAAGGAACTGAAAATAATGATGGAAAGAGAAGAAGAGATGGAGAAGACCGAGCTGGAAAAAAAGAACGCAAGAGGAAGAGGAGAAGATCATGAAGAAATGCATGAAAAAGGTCAAAAAGAACACAAAACCTTATGAGTTACCATGAAATAACAACATACGACGAGTCTTTAAAGCAATGGGAAATAGTCCTTAAAATCCAAACCAAAAAGTCTGAACATTTTTTTATTTTTTTGCAACATTCCTTTCAAATGAAACAGACATTCAATGGCTACAGTTGTAATTGGCAACACCAGTAAAAAGATGCATACTTTTCAGATATTCACCACAATTTTCAAGATTAAAAATAAGAGGAATGTTCTCACACAGTTGGAAAGCATCGGACTGCTTTCATTATCCTGATTCCCTACAGTCACAGACCAATTTGGTCATAAAAGTGTGAATTAAGCAGCTAGTTGGAATACAGTGATTACAGCAATTCTGACTGACCAACAGAACGGCAAGCCAGCCCATATTTTCATAAAAGGAAAAAGAAAATCAACTCAATTAACATAAAACAATCACAGTAGCAAGTCAACAAATGTGCATCCTTCATCACGCTCAAGACAAACAACCAACTCTTTTATCGACAGTCTGAAAGCAGATTTAAACCAGAAAACACCTCAAAAAGACACCCATAGTGTAAGACAGGAAATGGTCCCCCTTCAAGAATAAACATCACAGAATGAAGGAAAATGCATTTGAGGAAAACATTCATAACATGTCATAACGTGTTGCAAATCTACAACATACCAGAACAAAATCTCAAGAACCGCTGTCAGGTAAAACCAGGAGCATTTCTGACTTGATTTAAGATAAACCCCGTAGGTCCTGTGTTACCTGACAGTTTAAAAAATAGATCATCGTTGCATAAGACAAAGATTTATATTTGCATAGTTTGATAGTGTAATAAATCATTTCCATTCATAAACCTCAACACAATCACATGAAGTTTATAATCCATAATAACCACGACACCATTTTATGATTCGTCACCCCTTTCAACTAAACCACTTCATGAATTTCTATTTATACTGATAAAAATATATGCATGTTTATAATCATATAGCCTAATATATTAAGTAAAACATTTAATTTCTTCTTTGATAATTATCATCTCTGGGAACAATGCAATTACATTTTCATTAATACATTCTTTAGGAAACTGTTTCAAGACACCCACCTTTGGTGAATTTAAGTAGCTACTGAACCAATTTACAATCCTTCAGACTGCATAAAATACACAAATTAACAAAAAAGGTTACATGTATACAGTGTCTATATGTTTAAAAAAGATAAAGACAATCTGAGGCTTCATCATTTCTATTTCAACTTGCAGTGGTTTGCCAGGGACATTTAAAAAACAACAACAATACAATAGAAATTTAGCTGATCTGCATTCAAAATACCAACAAAAAAATAATAAGTCTGATTGTGAAGCTATGTGGTTGTGTAAAGATGACTCAAATTTATTTACACTATTTTCTCACATCCATTAAGACATACACCCCCATGTGAGATTAAGGCACAGTTTGGAGAAAAAGCTTTGGGATTGCAATAAAATAATACAATAAAATAACATTTCTGGTAAGACTCCAATCAATTTTACAATCGGTATATATTAACTTTCATCTGGGAATCGTGAGGACAAAACAGGAGCTTTTCTCTTCATCATGTAATAGAAGTAAAGCGTAAGAAGATGCCCACTGTAGCAACACTTTAAAAGTGTACAATGACTTGAACGTTCCCAGTGCATAATGTCAACTCTCAGCACAGTGAATCACACATAAGAAGCGTCACATTATGTTAAATAACCTGAGAGAGCTGGTTGGGAAATCTTGGAGATTTCACATTGCGTTTTGCAGTGAAGCTTAAGGTTTCTGTCCACAATCGTTTACCGAGTCCTTGGCTGAAGGCGACAACCTCACGGCTCTCGAGTGTAAAACACGGAGGACGTGAGCCGGTGTGACTCAGCTCAGCTCAGCTGCAGGCGGTAAGTCCTGATTTCCATGGGTTTAAGGCTGATCTCCTGGGGGTCGGCATCACTATTGTGTGTGTGCATCAGAGACAGCGATACAGGAGTGATGCTTTTCACCTTCAAATCGGCCAGGAGCTTCTCTAAAGGAATCTACGCACACACACACACACACACAGTATGGTGATTAGAGCATTTCCACCGTGACAACATGTTCAAGTATGCATTGAGTCACGGCCTTAGTTTTGACTTTTCACTTGGAAGAAGTGATATGTTTAGCATATCTGACAGTCTGAAAGGTTTAAGCTAAGCCTGTGAACTCGGTGGAAAGTAAACAACTTTAATTTTCTAATTAGTCTCTTTCTGTAAATTGCTCATTCACATAAACATCTTAAGATGACGTATCATTTTTTAAAAATGTTTTTCTATCTTATGTTAATATGGAGAGCAACTATCAAGTTGGTTGATTTAAAACAGTAGAGTGCAGCACTGTGACTCTGGCAGGGATGGGTGCAAACTCGGTCCTGGAGGCCACTGTGCTGCAGAGCCTTCTAGTAATCCTGAAGACATCCATTAGCTTGTTCAGGTGTGTTTGATTAGGGTTAGGGCTAAACTCTGTAGGACAGTGGCCTCCAAAACCTATACTTGCATTATTAATGCGTTAACTTTGACAGCACTAATTTATATATTGTAGAAACTTAATATATTTAACTTATGGCAAAATTGTGGCATACAGGACAGTCTGAACATTAACCACAGCAAATTTGGAGTCTCTAACTCAATTCCTCTAGCGCCACCAACCTCTAAATGTCTGAACTTTAAGGGCTTGAAACAAATCTTTTTTTTCTGAAATTCTCTCTCTCCGAATCCTTGGCTCAAGACATTGATTCAGCCACATTGAATTTTACGACTTTTTTTTTGTTTGCTGTTTATATTTACAATTTTCACTTCACCTTAAAATCATTATATTATAAAACCGATAGTTCTTATTCTGAAATCTGATTAGATGAAATGTGTTCAAGTTTTTGTTAAAATAACCAGTATAAACAGATTTAAAACCCATTAAAAAATAACAAATATAAAAAATTCAAACAAGTTAAAAAAAACAAAACACAAAAGCACCCAAAAAGTAGCCCCTTGGTGCTCCTGAACTGAACCCATATGATAGCTTGTTAATTATTGAAATAATGTTTTTACATCCACCCTAGCTCTCCTTGGTGAGCTCGTGAAAATGTGTTAATAAAGTAACGATATCTAATTTGTATTTTAAGTTAAGTTTTTCAATAAATCAGCTAACACAAAAACACAAAACTGGTCTAAATTATAAGTCCTCAAGTTCAAAACAGTGAATTAATATTTCAATAAGAGGTGGTTCTTATTATGGGTAAGGTTAAGTTTCTTGCACCCAAAAATCATTTCGTATTAATTCTATGTTGCCTGATTTGCCTTTCAAAGTGAAGGTAGCCATTGACTTGCATTTTATGAATCACCAAGGACCACGGTTTCAGCTAAAAATCTTTAATGAAGAACAAATGTCACCTACATCTTGGATGGCCCGAGGAGTAAATAAACAGAAAACTTTAATTTTTAGGTGAACTATCCTTTTAACAGTTCACCGGAGGGGAACATATTTGGTTTCATACCCTTATCATTGCCTTATCATTGTAATTGGATAGAAAACACTGACCAGAAAGTTCTCCCTATTGTGTTCTATGGAGTTGTGTTAAAGAGATTTTCATTTTAGAATTAACTATCCTTTATATATATATATATATATATATATATATATAAGCCTCAAGGTCTTCCTAAACTTCGTAGCAGTGATAAGACCCTCTCTAAATTAGTGATGCGTGTCTGTGTGGGAAGCCGTGTGATCTGCTTTACCTTGCCACGTGTGGTGGTACACAGTAGGCCAGTGTCCCGATTGGAGAAGCCACAGTCAAAGCCTTTTCTGTGCAGTATCAAAGCAGCTTGCTCGGATGGACCTCCCCCTTCCTCCTGCGAGAGAAGCGAGACAGAGCCTCAGGCCACATAAACACAACACTGTTTCTTCTCCACACGCACACAACGGGCCAATTATGGAGCGCTGCCTTTCTCTCATCAGCTGCAGCTCAGCCCCCTTCACAACACCATGGAAAGAGCGTCTCCTCAAGACTTCAGAAAACAAAGGAACTTAAAGCAATCCTGCTGGTTCAAAATAACTTGAGCTTTATTGATAGCATGTGACAGGCTGACGATTTTGCACTGAAAATAAGTTTGACGTAGCCATAGGTTTGTAAAATCAAACAAAGTGTGCATTTACAGTAATGCGCTTACAATGGATTGATGGAGCAAGGCATTCTCTTGGTTAAAAGAAGAAATGAATTTCACTTATTTCTAATGAAGCGCACTAATATCTTCTGTACAGAAATGAGCTGTAGTTGTGCAAAGCTGGATTTCTCTAAAGTTGTATATAGAATTATGCATTAATGATGTAATTTGGCTGGAATTTCTGGTATCCTTGCTCGTATCGCATCATAGTTATCGTTTTACGAACTTGTCATGCTCATAAATATATAGTTGAAATACTGGATTAAAATTAGTGATTCATTATTTACCAATCCACCACACCGAAATGTAATTTTTTTAATATCAGAAAAAAACATACTTATTAATAAAATAATAAATACAATTTATTTGTATATCAAATTGAGTTATATATAAAGATATTTGTATTTTAAAATGACAAAGTAGTTTATATATAAATTTTTTAATGATATATTAATTATGTATTTACTCTAATTTGCTGTTGAAATATAAACATTTATACGGTGATTACCTAAAATAATCTAATAGAAGTTTGTTTTCATAAAAGATTTATATGAAATTAAATAGAAATAAACAGGCTAAGTAAAAATATAATGGGTGCATATAATAAGCAAAACGGTGAGGTAAATGTAATGTTGCATTGATATTGTTTACAAGCTGTTCTACTTACATCATAGTTACATTATAAAGCGGCAAAATAACAGCTATTGTTTAGATATAGAATTGACAGAATTTGAAAGCTCATGCGGTTTCATATAAAAGTAACAAAGCATTTAAATGTGCACCACACTGGATCTTTTCCATCCAGCTGTACTGACACCTATTGGTCTGGATGTATTGTTTTTTTACTAACTCTAGCCACTTTGTGTTATTGCGGTTGCTATTATTAGTAGTAATTGAGTGTATGACACAAATGCTTTACAAAAATTAAAAGGCGCAACTTTAAATCCTGTGGCTATATTGTTAAGAAAGTGTATATTTAATATTTTCCCAATACAGTGTATTTTGCCATATATGTCCGTTCATTGCAAGCGCATTTTCCCCCAAACTGGATTGCGAGGAAATTATTTTCCATGCTATCACTTCTATCCAACCCGGAACATTCCATTAACTATTTTTTGTCATTATTCATAATAAAATTGGCACTTGGATCTGTACGTGGCTCTTCATGAACAGTGAAACAGGCAAATATTCACACACACACACACACACCTCTGCCCAACCGAATCTCTCATCACTGTGAACCTGGAGAACTAGATTAACAACAGAAATAGTAAATCACTCAGCACAGTCCATAAAGCTCTCACAACAGAGATACATTTTTGGTCGTGCAAAAAAAATGTAATCAATGTCTTCCATGCTTGAGAAACACTTTCCATTTGCATAAAGGGCCGGTGTCCTTGAGTGGATATTTCCACGGCAGGCAACAAAGGAACTTTCAGGCATTGTTAAATGATTTTATTCTATTTCACTGCACCAAAAGCTCTTCAACACTTCAACCAACTATCCTGTCAATCGTTTTAATTAATAATTGCATATATCGGGAGTGAATTCAGCCCCACAACTCTGCAGTTAAAGAGAGTTTTCTGGCTTTCTGATGGTCTGTAACTAACACTCACGTCATATTATTTAAGCATATTAGCTTAGCAACATGTTAACATCAAATCCTTTTGGAATTAAATAATAGTGTACTACTATGGTGTGCCCTTGAGAAAAAGTGTTACATTGAACCATACTTTTAAAAAGAGCACTTATAAAAGATAATAGAATATAATTCAGTGTGAACTCAATGTACTGTTTCCGGACACATAACTGCATGTTAACTGCAATTAAATGAACATTTGCTAATAAATGCATTTAAATTAATTTTATATTGCTTTTTGATGAATTTAGGTACATCTTTATATGTCATTTCACTAAAATTGAAATATGGTTAAAATGTAGTTCTATATATACTGACAAGCAAGTAAGGGATAATCAACGGCTTGCCGTGCATTAAAACGATTTGAATGCACGACGTTGAGGTGAAGAACATCCCGAAGCGCAGCGGAGGTGCATTCAAATGATTACTGTTGATTATCCTGCTTATGCCATGGTCATTTGCCAGCATTCAAATATTAAAGATGTTAATAATATTTGCTGGCTTATTCCATGGTCATTTGCCAAGTTATAGACAAGTTAAAACTAGTATTGCTCTTTGCAGCGCAATATTTGACCGGAAGGGTAAAAATGACAAGTTATATTTGTCAGTTATGGCTCGTCAGACACCGAGATGAAATAGTGTGGTAAGCACATTTATTTGAACGAATTATAGCATGTATTTCAATTAATTGTTGATTGAGAGAGAGAGAGAAAGAGAGAGAGAGAGAGAGATGACAGTTGTGTACCTGCTTGCTGTGCATCTCTCTCTACAAACAATTACTTTTAAAACAGCGATTTTATCACCACGTTGCTGGGAAATATAATGTAGCGATCTACTATCTATCTTTTACTTTAGTAATAAAAATCACAGGGAAGCGAGAACAAGTATCTGCGATCTTCGACCTCTCTCTCTCTTTTGCTCTCTCTCCATGCGTGTGTGTGTGTGTGTGCGAGCGAGTGATGCGTGTTGGTTAGTGTGCAATGCATCAATTAAAGCAATTAATATGGAACGGTGATTAAACTAACCTGAAACTACCTGTGCAGTTAAACGAATTTAATCAACACCTGCCAGCCAATCAGAATATAGTATTCAGACAGACCACGGCTTAAGGTAAACTAAAGTATGTTTTCTCATATACTGTATAATAGAACTATACTGAAACTTGTAAGTCTTGTATTTAAATATATTTGTTATTATACCTTTGCAATTATGAAGTTAACTGTTTAGTGCATTTAAAATATATTAATTTCAAATGTAATATCGAATAACACTGCAGTTAAAATTATAATTAATTACTTCACATAATGCTTTTGTATGTTAGTCAACGCGTCAAAATAAATTGAATGTACAACAAAAGATTATTAAAATGTAATGATTTAAAATGTCATGAAAGTGTTGTCTCTTTAAATACACTTAAGCAGCCTTTTATTTTCTTAAAGTACAGCTCTTTTACAGATATCATTTTAAGATTGCATACACTAAAAATGCACTTTTCAGTTAAAATGCTGCCTTAGAATAGCTGTCTGTAGACAACGAGGCAACTCACTACAGTTTGGAATATCATATATTTTCATTCCTGTGGGGTCTACTTACAATGTTACTAAAGTTTATGTACTCATTATTTTGTCTGAGCAGACAGCATAGCAATAGCATCCATGCTGAACCGGTATTATGTGATAGATTCATTAAACAATCCAAGCTGAAAGATAACACATAAACTGTTAAATTCAGGCTGACACGATCAAGGATGCTGTTAAAAATACATTTCAGCTGGTGTTTCTAACACTGGATTCTTCAGAAGGATACTGCAGAATGACAGTTTTTGTTCTGGAGTTAAGAATAAATATCCTTATCCGTATCCATTTATGAATACCAAACCGTCAATGTTGACATGTTAATGTGGGCAGTCATGTGCTTATATGTTATTTCAATATAGTCACATGGAAGGATTTGAGTCCGTAATGTTACAGTATGTTTTGACAGTTCAATGCAGTCATTTATCTCATAATATCAAGAAAATTGTGATTCTTTATAAGACTGCACTAAGCATTTAAGCCACATTGAATCGCATCCTCTCATCCTCAAATGGTCCCATAAGCCCTGTTCTGAGCACTTTTACCTTTATCCTGTCATGCGTTTAAATATTACAGTTCAGCCCTGGGAAATAGTATAGGACTCTAAAATATCAATTTGAAGGTCAATATACTTTATGGCCCTCTTAGGACCTGAGCCAGCAGTCCTGTGCTCCCCAATTACGGCTTTCTCTTTCAAACCCTCTAGAACAGACCCTATTTTATCTTTTTAAATTTATGCAACCCTATATATATATATACACACACACAGTATCTCACATAAGTAAGTACCCCCCTCACATTTGTGTAAATATTTCATTATATATGTTCATGTGACAACACTATATAACACTACCCATATATCTTTTTTTTTTTTTCATACACAGCTATTTTGACCATTGTTAAGATTATCACTAGGATTAGCTTGCAGGACTCATGACTGAACAAAAACTTGGGCTTTGAAAATCGCTGCTCTAGAACACACAAACACAACTGAGACATACCTTTGACTGGATGGCACGCAGGTTGACCAGATGCATGTCACAGGGGAAGGAGGCACTCAGAGGGCTGTAGGGAGTCAAGGATGGGTTGTCCGAGCGCTGACTGACACTCATTGAGATGAGGGGATGGTTCAGGAACATGTACGACATGTGACTCAATATAGACGGATAGCTATACGGTGCAGTCTCCTCATTCTGGGCATAAGACAGAAAAGTGATACGTCAGCATTGCATTAACATAGTTGTAACGTATTTGAAACTACACAAGTATGTGAAAGAGAACACTCCTGAATTAGTCTTCTACAATGACTATTATGGTTTAGCAGCATTTCCAAGAAAATATAGCTAAGTAAGTTATAAAATACGTATAGTCCCATTAAGTACTGAGGTTTGTCAAAGCCACAGCAACACATGAAAGAACATTAAAGCAAGAATGTACAATCAATAGACCTGCATTGACCAACATTTGCATACTTGCATTGAATAAGTTTCTGGCCTAAGCAGAAAGTAACCAACAGGTCATTGTCAACCCTACTGGGGGAAAGAAAAGGGTTAAGGTGGTCAAGCCGGTTATTACAACATTAGAAACTGGGAGATGGATTGTTATTAATCCATGAGCCGGCAGTCCATCTGTTTAACCATCTAGTCCACCTAATAAATGACCAGCTTGGACACACTTTAAGTCATGTAATAACTTAAGCTTATCTTCAGGGACTCAAACATTCATTATCATGTTAAAGCCAAAACAGATTATGCTATTTATCTATATACATACACTACTGTAAAAACATTTGGGATCAGTAAGATTTTTTAACAATAAATTAATAAATGTATTAAGGAAGGATGCATTGAATTGATCAAATGTGGCAGTAAAGACATTTATGTTGCAAAAATGTTTAATAAATGCTGTTAATTTGAACTATGCAATTCATCAAAAATTCTGAAAAAAAGTATTACTGTTTCCACAAAAATATTAAGCAGCACAACTATTTTCATTAATATTAATTATAAATGTTTCTTAACACTGAAGACTGCAGTAATGACAGCTACAAATGCAGCTTTTCCATTACATTAATACATTATAAAAAAATATATACTTGTAATAAAACTTCACAATTGAACTGTTTTTACAGTTATCTTTTTTGACCAAATAAATGCAGCCTTGGTCAGCATAAACTACTTCTTTCAAAAATAGTTAAAAAATCTTATCGACCAAAAACGTTTGAATCTTGAGTCTAAATTCATTGTTAAAAACATTAAAAACTAATTCTACATGTACATTTAAACATTATAATATACAGAATAAAAAAATTATGTTTCTAAAAATTACGTTAAATAGTAAATTTAATTTAAAGTTTCATTTTAAATGAGCTTTAGATGGCAAAAGTAATCTAAATATAACATGGAAATGAACGTGCAATTAAATATGCAATGCCATCGGATGGTGATAATCTATAACAACAAGTCTTCCTGTAGCTTGAACAGTAGATTACAGCACAGCACCAGCAACACCATGGCCATGGGAAAGCAAGAACTGATCAAAAATGTGTACCTTCAATGGAACGCAAGTTGCTTTGGATAAAAGTGTCTGCCAAATGCATAAGTGTACATGTACATTTGATCTGATATGACATAAGAAAGATCTTGACTGAGTTTCAGCAGGGAACTTCCAAAACTCCAAAGATCCCGACACTGAGAGCAAGTGGTCATTAATGGGTGTACGTTTTTTCTTCTTTAGCTCAATTATTTCTCCATCCTGATTACCTCCTCCGCAGAGCTCCTCTTCTCCAGCAGTAGGCGGAAGGAGTTGGCAGTGATCTTATTGTCCAGCACTCCCTGACCTAAACCTCGATTATCATCCTGATTGAGCCTGCGGTCCATCATCACCTCCAGCTGACCTGTGGAACCCACACCAATGTGCTTTATTAAGATGTCACACATACTTCACCACAACACCCACTGATGCCTCCAATGGACATACATGCATAAATCATGTGCTCCACAGACCACGAGACCATAGAGCCTGGTGTTTGAGCACCAAACAAATAAATATTTTTTATAGAAAACCTACACCTGTAGACCTGCCAGCGTGGAGAAAGGCCCCGTCTATTGAGACAAATATCTGACAGTAATGGTTCTGATGGTCATTGACACGTCTAAATAGTGGGCTGTCAAATTATTTGCTTACGGTTTTGTAACTTGTAGCATTAGGTTGGCATGTGCTATTTATAATGAAGTGAGAGGGACAGTCTCATTAAAAAGAGCATTTTAGTTTTCAGAAATCCTCAGTATTTGGTTTGACGTTCATGACAGCAGCACTTAAGCTTTAAAATCATGTTCTCCAGTTTGATTTGAGAGTGATCCAAAGAGCATCTCATATCATATTCCAAATCTATAACATTTTGTCTAAAATAAATAAAAACACCACAATGCATAAAATATAAAATAATGCTTAAGGGAATTTAGGCATTAAATTATTATATTGTTAACTAACGTTCAACAGTTTGGGGGTACGTAAAATATTTGTTTTTGAAAAAAAGTATCTTATGCTCACCTAGGCTGCATTTGTTTGGTCCAAAACAAAAAATGGTCCAAATTTTTTTTTAAATATAAACATTCGATCTTAATGTTTTAAAATATAAATGTATTAATGTGATGGTAAAGCTGAATTTTCTGCATGATTGCTCCAGCCTTCAGTGTCACATGATCCTTCAGAAATCCTTCTAATATGCTGATTTGCTGCACATTTCTACTCATTATCAATGTTAAAAACAGCTTAATATTTTTGTATAAAACCATTAGATTTTTTTCAGGATTCAAAAAGTTAAAAAGAAGAGCCTTTGTTGAAATATAAATCTTTTATAACACTGTAAAATAATTTACTGTCACTCTTAAACAATTTAACGTGTCCTTGCTCAATAGAAGTATTAATAAAAAATAAAAATATACAACCCCACACTTTTGTACGGTAGTGTAAACCTCAAAAGGTGGACATATGTTAATACTGAGATAAACAGTTGAATGGTTGAGATGATAAAATGGTACAAATGTGTTTATGATCAATATCCAAATAATGCTGAATCTGGAATGTTTAATAATAATGCATTATTAATCCAACCGAATGCAGAATCTGGGATGTTTCTTGTTAATTCTAATTAAAAACCTTTTTTATTTCCAGGTTTAATGGAGACTTTCCATCCCAGATCCAAAACCTAAAGCACTTAGAAGAGAGTTCAAACTGACCGCTCTTGAGGCTGGCCGCTCCGAGTGACTGTGCGGTGAGCAGAGAGAGTCTGGCGCCGGAGTCCTGCAGGTAAACCATGCTGGTCATGGGGTAGAAGTTTGCCTGCAGGGGAAGCTTAGCCATGGTTTTCCTGGGCTGCACCTGTAAAAACAGCCCAAGGCATTTTTAGCACTGCAGGCAGGAAAAACTTAAAACTCCCCGTTCAAACAATGAGTGCGGGTATGTGGAGGCACTTATCTGAAGGAAAAAACACTGTTAATTGAGGAGTTTCGATGTGTGTGTGCATCACTGGATATGCCACTGTTTTTATTCATGAGGCATTTGTTTTGTTAAGTCAGTTAATTAGTTTGGACCGAAGAAAAGCTCTTAATCCTGGCCAAGGCCAGAGAGACTTCAGCTAATTAAATACCATGCCAATACTCCAACATGTCAAAAAACATGACAGAGTGATTTAAACTGACACTTGTTTGTTTTGGTCAGCCCTACAGCACAGTCTCAACTCTTTTTTGATTAATCATTTGTCAAAAGAAATGAAAAACAAACTGACATGTTCATTAAGCCATCCAAAAACAACTAGGCATTTTGACACGATCAAACGAAATCAAATAAGACTGTCAAAACAATCACTACAAATTAATTAACTAACCTCTGACGACTCCTTTGTTGATTGGTGTTACTTGTCAGTAAATTTGTCCGTGTGTGCACCTTGAGTTCATATATTTAATGTCACCTCCAGCATCAACACGTTTCACATTCCTCTTTATTCAGAGACTGATGGAAATGTGGTTTCATCACACTTGATGTGTGTGATCAGCAGCCAAAATTCACAAGGGAGACTCTAGCTTGGAGATGACCTTTCAGATGTATTTCATTATAAAAACCTTTATAATCTATAATAGCATAAAACTTACTTAATGTTTCCTATGAACCATGTTTTCTTGGGTATCAAGACGGGGTCATTTTGTGAGGTATAAACATATTCATTCAACAGAATCTTTGCTTTACCTGTATAATTCTGGCTAAAATAAAGATGTATTGTGTAGGAATCTGCATTTATGATCATGTAAGCATCATTTAAGACCCCTTATGTCCAATAAACGAGAGAATGAGCACGTGTGCTCCTAATTTAATACATTTAGGAGCACCTTCTGATCAATGACAAAAATGAACCTTCCCTTGAGTTGATATTTGACTCACAGGGGCACATATCATTTTTTTCTAACCATATTATTAAGTGTCAACTTTTATGTCAAATAAATACATTTTTATTATAAACCTTTTTAAAAACTGTTATGAAACAAATAAACTGAATTAGAATAAGACACAATTGGGAAGAAGTAAATTAAATCTGTATCAACGAAATTCATCTCTGCATTACAGAGGTGCACAGAAGAACACACAATTGGCATTTAGGTATATTTATAGACTGAGGAAGATGAGTGCAATGAGTGTCATTGTGACTGATTCATTCATTCAGTCAGTTCGTTCAAACGGCTGATTCATTCAGGAAAGAAGCATGTGACTTTATGAATGGGTCATTGAATCACTGACTCGCTGGATTCGTTCAAACATTCATTCACTAGCGAACCAGCGCCGTGTTTGCTTGGAGATGCCAGCGGCTCAGTTGTGACTGATTGGAAGTATTTACATTAACGAAATACAGCAAAAACAGTGTTCCAAAAATGTCATATTAACTTCTTGTTTATTTAACTGTTTTATAAAAACAGTGTCAGATTTGCAAACACTATTTATAATAATTAAAATGCTGTCCCTCATCTCAGTTTATCACAAAGCTCTGTTATAATCAATGAAACTCTACACTGCACAATTACATCTTATTTACATCATGTCTACACTGAACAAACACTCCAGTGTTAATGAATTAAATTAATACAGCTTTATCCATACAAATTTTTTCTGTTATTGCATCTGTTAAAGATGTTAAGATTTTCGACGAAAATCACGATTCTTCCTAGATAATTTACTTGTCGCAGTCAGCTTGCTGTGTCTGTTCTGTGAGCAGGACGTACACTGATAGAGAAGCATTCCTATTGGCTGCAGTCTGCAGGTATTATGGCCAATCACAAGAGTTGACTTTGTGCATCCCGCTACGTTTTTATTATAATATATTGCACTTATGTGCGGAACTCAGATCGTTTATATAGGCTATCAAATGGATATAATTTACAAATCCCTTGCAATTCCACCCAACCATTATTATTTTGCTTTCTTTCCCCAAAAAGGAACTAGAAAAACTTAATTTATTTAAATAGAAATTAAATATTATTATAAATTTTCATTATTTTGTTAGACTGACTGCTAATATTTTTTTTCAAAACTTCTGACTATATCCTCAAACCAAGTTTTGATGGGATAAAGAGGCTGAAATTTGTGGGCAGATTTAGTGACACATCTGGCTTAGTTTAAAGTCAGTCCACATATGGGCCGGTTCAGTTCGAGATCCACAGATCCCCCTGCCAAGCCCCGCCAACTCCAGCACTAGATACTGCATAGCTTTATAATGAACACTTGCATATGAACTTTATTGTGTATGTGTGTGTCAAGCAGAGAATACAAAGAACATACTGATGTCCTACCTGGTAGCCATTGAGGTCAGTAAAGAATCGATCTTTGCTGTTCAGATCTGAGGTTATCCTCATTGCAATTTCACGGTTGGTTTCGCCTCTTATATCTACAGTGTTACAGATCTCAAAAGACTGACCCTCTACACCTATGAGAAAGAAGGAAAGAAAGACAGGGGTCAAAATAGCCGAATGAGCACAGGTAACAGAAGAAGGAACGGATGTCTTTTTTCCTTCACTTTCATACAACAATTTCTGTCAAAGCATCAACTGTATCTGAATATTTAAAGGAACAGTTCACAAAAAGATCATTCTCATGTTGTTTTAAACCCGTATACTGTTATTGTTTCAGTGGAACAATGATTTTTAGGAATTCTGTGACGTGATTGAGTACTGAATGCTTGGAGTAATTTAACAAGACCCACTAAAGACCACTTCCTTTTAGACCAGTAAGTATCATTAGGCTGATAATGCACAAAACAACATCTCATTTACTGTTTGACGCATAATCACATACAAACTGCCAAAATACCGCAAATTGTACATTTGCCAACAGCAAAGGACTGCTTTAATTCTTTACCTTTAATAACCGGTTTGCCTGTTCCTGGCTTGAGCTGAATTTGAGCAATTCGATTTTCTGAGTACAGTGAAAATAAGTGAACACTCCATGCTAAATGTACATCTTGAATTGGACTAATTGAGCCTTTGGGAATAAAACAGTGCAAGAAACAAATATGTCCCACTTCCTTTAGTTAAAATAAAACCCCTTAAAAGGTGGAAGAACATGCTCTATATAGCAGCACAACCTCAAAAACAAGGTTATGTTTTTATGGAGTATGATAGCTTGGAAATTATTCAACATGAGCGTGTCCTCATTAGCTCACAGTGAGATGGTAACCTGACACTTTTAGTGAGCAACCGTCACTGATACTACTGCTCATAACTGAAGTTACTGATTTGAACTGACATCTAAGCATACATATTCAATTTTGTTTGTCCAACAGTCATAAATGATACCTCAAACTGTGTGTCTTGATATTACTTTGCTGATTTGGGTGGAAAAGTTCTAGATTTACACTAAAGGAGGACCTGAAATATCTCTAGAGACTAAAATATGATAGAGACTTGGGCTCTTTTGACTTGAGCGACAGCATAACAATCCCTAGCAACCACACAGAAGAAAAAAAACACTCAAAACATCTTAGCAATTAGGTAAAACACTATTGAAACCACCTGAAGGAATAGATCTCGCAAAAACGAATTTCTGTGATTATTTATATTACTGTTCAAAAGTTTGGGAACAGTAAGATTTATAAGCAGTAAATTGTAAATACTTTTTAAAGCATGGACACTAATCAAAAGTAGCAATAAATGCTGTTTTTTAATTTTTAATTTTACCAAATATTTCTGAAAGAAATGTCTCACAGTTTTGACATATATTAAGCAGCGCAACTGTTTCAAACATTTATAATAATAAGAAATATTTCTTGAGCACCAAATCAGCATATTAGAATAAATTCTGCAGGATCATGAACAAATTCAGTTTTACCATAATTAAAAACATTAAAATAGAAAAACGGTTATTTCACAGTATTGCCATTTTTACTGTATTTCTGATAAAAAAAATGCAGCATTGGTGAGCATAAGTCCCTAGTAAAAACAAAATAATATTTTTAAAATACATTTATTTCATACTAAGTATAGTACAAACTTAAGATATTTACTGACACTCAAAATCACTCGAGACGTACTGATATTAAATTATAATTAAACAGTATTAGGAGTACTAGCTGTGCACAATGCACATTTCTTAATTTTAAGCCTAAGATGTGTTTTAATGTCATTATTGATGAGGATTGTATGATCTTTGATTAATATTGGTCTTTAAATGCAAGATATTTAAAGTGTACATGAGGTGTACAAGTTCCACTTTAGCACATTCAAATATACTTCGGTATATCTTTAGTTGGACTTCAGTCCTACTTCTGCACAATAAAACAGCATTAAGTACAAAACTAGTGGTTTTAGTTTAGCAGATTTTACAGTTTAGTATACTAAAAGTACAATTGCAGGATATTTGATTAAGTACATGCATATGTATACTTAGAATGTATTTCAAATACATTTTAGCATTTGTATTTTTTCTTTTTGTATTTAGTATTTGTATTTGTATTAGTACTTGTGTTTTTTTTTTTTAAAGATGAAGGTCACTCTCCTTAAGCTTTGCATACTAAATTCAAATTTCCATTCAAGGAAATAACCCACTAGAGGTTTGTTTTGCCTCATACTTTTCTTTTTTTGGACAAAAACAAACATCACTGGGAGAAAGGTCCCTAAGGCTACGGGGCGATGGCTCATGTGACTGCTCCGCTCTTTCAAAAATGCTCATGTACATTATCTCACCCACCCAGAAGGGGTCACAAACAGACCGTCCAACCCCCTGGTGCTCTTGATAAGAAAGCCATGAACTCTTTCTGAATGCATTTCATTCTTTCACAAAATGAACCCACTTTTAGCACACCATTAAACGTCTTTTGTCTGGTATCAAACTTTCTTGTCTGAAGCCGATTTTTTAGCACTGATGATGATCGCACAGTTCAAATAATCCATTATAGCTTAAGGAACATTCAAAAGCTTACCTTTAAAATTCAAAGATTTATATTATTGCAATGTCTGAGGTAGGAAAATGCTTTGTACAACGTCCAATACAAAAAGCTCTTACTTCTATAGCAATGTGAATAAAAGGCTCTCTTAAGAAAGAACACTTGTAGAAAGAGAAAGACGTTATCCAGCAGCACTTCAGGATGTGGACGTTCTGGGGGATTTATTCCAGGGGTCAATCAACTGGAGGTTTTCTGAGGTCACATTGCTAATTATACAGAACTTCCTTCAGACAACTATTCGAACTTGAACATGTCATTTTGCAAATCCCTGGTGTAAATATTTGCATACTGTAAATACTGGTGACTGCAAGCATAACTGAGGAGTGCAGGTGTAGAGTGTTTGCTGTCCTCTCTTACCCTGGATGTTGTAGAGCCGGAGAGTGTGTGTGATGTGCGTGAAGGTGGTGGTGACTTCAGAAAACAGCGGCCCTTTAGTGACTCGAACCACCGGCGGTTGAGAGGGAGAGTAAATCTGTGCGAGAGAGAAAGAAAATCAATGTGAATCAAATCAAACTCATAAAATCCCCTCAGAGCAGAGCTACCAAAGACACCGCATGACAAAACTGCCTAATGTCCTGATGAAAGACAGAGTTTAGCTCTTATGAGGTTTCCCAGTGTTTGGGTGGATTGCAGATAAAGCGGTGAGCAGTGACTAAACTGCCGTTACGTTTACAAATCCAGTCAGTTATATAAAATCCATGTTATAAGTTTAAATGAAACTCTACAAAAAATACAACGTTCCAGCAAATTCTCACCGTAATCATTTGTTTGCCACAAATTTACCACAAGCCTACCACAAATAAACCGTTTTTAGGGGACTGGCAATATATAACCCAGTTTCCATGCACTGTTAATTCAGCAGCGGTTCCAAGGCTAAATAAATTACATTTGTTTACGTAAGAAAGGTGCAATGCAAATAAAGTTTAGGTTTTATAATCATTCTTTTAATAATAGTAATTGTAATTATTAATAATGTTAATATTCCTTTAATAATAACAATAATATTAGTTGTTGTTACATGAAAATATTGTATACAATAACAATTTAAACCGGTATTTCGTAAAAAACCTGGGTTTGAGTCTAGGTCTAATCATGATTTAAACCCGATCCACTTTCTCTTGACTTCCTCTTTCTTTTTACTTTATCTACAATATCTACAACTAAAATAAAATAAATAATGAAAATAAAATTTCTCAAAAAAAACTACCAAAAAAACATCAATCCAATTGGGCAAGATATGGATTATCTGATAATTTGAAGAAAAACTAAAAATGAATAGATTATTATTAAAATCGTTTTTACTGTTCCTTCTTTGTCAGGCAGGAACAGGTAGGCGCCGCTCTTGTCTTTGTTGCTGGTGGTGCCATACCAAACAAACTCCACCTTCATCAGGTGCTCCGAGTCATCCTCCTTCAACCTCATTTTCTGTAAACAAGAGGCATTTTCTGAACATTTCAGAGTCATTCCTAGATGTAAGAACTCACAACAAACCCAGAGAGCTGCAGTCTGTGATCTTACCTCTAAAAGACCTGTAGCTGTAGAGATGGAGAGTTTCAGGTGAGGATTTTCAATGTGCACAGGAGCCGCATCTTGTTGGTAGAACTGTCGGAAATGCTTCAGTTCACTGACTGAAATCTGCCTGCCATCCTGAAGAAACATGTACTTAGCAGCTTCTGTCTTTGGCTCCATTTCTTCCATCAGCTGGTACACGCTCTGTCCCAGAGGAGCAGCTTGAGCCACAAACGACAACTGTCATGTAATAAACAAACACGTTACAAACACTACGAACTGGCTAGCTTGAAGAATCCACAATCCTCACATTGCTCTTTCCCATAAACAATCCACCCATAATGCTGTGATATGATGCACTGATGTAGCAGATCTCACCTGGAAGACGTCGGCAGCAGCGTGACTGGCATCATTCCACACTGCGCTGACTTGAGCACGGACCACATGACCCAGAGCATTCAGCACGCGCACTTTAGGAGTCGTCACATATACTGTAACCATGGACGTCCTGGCTTGCTCGGTGGGGTTGTACACCACCAACAACCTGGGAACAGCATAAATATTAAGCACATTTATGAAGCATTATATGCCACACAGATTCTGCTGCCTTTTGTCATCCACTTCTACTTCAACAAATGTACCACGAGTCCATTTTCAACTCAACATTATTCTATATTGTGCTCATTATTATGCTTTAAAGCAGAACAGCAAGGTTTCCAAAGTAAAAATCCTATTAGTTTCTGTATTTTTAAATATAAAGAATTGGTGATTTACCTTGGTTTTTCACGAACTTCAAAAATTATTTTGCGAGCTAAGGCATCTTGAGATGGCTGAACGTCATCCTGTAATAAGAACCAGCAAAAATGACGTGCACATAGCAATTACCAAATTTTAGTGTCATGCCATATTATGGATGTACAATATGAACGCTCACCATCTGAAGAAAGGGATTTGAAGGATCATGGTGGTATGTTTGTTTGTCCTTGAGCACCAACCAGTGAGCTGAGCTCACGATCACTCGCTTCACATTCAGAATAGAGTGAAACAACCTTGGAAATAACAAAGATCATGATGTTTTACCATGTCTCTTTTACCTGATAATATCATATAATAAGAATCTGATTTATGTGAAAAAAGTTTGAATGTTATAGTGCAAGTGCAAGATCATCCCGTCGGCTTTACTATTAGTTTTAGTATAAAATAAACATGAATGAGCATCTCATGTAATTGCTCAATCAGTATTTTAACCACAGAAAAACGTCAATAAAACTATTTGTAAACAAAATGTCATGCAGCATTTCATTTACCTCAGTCAAGTCATCAGTGTCCACAGCTCGTTAGTTCGCTAGAGAAATTAAGTCTATAGAAGAGCATTTTGCTAAATATTAGACTATATACTCATCATATTTTACTTTACCTGTTAGTGATGTCTTAATTAATGAACGTAGGCTTAAATAAATCTGTTATGAAAGCCACGGTGTAAATATTTCAACAACAAATAGAAATGGCACAATTTAGAAGCTAATTTAAAAACTGCATTATGTGTAATTTACTTGTTTGCATTCAATTTTTTTAAGCTGAGTGTTTATTATTATATGTAAAACTGAATAGTAAATGTTAAATTGAAGTTTGGGTTCTGTTGTTAATTGTAACCTTATAGTGATGTAAAAGGGCTCCCTATAGTTTAGAGCATAAATTGATCATTTGTAATAATTTGTTTAGTAAACCACAGTTTAATATATAAAAAATAATAACTATGTTTAGTTGTTTGCCAGTTGTAACAAAGCCATCCCGAACTGTGACGTCAAAACCACGTTACACACCAAACTATGTTGTTTGTGTACCATTACACACCTAGTAGGGATACATTACATCGTTCAAAAGTGAGAGTAAATTCTGTTCTTTTGAATTTGCATTCATCAAAGAACCCTTATAAAATGTACTAATATTAAGCAGCACAACTGTTTTCCACATTAATAAAATTAGAATTTTTTTTTGACCAAAATTAAAATATTAGAATGATTACTGAAGGTTCATATAACAGTGAAAATTCAGTATAAAGACTTCTACAAATGAGATTTGCAGTAACAGGAATACATTTTAAAATATATTAGACTAAAGTAAAAAATAAAAATAACTGTTGTATTTTCGCAGCTTTGATTATATACAGTCAATACAGCTTTTCATTGAAATATTAGAAATTTGCAGCTAGACAGTATGCAAATATGCTCAACCAGCAGTGGATTTTTTTGTTGGGGGTGCTAGGGGGGGCTAAAGAGGGGGTGCTAAAAAACTAATTAAATTGAGAGAAAGTAATGAACTCCTAAACTTTAGTTATCAGTTTTTTATATACAGCAGCTTCGAAAAAGGCAATAATAATGTAATAATGCCAACTGCCAAATATGAAACTTACAAAGTAATAGAATTTCTGAACGAATATAGAAAAGAGAGAAAATTGGGATTTTTTCTTTTTCAATGCAATAAAAACTACAATTTATTTTTTTTACAATTCAAACTTTTTCCACACGGGCACATTGCACATTCCACACATTGCGGGTGATAACTGCCCCGTGCTGATTTTCATCGTATCATGTGTCCTTGATAGCCAGAGATAAGCATCAAAAATGGGCAATATTACGAGGATTTAGCATTTCCAATTAATGTAGGCCTGTTACATTCTTATTATTATTATTAGGCCTATTATTAGTATATTTTTACTTTTATTATTAAATTACATGAAATTATTCGCTCGCAGGAGCTAAGCAAGTTTCTGATGGGGAACACTTTTTCGACTGATAGTTGTTTTACAATTGTTTTTTAAATAATCGTTTAGGTTGATTAGCCCTAGAAAATATACTGTTTTCTTTTAAACATATTAGCGGTCTTTTGTTTTGTGTATATTTTAATACATTTATTATTTTGTCATTTTGCAATGGTTATTAATCAGATGGCGACTGCTTTACGAGCAGTTTGAAAGTTCTACCCGACTGACACTTTGGGGCGAAATGCAACAAAAGTATGCAAATACTGGTGGTAGTGAAAAGGTGGCTTATGTCTTTTACAAATCTCGCTTTAAGATATTTTAAGAAAGATGCACTACCTGGTTCCATAGTCCACAACCACCCAGTCCTTGCCCGTGCCCGTGATAGCATCATGATGCTGGAAGAGACCTAGATTTCGTCTGGCTTCTGTCAGTAGCTTGTAATTATCCCCTGCAGGGTATTCACTGGGCTGGCCGTACTTCTGAATGTTGGCCAAGGTCAGAGAATAGAGGACCTCAGCTGCCCTGCGGACAAACATGAAGTGACATATGAAACTCTCTCCTGCGCAAGATCAAAAGTCCCCTCAAATCCACACTGAATAAATCCACAGTGTTACAAGAATCCATCTGGCATCAAAATACCTCCGGCTAATGTTCACATTCCAGTAAAAGAAAGATAATAGTCTGGTATGATCACTGTTGTGTTGGGAGTGTCCGAGTGAGAACAACAATAATACCAGAATCTCTCCACATTATATCTAGTAACAATACAGGTGTTGTCTCTCCAAATAATGACCTTCTCAAATGTTCTACAGGAGATGAAACTCTATAGCTGGGCGAACCTCACAAAACCTGTTGAGCATGAATCATATTTCACATCTTAAAAAAATTAAATGTATTTTTTTCTTTAAGGCAGTGGTTCTCAACCAGGGGTCCGGGGCCTTAGCAAATTTCCAATTGGTGTGCAGGAGGACTTCAAAAGTATTTCAATAAAAAAATTAAAACAGTGGTGATATATTAAAATAATCTAGCTCTAATCTAAATTAAAATGCTACATATACATTAACTATCAATAATTACTAAATCAGTAACTAATATATAAAAATCAATAACTGTTGCATGGGATATAGTTCTTGAAACATCTGGAATCACAAAATTATACAAATAAAAAAACATGAATAATCTGTTTCTTTCTAACGTTTGGCATCTTTGTCATAATAATTACAGCAGAAATACAGTGAAATGTTTAGTCTACATTGGAGTGGGGTTTTTATTATAATGTTAAACAGCGGAGGTCTTCGAGTCAAAAATGTTAAGAACACCTGCTTTAAGGAAATGAAACCAATTTTTGCATGTGAAGATATTTTTTATGTGAAAATATGTAAATTCTTTTTAAATAAATACATTTAAAAGTACAGAAATCCCAAATTATGTTAGTAGTTGGTTTACTAGTTTTCTTTATGCTGATTTAAATAAAATAATTGTATTACAGTAAAGAAAATCTATAATGAGAATAACTAATTTCCAGTAAAATGCAGGTAACACATTTTGTTTTCTTTATGAAAAATATGATTTCTTTCTTGTTTTAAATGTTGGGGTGAAATGTGACATGGATATGCTTTCTTGAGATTGACCCCCAGATAAGGTTTCAGGAAGTGACATTTTATCAAATTTATAAAAAAAATGACGGCCTATGACATCAGTACATCAGTAAACTAGAGTGACACAATCTTTTTTTTTTTTTTTATATATCTTTGAAGTGAGTTGATAAAGCAAGACTAAGTAGTTTCTGCAGATCAAACATTTTAAAATTTCTACTGTATGGTTCAAAGACCGTAGTTAAAAGATGAAAACACGGTACATGTGACCTACATATTTCACATCAAACATGCATCTGCTTTCTGCTCCCGCAAGAACAGCCGAACACTGACTTTAATAATGAATTAAACATGAAATGACCTTGGACTGAATATCTCTAATCAATCTACTGTGTGCGTGTGCGTGTGCGTGAGAGAGAGAGAAATTGAGCAGAGCTGAACAAAGTCTTATTTGCTGTGTGAAAGAAGCCATCGTGTAGAACGGGGAATAGTTTAACAACTGCATACTGATGAAAACGCTCTCCAGCCTACATTTAGACACCCATCAAAATGCAAATACTGTGTTAAATAGAGTTCTCCGCATCCGCGAGCTGAAGGTGTACGCAATCTATTCACTCGTGTGTGACACACACACACACACACACACACAGGATGTATAGAATACGCAATATCAAAAAAATAGTTTTAGTTAACAATGACAACACAGCTCTACTGATACATGTTAAAAACGTCTGTAGAGGAGCATACAGAAAAATCAATGTTGAAAATCAATATGTATCACTGTAACCACTCATTATCTACAACCAATCCAATTAAAAAGAGCTGCGAAGATATTTCAACATGCTGTAAAATAAATAAATAAATAACAAGGAGTTATTTCTTTCACATTCCACAAATTAAAGATAATATTCCTTATTTCTTAATAAGATCAATTTGTATCCTTCTAGGGCCAATATCGTGTTAGAAAGAAGCCAAGGAGTAAAGTTTGTAAAGCACCCACAGATGAGAAGGTGGCACAGTCAAGGGCCATGGTCAAATATTGAATAAGCACTAAAGCCATTGAGTTCGTGGCTCAAAACCGACTGCTTTAATTTGCTTTGACCTTGTCACGGGGCTTCGGTCTTATCGTGACAACACAGACATGTGACCTTCAGCTTTGTGTTAGTTAGCAGCATACAGCAAGAAAAAAAAGACGGTAACGTCTGCTATCACAAAGCTCCATGTCCTATACACAGACTGTTCAGGGGCAAGTTGCGTAAACTGCTCAGACTAGTCTTAAAAGTTAGTCATCTAATTTTTTTGAATCAGTTACATAAAACTTAAAAAAATTCAATTTTCATGACTGCTTGTATATATGTGTTAGTGTACTTCTAAAAGTTTATATCATATACTTTTAGCAGATAAAAACATTTCAAATTGACTGTCTTTTTCTGGTGACCAAACCGACCAAAAATATTTGGGTCTCTCGAAAAAAGTGAAAAAAGCTAAATTACTAGCAAATGTCATTAGTTTATACAATAAGATTAGCATGGCATTCACAATTAACTTTATGATAATTTTCCAGAACTCGTGGTCTCAAAGGCAAATCAAGCCCACGCATGTGGAAATTTTATTTTTTATTGTTTCAGCTTTTGGACATTGAGACCCAGACCAAAATATGTTATGCAGTGCATTTACGCAGAATAATGCAGTGCATTTCAAATTTTGTTCCTCACATTTTTTTCATTGGTGCAATAGTGCAAAGCTACAGGAAGCCATAAAATAAATCCTCTTTGCTTCCTCTAAACTTTTGCTGATCATTTTCCAATTTGGTAAAACTGGTCACTAATCTTCTCTTTCATAAACAGATTCAGCAATGAGTATCAATTTTTTTTTCAGTTGCACACATTAAAATGTAATAACTCAGTTTGATGTATTTGCTGAAGCCCATTTGTACCTCCATTTGGCACTTGGCAAGTGTTAAAGCAATGTCACTGTAGAGATTGACGCAGTGCATTTGGATTTGTTAAAGGCTTACCTGAGGTGTGATTCCAGCACTCTGTCCAGGCGTTTGTAGAACGGCCGTGAGGTGAAGTATCCGCTCCAGTAGTGATCGTCTCGATCCGCGTACGTGAAAAAGTCTCCACTAAGCACAGGCAAAGCCAACTGGCCGACATTCATGCCAACCGGATCCATGCCAGTGCTTTTACGCAAAGCCTCGAAATAATCTGAAATAGTTCCAAATTGGGCCTGCAAAGAGAAACAACAGAGATATATTAGAATAAATATACAATTACAGCTGAAAAATATAACAAGACTTTGGCCAATTAAAAGACACATTGGAGTCTGTCTAAGGATGCTAGACCTGGACATGAAGCTCAGGGTGAGAATTCATGTAGTCAAAGAGTTTCTGGTAGTTTTCAAACTGTTGGTCCCATTCAACAGCTTCAGTGTAACGGAAATCATCTCCAAGTGGTACCAGCAGCACATTGGTCCGAAAAAGTTTGGATTTCTTCCTGTACTGGTCCAGTAGTGTCTGAGCTCTACACATGGAGAGAATAAACTAAGTAGAGGGACATCTAAAACTAATCAGAATTGAGGGAACACAAATACACAAACAATGACACAAAAAAGAGATTAAAACTAACTTATTGGAACAGTTAGAAACAATCATTGTTATTTCTAGGTCGCTGTGAGTAAATATGGTAGTTCCCAATGTCTGTGACTGGTGTGTATGGCTGTACCTCTCCTGCATGTTGTTATCTGTGATAGCCTGAGGAGGAATTCTCCATGGACAGCTGATTCTTCCTCCAGGCAGCCTTTTAAAGTCAAACTGGCAGCAGATTTTTGGGTCAGGACCACATGTATGGGGAACATCGTAGCTGTAGAATGGCATCATGTGACACAAAATATCTGAACTTGAGTCCTGATCTGTTGAAATAAAAAACAAACGCTAAGTCAATAGTCTTGTTTGCTACACTGGTGAAATTTCACCTAAATTTCCCGAACAAAAAGGTACGAAATTTTACGAACAAAAAGGAGTCAATGTTTACACAGTACACAGGTACACAGGTAGTCAAATCAATGTCCATGTCCAAAACAGTCAATGTCCCAAACTGTTAATAGTGTAGCGATAGATGAGGCACAGATTACGCAGAAATCACTTTCAAATCAAGCAGCTTCAACATTGCACATTTACCATTTCAATCCTGCACCTAAAGACTAATAGATTTCATTTCATATTGTTATTATGCAAGTAAAATAAAATTGTACAATAAAATAACATCATACAATAACTCAAACTCTGCTGATGTCACCAAGCCCTTTCATTTTTGGGCCTGTCTTGAAAATAAGTACAGAACACCCACTTTTCATGATACAACCAATTGCTTAAAGATAGATCAATTCCTATTTTTCCCTGTTACTCGCTGAAAACATTCAGTTTGCACATAATTCAGAGTGCGATTTTTATAAACAACTACAAGTCACTTCAGTTTCAGGGCTTTAAATCATGAAATGATCCGCTAATGTCAAAATCAAATCATATTTTATTTGCAATAAAAAATATTAAATTACCCATTCAGCACAGCATGTGCTCCAGAGTGACCTTCATAAAAGCTGTGCGAATAAATAATGCAAGATTTTCTTTTAAACAAGGGACCAGATGTGAAGCACGGAGTAGTCTGGCTGTCTGTTAAATGGTGATTTATGGAATTACATTGAGCAGAAAGCTAATTCAGCCTGGCATAGAGTGCACGCTGTTGCAGCCAAATGAACTGTAATCATATTTGTTCAGCACCAGCTACAGTCAGAGATCTAAGTTCGGAGTCCATTTTTCCAGGGTTTTTAAACACCACCTCTGGGAAAAACAGTATATCCCAAACAGATGCATGACACTGAACAGGCAGACAACGGAAAACAATAGATGGGATGTGGAAGGATGTTTCCTCGGACTTCTCTTTTGTTTGCCGTTCTGAGAAAAGTTGGCTCTAATTCAGCACTTGTAAAGTTTTACTCATTTCCCTCAGCTCTTGTTTTTTATTCAAATCATTAGAGAATAAGCACCAATAAAGCAATATATAGCAGCTCCAAAAAAAGACTTAAATCGTACTTTAAATGTATTAATGTCATTGCATGCGATCTCAAATCATGTGGCATCAGCAAACAGACTTTTAGTGATGTTTTTATTGAGGTCAGTTCTCCTCAAATTCACAGATGTGTAATAACAGAGTAACCGCAGGTGTAGTTCATCACATTACATATAGGCACTTATGGATTTAGAAACTTTGCCCTATAGTAAGAGATTTGGACAGATAAAGGTTGTAGGGCATCTTTCTAAATGCACAAAGCCTGATGCTAATTAGTTTATACTTCACATTAAATATTTTCACAAGATTTTGCCTCACTATTTAACACATTCATAATGCAACACTAACTAAAATAAATGCTTTCCAATTATTGGACTTTTTTAAGACATTTCAAATGCCTCATGTTTAATTTATTTTATAATCATTTTAATATTTAACATATAGCCTATTAGCTAAATTCATAAAATCGAAAGAGAAAAGGTTGGTAGTTCTGCAGTATAGCAAAAAACAAATGTACTCCGCGAGTTCAGTTAAAAAACAATTATTAGGTAAGCTTATGTAATACACAGCAAACTAATTTGCATTTTAATAAGAGCAAAAATAACAGTAACAAAAACAAATGCTTTAAAATTCTAACCGTTAAATCTTTTGTATTAGTAACTGGTTATTTTTATGTTTTAAAGAGTTCCTAATACTTTACATTATTTTTATGAAACCGCAGATAAATGCATTTACAGATTTGTGAAGTTTGGTTTGGACTGAAAGGTTTTGCCGCAGTGCAAAGAATATTTGTAGTCGTTCTTATAAGCAGTTCTGGTTTGAAACAACTCTAACACATGGTTGCTGTTGTTCTCTCTTCTGTTTATTAAAGAATTATTTTCTTTTTTGCATTTTTTTTTAATGAATTTATTATTAATGTATGCTGTAATTATTAAAGAAGGTGTAACTTTTGTTCTCGCTGTAGTATTGTTGCTGCCGCCGGCGCCATGTCATGGAGGCGCTCTGTGAGCTAACCCTAATTCTTGGTTTGAAATTTGTACTTAGTTTTCTAATGCAACAACATTCGTGCATTTTTAAGTGTGGCACAAATGTGTCTAAATTTGACACTTTGCATGGTTTATTCCTTGTAACAGCTCAAAAAAAAATATATATATATTTTTCATGATACAAAATTTGGCATGAGGTGTTCAACTGAACACTAATGACATGTAGCTGCATGCAAGATGTTACCAAACAATAATTATCCAGCCATAAATGATGAAATGCAGAGGAAAGAGCCTAGGCTGTGTGATGCACGGTCACTGCACCATTATTATCACTAATTTAACCAAGCTTCCTGTGTGGTTTTTGACCTCCTGAGGAACTCAAGCAATCTAAATACTGGGTTTAATCCCGAGCAGAAAGTTTTCATGCATAAATAACATCCTGGACAAGCAATATTAACCCATCGCAGACCCACAACATAACTTCATGCGCATTTTGTTGAAGTCGATTATTACAGCTCCTGTCAAAATCCCTTCAAATCTGTTTGTGTTATTATCATCTTTCAGGGTGAGGGTCTGAATGACCTCCAGTGATGGAGATGTATCTGGAACAGTAGATGAACTTTCCCCAGGCACAGGCTTTGTTAGGTCTGTTACCAACTGCTCCAGGGCCAGCAGCTGCAGATGCTTCATGGAAAACTGGATTTATCTCACATTGGTCGACCTCTATTTCTAAATCATGAGGCTAAATGTAGCGAGCACCCCCACCTACCCAGGTTTTAATCAACGTAATCGCTAAATAAAAGATGGATTCAATCAATGGGAAGTGTGAATGGCACCACCGAGCAGCTCATGTGATCAGAACAGGCTTCTACAGAGATTTCCAATCAAACGTGTGAGGCCACTCTGACACAGTCGGTTTTGAGACCCACCTTCCTGTATACGGGATGCCTATTTTACTTCAATATATTACCATTAAATCCTGATATAATCATGACAAACTATATATCGTTGGAAAGGTCCAAGACTCCTAAATAGATATTTTACCAATTTGTTGTTAAAATGTATGTAGGAGCAGTAATAGATTAATTTTAACAAGAGTGCCCCTCAAAACATATACACCGTAACAGGAGCTCTGACCTTTGACACAAACATTATATTCGTTTCCTTTTTTCCTATCACATGTTTTAGCAGTCATCATATATTATATATAATTTGAAAGCTTAAAACCATCAAAATCAACTGTTTTTAAATCTGACATTGCATTACCATAGAAATGGTACTTTAAAATCTTTTAGCGGGCTCCGCCCCCTTAATGGGAGGTGCCATATTCCAAATGTATTACGGTCTTATAGAATCTAAACTTTTGATAATCTTGACAAAACATATCATTGGAAAGGTCGGAGTCTCAAGATTCCATATTTGGTAGTTATTTTGTGATAGGAAAACCCGGTGGCTGTTTGTGGTATAACGCCTAAACAAAATTGCATAATAACCTCAATTTTTTAATATCAACTTCAAATTTGGAACACAACTTATTTAGACATATGGCTTTAATGTTATGCCAACTTTGGATTAAAACCTATTTTGTAAAATATTTATTATATATAAAATAAAAATAGTACCGTACATTTTCTTTACAGCAAATTAAAACGTTTATAACTTTTTTTGACTTTCATTTTTTTGTTTTATTATTTCACTTGTGCAATAATTTGCTGATCGTCTTCTTTAAAAAGAGACCAACCTTAGGTCTGTGTATTCAAAAGCATTCGTGAATTATAACAATTTAAATTGTGCACTTTCAAGTCTATTTTCAAGGGGGGGGGGGGGGGGGCAGTTAACACCGCTTAACAGTTCACCCAAAATAAACTGCAAAATGATTCTGAAAAACATCTTCATTCGTGTTCTGTTGAAGAAAATAACTGTATGGGGTTGGAATGACATGGTGGTGACTTTGATTTTTCATTTTTCTATAACTTTATCCTCAATTTCCTACACCAAGATCAGTTGCTCACCCCAGTTCTGTCTCCAGAAGAACTCCAGGGTCTTCTGAGAGGCGAAGTGTTTCTTCACTGAGTAATGTACTCTCTGGATCAGCATGTTAGATAGACCGGCTTGTTTCAGCAGGTAAGCCTGGGTAGAAGTGTGACCGAACGGATCCACAGCCCAGCCAGTCTTGGGTTTCACTCCTAACAAAAAGAGGAGGAATAAGACACAGTATTACATACTAAACACCTTAGTACTAAAAGTGCTTTCCACCATTCACATTCAAAACTGTTCACAGACGTTTTAGTATATAAAAATATAAATGATATACATATCAACATTGTTGATTATTATTTGTACTTAATGTAATGCATTACTGATGCATATAAATAAAAAAGATGAAATGCTATTCTTCCTTGTGTTCATTTACTAAAAACAATGTAAAACATGCCATGATTACTTGATTGATTAAGATTTAAATTGTTTAACTTTACTGTATTGACCGAAAGCCATCAGAACAGTTCCATTGCTATCATTACACTTCAAAGGTTTGAAAGTAACTTTTTCTTTTTTTAAAGAAATTAATAATTTTATATCAGCAAAGATGCATTAATATGATCTAAAAATGACAGCGAAGACATTTATAATGTTATAAATAATGTCTATTTATTAAAATACAATTATAAACAAAATATTTATCACTTTTAAATTTGTATTTCTTTTAAACTGTAATAATATTTGTGTTTCCACTGTATTTTTCAAACGCAGCCTTGGTGAGCATAAAAGACTTACAAAAACATTAAAAAAATCATAATTATTTGAAACTTTCGACCTGTAGTGTATTTTAAACTGTAATACTATTTCACAATATTATCACACGTTTTGTTTTTGTCAGAAAAATGTATTCTTGGTGAGACATCATTCAAACATCATTAAAAAAATCTTCTGAATGGCAATGTATAGAATTCTTTACCTATACGATAGCACCCACCCCAGTCACATTTTTAGAAACAACAAGGTCCCATTTTTAGTGTGGCTTGAGGAAAAACTGGGAATGTATTCAGCAGAGCATTTACAGCAGCTCCGAATGTAAAGGGAGGTGATTCTCAGAAAGAACTCGTGGAACAGAGTGAACCACAGGGGACGCAGGTAATCTTGAAGGTCACATGTTCTCTGAAGACCCCGGTGTCTATATTCATGAGCACATGAGCATCAGCAAACCTGAACACAGCTGCACATAGTTTTCCTCAATGTAATACTGGGTGCATGGCATCATCAGCAAAACAAGTGCTGTTTGAAAGCCAGAGACTCACTGTAATATCAGTCTCTCCAATCAATCTATATTTGAGAAGCGGTTCACAGACAGCTGAGGTATCAGGAGAGCAGATGGTAGAGTAGATGTGTAGTAATGAGAGCCAGGGCTTTGCTCCATGTTTTAAAACACGAATAATGAACACTGAAAAAAAATTATCCTAGAGGTCTTTGAGCTTATATAGGAAGCATCAATATGTAGAAGAGCTAAAAATCCTTATAGTATCCAGTTATGAGGTTTAT
Organism: Oxygymnocypris stewartii; assembly: GCA_003573665.1. Taxonomy (NCBI): domain Eukaryota; kingdom Metazoa; phylum Chordata; class Actinopteri; order Cypriniformes; family Cyprinidae; genus Oxygymnocypris; species Oxygymnocypris stewartii. Next base: position 291,841 of record QVTF01022538.1, read on the forward strand.
CATTCTGGGTTTCACAGCCCACATCTTGAGCGGAGTCTGATTCAGAATTTAAATGGGTCTCAAACAAGATATTATTACCCAGTTTAACTTCGGACCGCCCACAGTCCCTTCCAACTGGAAAGTTCTTTCTCGATCTAGCAAGTTCTAATCTAATTGACTAGCTTTATATAACTTCTGTATCAGTCTGCCTAGAAACAAAGCTGCATTCATCTATTTTTCCACACCAGTTTTTCTTTTACACCGGCTTATTATATCTATTATGCAGTTATGATGCATACTTGATACATTTTTGCTGTTTCTGTGACTTTTAGATTTGAAATGGACACACTGACATTTTCGTTGTTAACTTTAAAGCAGCTGAATGAATGATTAAGTGGAAACAATCAGGTGAGAAGCAATATATTTACATACCCAAATTTAGCTCCAACCACTGGTGACCTTCAACTAATTGATCTATCAATGCAAAGTAGTGAGTGTTGGCTTCGTCGGGCATCACCCAGCCTCCTGTAGCCACTTCGAGCTGACCGCTCTCTATCAGCCTGCGTTAGAGAAAGAGTGACAGTGAATAAAAGAGAACTTACCTAATGTCATTGTGAAACTACAACTCGTTGTACTTCGGTGATGTGTATTTTTAATAGAAAGAAAATAGATATTTCAAAAGATAATAAAGGAAGCTGGAACTTGATTAAATCAAGGAAAGTTCTTAGTTAAAAACAATCAATATCCCTACAGAGCCTTTTCCTTGACAGGTCATAAGAAATGTGGGTATTGTGGCCATGATTGCAGAATTCGCACCCATGACTTTTTAGTTTGTGTTATGGCGGGGTGATTTTTTCCAATTTTATCGATTCATTAGAATGTAATGTTTTGCCATGATTTGTTTTTAAATTGAGGAATCACAGCTTTAAATTAAAATATTAGCAAACATTAAAATTAGACACGTTGACAATACACCAATGTTAACATTGCACCTGGTCAAACACGTCCATCAAGCGCATTTACAAAAAGCAATGGAAAATCAGCATAGGGAATACGGAAGGGTGATATGGGCTTAAAAAATATCACAGTATTTCTGGTATTTATTGCGATAACGATACCAATGACGAGGGAATCCTGTTTCTATAGAGAAAAGTACTTCCTATTTTTACCTGTTTAATTCATAATGGAAGCCATACTCATACTACTGTTCTACATTTATTCAGACAGATTTTTTTGTAGCACTGTACAGCCTTGACCAAACCAGTTCCAGATTGTAAAAAGAGCTCGAGCTCCTCATTTAGTGATATACTCCTCCTCAATTTCACATCTGCCTTCCGCGATGTCGCTCCACACTGTTGCACACAGAAATATGTCAACAACTAGACCTAACCGTTATTATCGCATAGGAGACTAATTCTTATCATGGGGAGAATTTTTACCGGTATATTGAAAATGATAAGATACCGCTCATCCCTAGTGGGGAGTGCAAAAACCTGTAAAGATCTACAACTCTATGTTTTATATCTCTTGTTCGCATGATGGTGGGTGATGAGCTAAAAGTTGCTGGTTTATTTATTTATTTTTTTACAAAACATTTACGGTTAATAATATTCTGCTACTGGTGTTTCACTTTCAGTCAGTCAGTGAATATAAACGGCCTCCACCTATTTAGTTAAGCATAGAGGAAGATTTTTTCCAGCACTGAGCACTTATCACTGCATTCCCACTACATTACACACTCTGCCCTAATAAGCTTCTTCCTAACGATGGGCATAATCTTTGCCCATCATGCCTGGGTGTTCAGAATCTACAGGAAGCGTTGATGGACCCGTGCCTGCATTGTAGTTTGCTGCCAATGTCGGAGAGATAGTTGTGTTTAGTGTGTCTAGCGCAAGCAGATCTGAGTTTGCAGCAGAAAGCTCAAAAGCACTGCACCTCAGCAACTGTTAGTGCTTCTCGGGCTTAGAAAAAAATGTGTGTTAGGTAGCCATTAAGCTGGACATCTTTTGTCAAAGAAAGTTTCTTGCCTTTCTACAGACATGTTGGAGATGAAGTATCTCTTACAAAACCTCCAAACTGAAGACTCAGTTCCTACTGCGGCTTCCACGGAGGATGCTCACTCATATTCCTCTAGTGAAGAGTCTATATTTGCTCTATACTCCTCATAGCCCCCCACTTGGAATAAGAGAGGTGCTTCGAGGTGGTGCACTGAGCTGCAGAGGTTTGTATTCCCTCAGTTCAGCTCACATCACTACGTAACTTCGTTGGTATGTTTTTTTCTGGTTGGCGCTGTGATAATCCACTAATATAGCACCATCTCTGGTGGTCATCTGGACTTTTACAGAACCACGGTTACATATGTAACCAACGTTTTGTTTCATGTAGATGTTTTATGTAGTATAGTTTCACAAAGCTAAAGTCAGACTTTTTTTAGGTAATTCTGTTTTTGTTTCAACTTTGAAGCAATCTAATTTAATTAAAAAACTGCTCATGCTGCATGTCTGCAGCATCTTTGTTTGGATTGTGATGAAAATGCCATAGCTGCCTCCAATTTTAAATGGAAAAAGCACAGGCAAAGACAGTTTGTTTTTATATGAAGAGATTTATTTTAATTTGTATTATTTTTTTTGATTTGGGATTTGTTTTGTTGGGATTAAATTTCTGTTTAGTTTTATATGACACATTTAAATTTCACAAAGCAATGTGCAGCATTTTGTCCAAGCAATAATAACACTTTTTCATTTCTAATTTGTCTTATATATAATTTTGTTGTTCATTTTTTTTATTGTGAAATCAGTATTGTGAATCGTATTGCATCATGAGTTAAGTGAATCCTTGTATCCCTACCGTGTTGTAGGGCTGTCAAAAAAAATGCGAATTTCGAATATTCATCGAATTTAAAATAAAAATCCACATTCGAATGCAAAACGCTGTATTCGAATTGTAGGTGTCCGTCAGGCAGCTTGGCACACGAGATGCGATGACGAGGTGTCGCTGCATTTTAATGCTCTTTTTAGCCTGTCCAGTTGAACCCTCTCGATGCGGTGCTGCACATTCAAAATATTGTAGAAAGAGAGAACATCAATGTGGAGAAGATGTTGTTTACCTCAAAACTGAAACCAAGCCGTTCACACAGAACGCATATTTATTGCATTTTCTAGAGGGACATCTATCATCGTTGAACTCGCGTCTCATACAAGAGAGCCCAAAGCCATGTACAATTAATGTAAGTTCAACTTAAAGAAAAACATGTAATTGCTAGATTAAGAAACTAGCTTGCTAGTGAACATGCATATTAATAGCGTAAACGTTAACCTTGTGATCCTATGATTAAATGTTAATATAATACGTGTATCTACAATGATAAATCTTTGCGTTTAAAGTGGCTCTGACAGAAAGGCTGCGTGTGCCGCTGACAGAGACGTGCTGTTTGAGCTGTGTGCTCTTTTCCTAAATGCATTACTTACATTTCACAGGTATATTCTCCATCTGTAAATGTTAGACAGGAATGGAAATATTTCCATTTTGCTGTCAGAAGTGCACGAGCTTCTGCGATTCTCCGCTAAACTCACAGACTTGGTTCTGAACGCACGTCGCCACGTGCATGCGCGCCAAACAGACAGCGCAATGAAATAGGAGCGCAATAACTTGGACTAAAATATACATTTTGCTGAAATGTTCATAGTTGGACATTTTAAACCTACAAGTAAGTGTATTTGTATGATCGCACTAACTGTAAAGTGACTGTAATGGGGTAATCAAAATAGACTTTCTCAATTAGCCTAGTCTGTGCTTTTCAATTTTTTATTTTAGTAAATTTGACTTTGCTTTGAAAGCATTATTTTGTTTTTAGACCTTTTACTGTGTATATATATATATATATATAAATGTTTTTATTTATCAAATTAAATTTAGACATTATGGATGACAATAATAAGTTAATTTTATCTGCAACTCAAATACCCAGACAGCGCAAGTAAATCTGTAAGACATCTGCTTAATTGTGGGAAACAACCGCCTTTTAATCTGATAAACTTCTCAGAAGCAGTTTTACATGCATTCTAATAAATGTCTATTTGACATCTGACAGGAAATGTCTTAGAGACTCTAAAAATGTAAATGCAGACATCAAAAGACATCTCTGAGATATATATGTGCTATTAGGCTTTACTGGGAGCTTTACTGTCAGGTGCTGGTGCCACCTTCTGTAGGAACTTAACTGGCACTGGTGTCCTCAAATGTTAGACTGGAGCCATTCAATTGTTCTTGAAGTCAGAAAAGCTATAACAAATGTTAGAAGATTGTTGTCTATGGTATATTTTCACAGCAAAACAATTAGACAAGCTTAAACAAGAATTGCTGCAAATATCACTGTAAAATTTGAGAAAAGCCGCAGCAAAATCTACGGTGGCCAAGAAGTGCAAAACACATCACGATTATGAAAACAAAATAACATATTACAAACGCAAATCTAAAAAGAAAATAATTCAGAAAAAACACAACAACAATTCAGAAAACATTATAACAAGTCAGAAAACACAATGACAAATCAGACACACCGGAAAAGGTAGGTATAGTTTATGGCAGCGCCATTGGTTTGGGAATAGATGACTCACCGCTGACTGGACGAGATAGCTGTCAATCAAGAAGTACAGGAGGCATGACACATAGAACAGCAGAGTCATTATAACACTTCAGTTTAAATGGCTCAGAAGGTGCATCTCGCACTAGTATGCCTTTTGATGCGATCGACCCGGGTTCAATCCCGCCTTTTGCCAAACTTTTTTTTCTCCCTTTTCAAATCTCGCATCATAAAGGCATTTATTTTTAATAGAAATTAAGCAAACAGTGTAAATAGTCATTTGCACAGTGTAAATAGCATCTATTTACACTATGTGCAAATAGCTGCTGCCTAAAACTATGCATGTATATTTACAACACAGTACTCTGTATTATATTACCTTTCAATCAGAATACAAAAAAAATTGTTAGCGCTAATGTGAGGGTGTTTCTAATACAGTATATATGGGGGTGACAGTAAATTTGACATAGTTCTGTCAAATAGCTATAGCAGTTATTTACACTATGTGCAAATACATATTTACACTGTTAAAATAGCATGGTTTTCTGCTATCTTATACTAGGCTACTTGTTGCAAATATTGGCAATTATCTGCACGTCAGTATTGAATTGCATTATAAAACAGTATGCAATAATAACGCATTGAGTGTAAATTATCATTCTAATTCTTAAATTGATGCCACCTACAATAAACAGCCTCCCCACACCTACCCTAACCCTACCCAATGCTTTATTTTCAACTTTTTGATTATTTCCTTAATTTCTATTGAAAACAAATGCCTTTACGATGCAATACGAGATTTGAAAAGGAGAAAAAAAGTTTGTCAAAAAGGCGGGATTGAACCCGGGTCGATCGCATCAAAAAAAGTACTGGCGTGTGATTTACCATATGAGCCATTTAAGCTGAAGTGTTATGTCGACTCTGCTGTTCTGTGTGTCATCCCTCCTGTACATCTTGATTGACAGCTATCTCGTCCAGTCAGCGGTGAGTCATCTATTCCCAAACTCAAACTATACCTACCTTTTCCGGTTTGTCGTTGTGTTTCCTGACTTGTTGTTGTGTTCTCTGATTTTTATTTTTTGTTTTAGATTTTCATTTGAGTTTATAATTTGTTATTCTGAAAACAAAATAACAAATTATAACAAAGTGATTTGTTTTGCACTTCTCGGCTACTGTAAAAATCAGTAATTTTAGGCCGCAAAAATCAGAAAAAAGTCCCACGAAATCCTGTAGGGACTGATTAGGCCACGACTTCCATTAGGCCACGACTTATACTCACTTTTTCTGTAGGTGAAGCAGGATCATGAATGATTCGGGCGAACATAGACACATTTAGGCAGATCGGGGATCGGCGCATTCACTTCAAAGCCAAAGTAACATTAATCCTTTGCCTCTTCAGCAGCTCAGATGTCAGGAGTAAATGACGACTGCTATATTCATTATTACATCCAACAACAAAACACATTTTGTCTTCCCCTTTTTTTGTTTTACCACAATTGTATTTTTAAAACCGAGAAATCACTGTTTTGAATAAAAATTAGAGGTGGGCATAGATTAATTTTTTTAATCTAGATTAATCTAGATTAATTTTGGAATTAATCTAGATTAATCTAGATTAAAATGGCTCATTTGAATTCTGCCGAAGGCATTCAGGATATGTGTGCTACCCAAATAATGACTAAAAGTAAGTCTTTGAGAACGGGTTTCTCAAGCCAGGTGGCGCATTAGACCAGGGGCTCATCTCCTGTTTCCAAAATGCATCACAAACTATAATCTCTTCCCGTCCCAATCCCACGGAAAAACTGGAGGAAAATCCCGTTCCACTCCCGGAAGAATGACTCCCATTCCCTCCCACTCCCGTGTTGTTGTATTTTTTTTTTTTTTTTTTATAACTGTCAATTACAGTACAAATATAGTACAGATCACAGCGTGCCCACCTTATTAGTTGAATAAAAACCCAAAATGTCGTTTTTGTTATTATATTGAACTGAAAGCCATCTTATGCACAGTGTTGCACAGATTAAATTTCACGTAAATCATCCATGCTAACACACACGTCTTCTATTTTTATTTTTTAGACATTTCACTCTCTATAGATATATTTTTCAAAGACGGATTTTCTCGCTCAAGTTCACGAGACCTAAAGCGCATCCTGTTTGCTTAAAAGCGCAACGTTTCGTTGTTATTCTGAGTGCACACAAATAAACGTAGAGTCTTTACAGATTCGAAAGATGTATTAGGCTACTTTTATCTGTATGACCAAGAATGACGGAGATTTTAAGAGCAAGTGAGCGCGCTGGAGCCTGTCCTGCAGCAAACGCGCTTCCACACAAACACTTCAATAGCGCACGTTTCTCTAGGTTAACACCATATTGAGCGGCCATGTAAAGTTGCTACTACATACATCTTTCAGATGAAAAGCCATATTTGAGGTTGATGAATGATAGCTGAGCGTTTGGATGTCCTGCCCGATTGTATTACCACATAGACCAGCCGTTAACAATCTGTCCATCACGGACTGCGAACCTCTAGTTCGAAGACTCGTTCTCGCCCCCTACAGTGCAATTCGGCTAGGTATACATCCGCGCTAAAATATCAGGGTGAAAGTCATCATAGCTTGCGTAGTATAGACCCAGCTCCCAACCCAACTTTGAGAATAGATTAACGGCGATATTTTTTTTATCGCCGATAAGAGTCTCGTGTTAACGCAGCACGTTAACGCCGATAACGGCCCACCACTAATAAAAATATTAGCAAACGTTACAATTTATATCATTACTGATGGGGTCAAGGAACTATACTAAAGATAAGGCAATTAACCATATTAATGTGCATGTTATGATTGCAAAACAGGCTTATCAACTTTTAAATCGTATGAGAAGACACACAACATATATTTGGTTGCTGATGCCAAATGCTTGTTCAAACAAACTGATAATGCAAATTCATCTGTCATCTTGTAAAGTCTAGGTTGCATGAAACTCATTCATCTATCCCATTTTGTTTTTAAATAGATTTTAATGTTTGAATTTAAGGAAATGTATGAGTCATCAGTTGTTGTCCAATGTAAATCTAGGTCCTAAAGCAAAACCAGATGAGAGCCACTTATTCACGACTGGATGAGTCAGACTGCTTTGTCTGTTTGACAGAACACATCACATCTGGAACTTTAATATCGTTTTATGAAAAATTATGATTTTTTTTTTTACTTTAGAAATACGTGCACGGTAAAAACCAGGAATGTATAAAATATATAAAGCATATAAAGTCAATCTTATGTCTTTAAACTAAGATAAGCAAAGCTTTGCAGAGGAGAGGGGATTTGCTAATGTTTCACCACAGTAACATCATCGACAGCTTTTCTTCAGGGTTTTTACTACAAAGCACTTTCTCCACATATGCATATGCAGCTTTTCCCACAGTAACTAAAACATTTGTTTAATCTTCAGATTTATTGAGTTTTGCCACTGCAAACTAATTATTTTCTGGAACAGACAGCAGACACCTTGGGTAATGGCATCCCTTATTAGAAGTAGAGTTCTCCAGGCCTGATTGCCAGTCAGCAGGTTTTCTCTGTAATGCTGAATATTTCAGCTGCGAATCGTATAGCATGGCCCTCTGGAGGCCAGTAATAAGAGCAGATAGCAAAACCAAGAGCACTAGCTCAGCACGTAACTGATAGAAACTTTTGAAATGGTCTGTTATTCTGGAATCAATCACTGGCTATGAAAATGAGCCACTGGGCAGCAGTGATTACACCCATCATTAAAGTCAATGTGAAATAAAAAAACACCCTATTCACTTTCTTTGTTCCTGGGCTTATTGTGCATGATTTATATATGCATATTATCATATGATGCAATTTCAAGTTTAGTTTTCTCTTTGGAGTGTTACAAGCTGAATGTGCATAGATAAGATCCCTGAAGTTGCAAAGACTAAAGTCTCAAAAAAAACAAAGCGATATTCTTTATCAAAGTTAAGATTCTCCCACGCCCCCCTAAAACGGCTTATTTAAACACGCCCCAACATGTCTATGTCACGATGTGGAAATATTTGCATAATGCAGTCCAAATGTTCACGCAAAGAAAGAAAGCGTGGTTTCAGTAACCGCAGTAGTGTTGAAGCAGACGGTCATGTCAGGGAGACGCTGTCTGTTTCTAGGCGAAAGCAAAAGCACTTTATTTGGCCTTCAGAAAGTAGATGCATTTAGGAATCATTAAGATTACTTGCAACAGAACAGCGACCCATTTTATGGATAACTGTTTCGTGAACCTAGTAGAGGAGGTAATTCTGACTGTGCTATGACAATCTGGCGCTTCTGAATCAGCGACTGCAAATATGTTTTGTTATTAGTTTAAGTATTTGACTGTTGACTGTTCAAATGCAGAGTTTTGATCGTCATGTGTGTATGTGTGCGCGCACCCGTGTGTGTGTGTGTGTGAGAGAGAGTCACAGCTGCAGAGTCATGTGTGTGTGTGTGTGTGCTCGCGTGTGTGAGAAAGAGAGACACAAGGTCACACAACCGCGGCTTATCACATACACATACGAGCATCATCACTGTCTGTCACGCGACTCTTTTCCCCTCTCGGGTTTGAACTGATGCTAAAACTAAGGACATTATTAACGGTCTTTACTTTAGTTTTGAAAGCTGAAGCTCGCGATTATGGAAAGGGGACGTTACTTTTCCGACGCAGTTTGCGGTGTTCGGCCAATCACAATGCACTGGGTCAGTTGGCCAATCAGAGCAGACTGTGCTTGTCGAAAGGAAGGACTTTGTAGAAGCGTTTGAGAGAAGCGGGGCATAGAGGACCTACAATAATGTACAGCATTTTAAAAATAATGTGTTTTTTGAACATTAAAGCATGCCAACTTATTTGATTAATGCATGAAATATTTGAAAAGTCTCATTCCCAATGCTGAATGAATATATATATATATATATATATATATATATATATATATATATATATATATGCCAGCATAGATTAGATTTTATGGACTTATCTGCAGTTCCCATTTTTCGTAACGCACTAAGCAGACTCCAGAACGCAGACATCTTGATTTATTCTGAAGATACACCTCCATGTATGTGGCAGTAAAATAAATTGAATTATTATGCTAGACCTTGATGCGGCTGATATAGAATGAAATAAACCCTGCTCATGCCAGCCAAAATAAAATCATGATTTGGAGTAAGCCAAAGCCACTTTTTTGCTTGTTTGCTTCAAACTCTTTCTGTACATCAAATCAATAGTGAATAAATATTGGCATTGGATTTTTCATTTGGCTTCAGCCTTCACCTCAGGCAGTTTTGAAAGATGCTCTAATTGGAATTCAAACCCACAGCAGAAATGTTGATTACATTTCCACATGACATTTGTGTCTTTTCCCAAGGCTAGCTCAACAGTGAGCACAGCCAATTCTGTATATTTGACATGCATTTATAGCCCATCCTCTCTTGTGGCAGGGTTGACCTTGTAATCAAATGTAAATATGTACTGATGACATCTTTGCACGTATACATTGATTAACTATAGTTTAAATGGAATACATTAACAAATTGTATGAAATGTTCGTGAGAAACGAATGGTTATGAAAATAAATAAATACTAGACACTACATTTAGTGTCATTATCACTATTAAAATGATATGTTTGTATCACACAAATATCTCAACTTAATTTTGTGTCGTTTTATTTTTGTGCATAAGCTGTCATCTGAGAGCTAGGCAATAAAGTACAAACTTTGAGATTAATTAAAATAGGACCAAAAGCACAATGGAGTCCTCCTCCACTCCTCAACATCTCACACTCTTGCTTACACCAGACCTGTGCGTGAACGCTGCAATTAATGAATCCATAAATTACACCGACGCATGAGGATAAATGGATATCAACAGCAGAGAAAAGCCTCACCTCCTGACAGCATCTCGTTTCTGCTCATCGATGTTGCCCCACCATTTGGAAAAATACGAGATCTCAGACCAGATCATTTTTCGCCGACTGTCTTCGTGTAATTTCACCACCATGTTGTTGAGAATGTGTTGCGTCTGGTCTTTATAGTAGTCATCGAATGTCTTCAGCCAGCCTGAACAGAACAACACACAAACTTGTTGAACTTTGACTTGATATTTCAAATGGTTTCAAAAATGAAAATTCTGCCATTATTTATTTACTCATGTTATTCCAAACCATTCTTTCTTTTGTGGAACACCAAAGGAGATGTTTAACAGAATGTTCAAGCTATTAAATGGGGATCAGAAATAGCCGTAGTCACCATTTACTTTCAATGTATGGAAAAGATCAGCTTGAATATTCTGCAAAATATCTAATTTTGTAACTAGTTTGCTACTCCATGAAGGGGAAATCTTGTTTGTATAAAGGACATCATGGATTCTTTGAAGTATCAGGCCATTTTGGCAAAGCTTGTGTTTCCTTTGGTGCATAGACTGAAGCAAGGCAACCATCCCAAAGTATATATATCCAAGCTTGGATCAGGAAATAGTCATACAATGTTTTTTAAGTGGCCTGTTCAGTTTTTAGATTGAAATCTCATTAAAAAGCACTCTCTCCACTCTCAATACCACGACTGAGGTGAGACCCTTAAGCAAGGCACTGAACCCCCAACTGCTCCCCGTGCGGCGCAGCATTGGCTTCCCACTGCTCCAGGTGTGTTTTCACGGTGTGTGTGTGTGTGTGTGTGTGTGTGTGTTCACTGCAGTATATGTGCACCTTGGATGGGTAAATGCAGAGCACAAATTCAGAGTATGGGTCAACATGTAACTTCACTTTTTAAAGTGAAGGTCGCTAATCTAAAGTGTTACCAAGATATGTGTTGAGATTTGAAGAAAGCAGTGGAAACATGTCAGCACGAACAGACAACAATTATTGGAGGTAATAAAATAATAAAAGATCATCTACAAAATGTAACTTTTGGAGGATAAATTTGTACATGAATGTTTAGTGCCAATTTGTTTACTGATGCCTTGGTGTACTTGTTTTTATCAAATGCTGTTCAAGGCAACAATGTCTTGCAGGTCAAGGGGGAGTGAATAATTTTGATTGCAACTGTAGTTTATTTTTGAGGTAACATAAAATGCCATCGTATATGAATATGGTCTCATTCATTGAAATAGCTCATAGTATAAGAAAACACCACTGGTCAAAATTTTAGAGTAAGACGGTAAAATCACTTAATTTTAAGAATCTTGAAGACAAATTACAGCATCTAATAAAACAACAAATTAGTCAGGATGCTCAGATTTGGAGGCAAATCAAAGCTATTAAACATAAGATGGATGAGATATATAAGGAGGAGAAGATTAAAGAGGCATTATAAATCAATTATAAATGTCTATATACTAAAAGACAACATGTGCTTCGATTTAACATTTTTAGATTCTCTTGACATTCCTTAGATTGGACAGAAACAAAATAATCTCTTAAAAAGAAAATTACACCGGAAGAATTGAATAGCGCTTTAAACAATCTTACAAATAACAAAAATGCCTGGTAATGATGGTTTACCATCAGAGTGGTTTAAAACATTTAGAAAAGAGATTTCACCCATTTTTATCTCATCATTCAATTGGACTATTCTTCCTTTTGGAGAAAAGCATTCATCTCAGTTATACCTCAAGATGAGAAGGATAAAGCCCTATGCAGTTCATTTAGACCTGTAATATAAACTACAAATTGTTAGCCTTCATTTTAGCAAAAAGACTTGAGTCCTTTCTACAGATTTATTTAAGTTAGATTAAACAGCATTTATTAGAGAGCAACAGACTCAGGATAAGACAAATGCTTCACGTAATTCAACAAAATAAAAAAGATCACGTAAAAGTCTGTGAAAGTGATGTTTGTGCATCTTTGGGGTGGTACAGTAAAGTGACTTTCACTTGCAGAACGCAAGCTTCTATAGAGCTCCTGCAGTCACGTGACCCATTCTGTTTACACCACCATGCTGGCAGGCAAGAACAGCCGAGAGCGAATATGAAATGAATGGCGCCAGCATAAGTTTCAAGGCAACAGAGTTCACTGCGCACTTTCAATTCAAAAGCCATAGACCTGTACAGAGCAAAACTTAATAGATTAAACATAACAGATCCTTATAATGCCCTCGGGGTGCTTTTAACGTGTATTAATATATAAACGGATAGATTTCCTGACCTGCAGTATCCTGATATGTACAACTACCTCATCAACTTTCCCTCCTAACGTTACTCCGGAGACTCTTTAAAAGCTTGCAGGGTACAAATGGATGCAATCTAATTTTTTTGATGAATATGCAAGAGTCTGCTAAAACCACAGACTGTAAAATATCGTCACTGGAACAAGTCAACACAAGTCAATTGTGTTGTTAGCTAAAGTAATCAACCCTAGCTGTCCTAGGTAGTCAGCATAATTATATCACCGTGAGTACAATAGACATCATAAATGTCATGAAATAATGAAATGCTGTGTGTTAGCACATTTTAATGCAGTGAACCATTTTAGTCATCTATCAAATATGGTACAATTATTTCCCCTTTGCTTTATGAGCCAAGTGTGTATATAGAAAAATGCATATTTTCAACTAAAGATTACTTTTAGATTTAATATGGGCTGCTTTTGGTGCTGGACTCTTTTTTATTTGTCATTTTGTGTGTTTTACGAATAAGTCTTAAGGTTAAGAAGGTTACTTAAATGGAAAATATTTTTTCTCTATTTTGTAGTGAAAGACGGTTTCCCATATTGATCTCGTTTTGGCTAAATTGCATGTTTTCTTGCGCGGCTGGATGTTGGACTCTTTAAAAACAATCACGTTGTTTGTATTTGCCAAAATAGAAATGTACTGTAACGTTAGTCAAAACACGGACAGGATTGGCATTATTAGCGCGAGCGCTGCTTATTGTGAAGCGGGAGCGGCCAGCCTTCCTTTAACAGTTAAGTTCAGGACTTTCTGATTTACTTAACGAATACTGCGTGAGGGGGCGACAACCTGAGAAACACATAAATTAAGCCCAATATACGGGACGTCCCGGCTAATACGGCTTTCCCCTGCACAGAAGTTGTCCACCATGTTAAAATTTTGTAAGTTTTGTAAGGTCTAAATAGTCTGGTTTTAAATTACTGTTCCACAACTGTCGATACCAATGCTACGGCCGCTCTAGCGCTCTCCAGTTTGCCTGCCAAAATGTCGGAGTGTAGATTGCGTGACGTCAACCGCAGGAGCTCTATAGGCACATAGGTCTGAAGTACTGAATTTAGGTAAAGGGGTGCAGAACCAGTGGTGGATTTGTAGGCAAACATTAATGCCTTGAATTTTATGTGAGCAGCTATTGGTAGCTGAGTTGATAAGTTGAAATAATACGTTTCTTTAAGGAATGTCCTCCATTTGCACATTTATAAAGGATGGCAATACCAAAAGCTTTCAAACTATACTTGAAAGGGATAAAAGATTAATGCTCAAATTGAATCAACTCGCACAAATTATTATACAGGGATACAAGAAAGTTACAAAAAGGATAGTATCCAAATTATATAAAGCGATAAATAATTACAGCGGACATTCAACAGAATACATAAAATGAAAATGAGCAAAGGAATATGCATCACCTTGACTCTGGACAAACAGAATATAATATATACTACCCCACATACCTCAACAAGCTCAAAAATGTGCCGTGAGTTCTTTTGGGAGAACTTGACAGGATTGTTTATCATACCAAGACTTACAAACGGGTGCTCCCCACCCATTTTGGAGGAACAGTGAGGCAGAGAAGCCACATCATGCATATATACATATATTTTAGCAATGTCCAAAGATTAATCATTTTTGGGAGGTCATATGGTCTACGATTAATAGTATTTTTTCTCTCTCTATTCCTAAGTCATTCTGTTTTCAGTATTTGGGGGATATTCCAGATGAAGTTGAAAAGACTGACATATGCTTGTTTAAGATATTACAGATATCAAGTGGCACAAAGAGGATACATCTACTGTATGAGAAAGAAAGAATGGTTTCAAATATTAACAAATTTCACAGAAACGGAAAGAATCATTTGTACTATGACTGCAAAAACAAATATTTGAGAGAAAATGGAGAAAGCTGAATAGATGAATCTGTTTGATAAGTAAAGCTTTGCTGATCTTCTTGTAGCCTTCACCTTTCTGGTGTAAATAAATTATTTTCTTTCTCAGGTCTTGTGACATTTCTCTTCCATGTGGTGCCATTGTGACAGCATGAAATGGGAAGGGGTTTTCTTTAAGTAACACGCTTTTACTGTCTGCTGAACACCTGTGTAATGAATAATTAGACTCACCTGTGGTTGAATTCTTGTTAAATGAGACATTTGTAGTCTAAAATTTAGCTTTGCTCCAGAGACTTTCAGTGGGGTGTACTCATTTTTGCATCACCCTAATTTGAGTAAAACTGAAAATTTTGTTTTCCAAGTTATATTATTAACCTTACTTTCATGTTATAAGTTAAACAGATGTTATATAAAACTTAGTCTTGTCAACATTTTGGAAAATGTTTTTGTGTTCATTGAGATATTGTTTAAAATGTTACTTTTCAAAGAATGGTACTCATTTACGCTGAGCACTGTACATAATGTATGGCTACTTTTATTGTTTTGTTTTTTCTGTAAATGTATCTTCTTTTACCAAAAACCTATTACAATTATGCAACAAAATAAACTGTAATTCAAAGTTAACTAGCATTATCACATAATTCAATTAAAGTACCATAGTACTGCCTTTTAGTAGAAAACAAAAGTTGCATGTCTGGTTTTACAGGAAGCAGGAGGAACTATGTTATGCTTTAACTATTGGCATACATGACAACAAAGGGTTTACATTCATCTAACACACCAGTTCTTCACGTGTGATGATTGGTATTGCATATCGCCGCTGGTATAAATGTAAAATTATACTATGAAAATCTACAGACACAATGTATAGTATAACTACTGTAAGAGTACATTTTTACAGTAGTATTACCTGATGTCACCTTATTGTTTCTCAAATTTAGAAACTCATGTTGACTAGCAATACGAATTTGTCATTTTAAATGAACTTGGCAAATATTAGAAGTCAGGTGTGTAAAGTCTGCACATCAATTAGCACCAAATGAAATTGCAAACAAAACGAGGTTTCGCAAACACTCCCACAGCTTAAGCAGTCTACAAACATACAACCTGCAAACAGACACTGGAATCCCACATGAAATGTTCATAAACATGAAATGACAGTTTGCAGATATTAATAATTGCAACTCAAACATTCAGAAAAGTAATCTTAATAAGTATAAAGATGTACTGACAGCTGTCTAAACACATTAAACTAGCACGGGAGTATTCTAACATCAGAAAAAAGTTTAAGGTGACAACATAAGCAACAGAACATAACTGACAGTTGCTACATATCCTTTCCATAAAACATGATCGCATTATGACATTTAACAGGAAAACAAACAACAACATGACCATCCAAGAACCAGTTTTCCAACTAAAAGCCAGTGGGGGTTTATCCTGAGGGGACTAACTTGCTGCTCGCTAACTAAACACTAATAAACACAGTAAATTACATTCTATGATAAATGTGAACTCAAAGTTAATTATGAATTGAATGTAGGTCTGTTCATGCGCACTTTTCGTTTTCCTTTTTAAATCAACATTTTGACAAAAACAGCAATGAAAGTGACAAGTGAAAGAAATGTTGACACAGAACAAAAACAGGACAGATCAAGTTACCACACACACAAATTATGAAGTCAAACAACAAACGTGCGAGTCGGTTGACCAGTGTGTGTGAGAACAGTGCATGTTAATTCACCTGGTAATGTTTGCTTAAAAGAATTGAAATGGGATCATGATGGAACGAACGCTAGTTAACCATCAACAGTCTAGTCACAATTGAGCGAGTTATTTGAATTGTATAGCCTTTACATTTTTGTTTAAGTAACCTAAGTATTTAGTTTAGTATAGGTTTTTAGCATCTTGTGCTATGCATATTGCATTTTTAACACAGCGATTTAAGCTTAAAGTGTCTTGTGAGCCAATTTCTTTGTGTTGCATCAAGCTGAACACAACTTATGTAAAAACCTACTAAAAATCACGTGGTCAGGATCAAGTGAACCTGCCATGGGGTTCTCTTCGTTATATCATTTCCTGTTTTAGGTTTCCCTGTAACAAAATAGCAAAATGGCTTCCTGCATGGCTTGCTTTGAATGACTACATCAGTAATCTAATTATTAACCTTATTCTAAATAAGACAATATTATAATTAAGGTATTTACATGAGTTGCTTTTAGAATAATAATTTCATGTTCCCATTTTACATGTTACAGTACATAGATCGATTAACCACACAGCGTCATTACGTCACCACTCGACGCCCTCCGACGTCCCCTCCAGAATTTCACGTGTAAACATAAGTTCGTCTTCGTGATGATGCCATACACAGTTTGGGGTGTTTCATTTGTAATTTTATGAAAGCTTCAAGTGCAGTTCATTATTTGTAAATGCATACAGACGACGGCGGTGGTGAAGCTCTTTTATTTGCAGTCAAACGGTTGACCACTGCCGTGTGCGTGTCCTGTCGCAAAATGTGATGAAAAGTCCTACATGTTTACAGGTGTTTACATGTCTGTACTGCACTTCAATAATGCGACTAAAATAGGAATACTCCACATGATTTCATTAGATTTGTGTTTACTTCGATTATGACTTTAGCCGGATTAAGGTTTAAACTTTTCCGTTTACTGCCATCTGGCAAGCGCTTCAGGAGCATGATGGCAAAAACTGAGAGACTGAGGAGGAGCTTCGTCCCTCAGGCCATCAGGCTCCTTAACACAAACTCTGTTTCATAAACATTTACAAGACATAAAAAAAAACACATTCATATTCTCATCATCCGTATTGCTGCTATGTGTACATACCCAGTACAACCCGTTTGCACATCCCTCTTGTTTATATTACTATTTATTAAGTCCCATATACTGTTTTTGCACATCTTACTTGTCTTGCACATCTTGTTTTGCACTTTTCTTTATTCTATTACACATTTTACTCTTTATTTCTCTTTTTTACCTATATATATGCTCTTGTGTGGTGTTACTTTTATATAATTTTTATTCTTTGCACTGTCCACTGAGCGGACCTGATTTGACCTACATTTCACTTTTGATTATACCCTGTATAATTTATTATGTGACAAATAAAGAAACCTTGAACCTTGAGGTAATCAAAAATCTCTGTTTACATGGAAGACTCTTAATCAGAGTATTTTTTTAAACGTATTAAAATCAAATTATTAATGTCCATGTAAACGCAATGTTAATATTTTACACAAAACTTCAGCTTCACTGCTAATTTAAGAAATCATAAACAAACATTTGGACAAATTCAGTCATAAACCTTTTCCTTTTGAGTATATATAAACCAACCAGATATGTTTTTAAGTGAAATTACAAATGGACAAAATGTTTATATAGTATCTTTCCTGATAAAACACAGGACTGACCTTGTAAACACAGACAGCATATATATGACTTCAGATTTATTTAAAACATATTAATCATAGATTAAAAGGAGATCTAGATTACAGACACATCTCTTTAGCCAAGCATTCATATCATGCATCTCATAATCTTGCACTGCAGTTATATCTGATCAAACACACTTTATTATGCTTTAGCTTGGGATGAACACATAATTTTGCTACGCTAATTATGTCTCTTTTTATTTCTCTGTTTCTGCCTCAGGACCAACATACCGTGGTAACTAGGAATTACGCAAGCTTCAGTCTGGATCCAACCCTTCAGAATTAACCAAATGTTCCCATAAGTGAAATATCTTAAGTTTCTACAATATATAAATCTATTGTAGAAACTTAATTTCCTGTAAAGCTGCTTTGCAACGATTGAATCGTAAAAAGCGCTATACCAATAATCTTGAATTGAATAAATCTAGAAGTAAAAAAAAAAATCCCACAAGAGAACATCTGGGGAACGTTCAGACTTACACCGGTGCCCAACGTTTAGCTACGGTTTCCGGGGTGGACCACATGTTTCCTGGAAACGGTGTGCAACGGGGTTTGAGATACGTTTTCTCTTGTTTGGTGGGTGTGTCTGAAATGTTAGACCAATCAGCAGCAACATTAATATAAACCACGTGGTATTAAAGAGACCGCTCGCACAATGGGTCCAAGTGAAGTCATTGAATATGTATCTGCTGCAGCTCGGTATACGCAACAATTGAAGATATTAGAAGGCATGTCTGTTGCATGAGTTTTATAGTAACACAGCATATCAACACGATCATGATGAATTTGCAAGTAAATATATTTAACATCAAAATAAATCCACAAGAGCAAGTATATTGTTTGCAATATTGTTCCCCCACATGTTTATTTACATTAAAGGCAAAATAACTGAAATAATAAAGAGCACAAGTATAGATCTGGAACTTATTTAAGTCTGTCTAAATATCATGTAGTAATTGAAATGTCTTCTGGTCCTATATCCTTTCCTGAAGGTGTGCTAGACACTGATTAATGTAATAGAAAAATATTAGGGGTGGGCATAGATTAATTTTTTTAATCTAGATTAATTTTGGAATTAATCTAGATTAAAATGGCTCATTTGAATTCTGCCGAAGGCATTCAGAATATGTGTGCTACCCAAATAATGACTAAAAGTAAGTCTTTGAGAACGGGTTTCTCAAGCCAGGTGGCGCATTAGACCAGGGGCTCATCTCCTGTTTCCAGAATGCATCACAAACTGCTTGAGAAAGCTGTTCTACTATGATAATTGGTGATGAAAATAAACTATGTTCAATAAGATGTACTTGTGTTTACTAACTGTTTATTCAGTTAAACATGAATTTTGAACTGTAGGCCTACATAAGAGGTCGTGATGAACTGTTTACAGTTTCCATTGGGAAGCTTCTTAAAAATAAATTTTCCCTGAAGCAAACCCGGCGGCTTCATAGCTGCATCCATGTTAGCACGTCACGTCTGATGTGGTAATTTCACAGTAACGTTAGGCATACACACAGGTTCGAAGCAGAGGGTGACACGGGAGTGAATTCTCAAGTTCACATGAGACCTAAAGCGCATCCTGTTTGCTTAAAAGCGCAACGTTTCGTTGTTATTCTGAGTGTACACAAATAAACGTAGAGTCTTTACAGATTCGAAAGATGTATTAGGCTACTTTTATCTGTATGACCAAGAATGACGGAGATTTTAAGAGCAAGTGATCGCACCGGAGCCTGTCCTGCGCAAACGCGCTTCCACACAAACACTTCAATAGCGCACATTTCTCTAGGTTAACATCATATTGAGCGGCCATGTAAAGTTGCTACTACATACATCTTTCAGATGAAAAGCCATATTTGAGGTTGATGAATGATAGATGAGCGTTTGGATGTCCTGCCCGATTGTATTACCACATAGACCAGCCGTTAACAATCTGTCCATCACGACTGCGAGCCTCTAGTTCGAAGACTCGTTCTCGCCCCCTACAGTGCAATTCGGCTAGGTATACATCCGCGCTAAAATATCAGGGTGAAAGTCATCATAGCTTGCGTAGTATAGACCCAGCTCCCAACCCAACTTTGAGAATAGATTAACGGCGATATTTTTTTTATCGCCGATAAGAGTCTCGCGTTAACGCAGCACGTTAACGCCGATAACGGCCCACCACTAAAAAATATACATATGTATATATTTTGCTATTGTATTGTGGAGTTTCATAAACTTTTCTATGCTCCTCTGATTATATAATGGTAAATATTACAATATCATAGTTATTCATAGTTATCGGTGCGCCGATCCGATATTCAGGGTCGGTATCGCTTCGATTCTGGCATTTTCTGCTGGATCGGGGTATCGTTCTGACGAGACCGATCCAAATCCAAAATTCTGCATAGCTAATATGGTGTTATTGTTAAGCCCCACAAAAGCCACAAACACATGAAACAGCATAAAGTTTCCGTGCACTATATTTCAAGTGTTCTGAAGCCTTTATATAATTTTATGTGAGGTACAGATGAATATTTAAGTCAAGTTTACACTTCTCTCCGCTGCAGCTGCAGCTGCAGCTGCAGCAGTTCATGTCTTAAAAGTGAACGAGAACAGTTGGGAGAAAATTGTGTGTCAATATTTAGTTTTAGTGACAGACTGGTGCTTCGTTAATCAAAGAACAAAACACAAAGAGAAAATCACGCACAGCTCTTAATCTGAATAAAGTTATAGCTTTAAGCATTAATCTATCAATACATATGTGAAAACTATGCAGTGTTCATTTATATTTGATCACTTTCAAATTTATTTTGTAGCAATTACTTACCTGAACATTAATGTTAGTAGACCATCATGGAAAAATTAAATCACTGTTTTTTTTTAATTTCATTTGTTCATTTGTTTTATGGTATGACAAATGGTATATTTGTCAGTTTGTTTAACTTTGTTTCTTTGTTCATGTTCTTACTGTATCTATGTATATAAAACACTAAAAATGCCTGCACACTGGTGCATTTACAAATTGATGTTTTATATTTATTTAATTCAATATTTATTTAACATTTCAGAATATAAAGCAATGTTAATTAAGCTGCTAATCTATCATATAAATATAGAATATAGACCAGATGTTTTTTTCCCTCGGTTAAATACTTTTTTTTTCATAATGTTTAGTGAAATTATTTGGTAGTCTGAGGTGGGATGGGGTGCCGGATTTTTGTATAGGTTTAAGGGGGGCTTGAGAAGCACTGCTCTAGAGCATCCCTTCAGTCACACACAGTGGAAGATCTCATCAGTGTAAAGGGTCAAGTCTGGAAGATGTTGATGCTAGAGAGAGTGTGGTCAGCTGGTTTAGCCGAGGCCAAAGATCAAGAAAGCTAAACTACAGGAGTTGGCCACCCGAGGGGCATGTGACTGCAATGGAGGATAGTCCGTAAGACATTGAGCCATGAGATGTTCAGTTTAAAGCCCTTAAAACACTTTATTTAGATTTTATTTTTATTTCATTTATTTTGAGATGTTTTAACTTTAAGCACTTTAAGCACCAACACTTTTTACAAGAAGTTACCTTTCTTGTAGAATTGTGCTTCAAATAAAGAACTTTATGTTGACCACATTGTTAGTTAATCGTTTACTAGTCAATATTGCCTATACTGAAAATTTGGGTGCACCTAACTTTTGTGCTGGTGCACCTAAGATAAAAAGTTAGGCGCACCAGTGCACCCAGTGCAAAAAGTTAGTCTAGAGCCCTGCATTAATATCTCTTTCCTTTGTGCTCTGAACTTCTCTATGCGGACTCCGGAGCGCTGCGACTCAGTGTTGCTTCAAGCGTTTCATTCTGCGCACAGGATGTGCATAAGTGCTTAATGCCGCTCTGTATTGAAGCCTTTCGTATTATATTTTTTCGCAATGAAAGATTATTAATAGCATTTCTTGTTCGTCTCATCTGTTATATGGTGCTGCCTCATTACTGTGCAGTACGTTTAAAATAAATGTATTTTATTTGTACAGCATATACAGTGCTCAGCGTAAATGAGTACACCCCCTTTGAAAAGTAACATTTTAAACAATATCTCAATGAACACAAAAACATTTTCCAAAATGTTGACAAGACTAAGTTTTATATAACATCTGTTTAACTTATAACATGAAAGTAAGGTTAATAATATAACTTAGAGAACAAAATTTTAAGTTTTACTCAAATTAGGGTGATGCAAAAATGAGTACACCCCACAACAAAAACTACTAAATCAAGTGCTTTGTATGGCCTCCATGATTTTTTATGACAGCACCAAGTCTTCTAGGCATGGAATGAACAAGTTGGCGACATTTTGCCAACACAAAAAAAATACAAAAAGTATTTTTGTCATTGATTATAATTACATATCCAATCATTTGTTGTTTTTCTTTACAGAAAAGTTGTCTATATTTAGTCGATTGTGTGTAAAACACAAAATAATGATGAGCAGGTCAACACACACTGAGGTTTAGAAATTCTACACTGATAAAAAAAACTGTGCTGTATCGGATCGATATCGGCAGATACTCAAAATGTTTTGGTATCGGATCAGTTCTGAAAAAAGCGGTATCGAGCCAGCCCTAATCATAGCACAACAACAGTGATTAGCAATAATAAACCTAATACTCACAATAAAAATAAGGTCATATGGATCATAACACAGTCTCGGAGGTAAGAAGTGGATAATCCTTCACCTGAAATGTTTGTATTTTCATCCTGAAATGCGAGGCAAATGTTGGATCACAATAATTAGGAACCACGGTTTCCACAAATCCCTTCACTTGATTGGGATGTTCTCTTTTATTCTAGATGGCAAGGGCAGTGACTGTAACATCGAGCGTATCTTGCAGTATTAAACACGTATTTATACCAATTTCATCCGGCTCCGAAAATTCTTCAAAAAGAACACAAATAATGTCATAGTTGCAACACTTGCGTCATCAGAACAGGGTGTTCAATGCACCACTGTTTCTGTTTAATAAATGTTTTGCACTGTTTTTTTTTCAGGGCTGAACGCAGCCCAGGTATCAGATCTGTTATATTAAATAAATAGGGCTGTACGATATCTCGCATGCGATATCTAATGCGCATCTTGTCAGTAAAGCCGGTCATGTAATCAGCAGTAATTTCCATCATGTGCCTGATTTCACACGGAGCAGCATTTACTGCACAAAGCCATTGGTCACTGACTATAAATGTGTGAATGTAAACGTGTGAAATCATGCACATGATGGAAATTACTGCTGATTACAGGACCGTCTAATATAGCCCTAATATTAAGCTCATTTTTAGTCAGTTAAATACTAACTGCTGTGTATCTGACAATAATATCATTTTTGTCCTTTCTCAAATGTTATGTAAAATATGAAGTGCACACTTGGTTAATTCATGCAGAAAGGGCCAAGTAATAAACTTCCTGTTTTTGTAGAATGCTGTTTTATTATTAGCTCTTTTGCCCGAGTGAGATGACTGTTGAAAGGTACATCAATTCTCATCTATCACAGCTGTTAAAATACCTCAAAACGGCAAGTCTATTCAGTTAAGTGCTTTAAAGAATTATTAAGAGTTCAACACAAGTTTAGCTATCAACAGCATGTGTCCATCACCACAGGAAATAATCTCTACTATCCCTAAATATTTTTAAGCTAAACCTCACAGTTTTAGGTCGGCACTTTATAATGGACAAAATACAGACAATTATTATATTAGACCTTTTGTGTGCAAAATGATATTGTACTTCGTTGTCATGGCTACTTTCTCACAAGGAGATGCAAGTGCAAGTGGCCACATTATTATTTCTGTGCTTTCTTTTTGGTTTGGAAAGGAAAGGAAAGGAAAAGGACATGTGGAATGTTATTAAAAATCAACATAACCTATGATGAGTGATGTATTGTCATGAAACCAAAGACCCTTCACTCAAAATCTCATCCGAGTGGTCAAAAGAGATTTAAGAGCTGAGAGACTACAGCTGTAAACAGCAATGTGTCTCGTCTGGCTAGTTGTAGATCTTAACTCAGTGTAAATCAAACACAAAGCATAAATAGCAATTTACTCTCTTGTAATTAAAAAGATGTTAATCATAGACTAAAATAAATCTAGCTGTACAAACAAGATCCTACAATTACAAGTAAGTTAAATATCAGTAATACATGTACCAATAAACCAATTTTTCTTGAGTTTTAAAGACCGATTGAGAAAGAACTTCCTTCCAAATGCAAATCAGTTGCACGGAACAAATTCCTCCCATAAGACTTTTGTCAGTAAGACAACAGACATTCATTCACCTGGAAAACTATTCTTACCCCAGAAAGGTTTATTTAGTCAGACTCAAACAGATAGATTTTTAGTCTATTTAAACTACAGCTAAAACTATAAAAAGGTTGAAATGAATCATTTATGTAAGTGCTTTAAACTAAAATTCAAGAGTCCTTTTCTGTTTTTAAACCATTCTCGCTGTATTTGCATAACTCTGACAGAAACAGAATACACTAATAATAATAATAAACGTCTGAAAGCACACACCGTCTCACATCCGGAGTACCTCTGGGCTGGGCAAAATGGCCAAATATATGTTATCACATTTTTTTCTGTATCATTTTATGTAAATATTCATCATGCTATTGATTTCATACCAATAATGGAAGAGGAACATTTGTTAGAACTTAGAACTTAATAATATATGTTGTTGGGTTTGGTTCTGTGTTTTCTGACTTTATATAAATTCACCATCAAACTGGTGCCTAATGAAATTAATTCATGAAGCTTAAACAATGTATTTAACAATGTAATCAAATTATAATTACATTTACAACTAAATATTTTGTCGTTTAGTCCACAATAAAACTTGCATTCTATACAAATTTTTATGTTGGCAGTTAGTAGCTATGAACCTTGAGTTTGTGTTGTATTTAACAATTCAATAATACCTTTACTCTCTAGAAACACAAGTAGCTAGAAAAAGTCTAGATGTAGTCTAAATAGAGCAAATGACTCAAAAGTAGTCAGTAGTCAATTACTCACATACATCCCTGGATTTAATCTAGGTCTGCAAGTGATCACATTTTATCCATTAATCACAAAGGTGTGTAATGTTCGTCATGTACATGCTTTAATGTTTATGTCCACATGTCTGTTTACTTGATAAATGATGATTCTCATTGACTACAAACACAAGACAATGACCAACAAACATTAGCACTCACCAGGGTCATTATGTGAGTGGGGCACAACAAAGACTTGGAGTGGCTCATTGTCCCATTCATTGTCCTGATACGAGATATCAAAGCCTTGTTTCCATACTCCACCATCAGTGTTATCAAAGCTGAGTAAATCATAAACATCCAGCATCTGGAAGAGAGGAGGAAAGAACATCATTTTACTGGACTATTACAGACATACTTCCATTTAAACCCTATATTATTGACTTAGACTAAGTGCAGAAGTCAGTTCATAATACTACATGTGTACATCAATATCTATTGGTTATGAAAGTGAAAATGTATTTGTGGAGTCACATAAAGGCTGGGCAGGAGGAAGTCTTGATGAAAATTCACTGACAATTAGTTTAATGATATCAAAAGCAAACTCATGGCTTCTCCGTGAAAAAACTAATTCAAGCATTAATTAAATCAGAAGAGGACAGAAGTATAATTTATTTGTATTGGTTAAATTTATTTAAATCCAAATGGCACTCCTAAAACGTGTGGTTCTAGCTAATTTCAGCTGTCGGTTTTCTGAAACAAACAAACAAAAAATGATATTCTCTAAAGCAATTCCTGCATGTAAATTTGAAGATGTTTATTTGGACAGGAATTAAATTGAATTATTGACTAACACAACACAACCCTGGCGTTTGTCAAAAAACAGGAGGTAATTCAGCAGGGATTTTTTTCTCAAGTGAAGGGTGGAAAAACAATATTTCCAGGTTGGATAGTAATAAATATCATAGACTTGCACCTGTAAATGCTGATATTACATCACGTCCACATGTGAAACAAATAAAGCAGGAAAAGGGCGAAGGAAAAGGCAAGCCATAGACAAATGCACATGCAAATATATGCAAAAATGAGTCTGCTAGTGTGACAATTCAGGCATAGAGATATTTCTCAACCTCCACAGAACAGCCAGTGGGTCTCCAGAAAACAAGTCTCGCTGGCATTGATCTATCCGTGTTTACAGTAACATTGTTCAGGGGAATACAAATATAAAAAAAAGTATATTGTGCATTATAAGATAGCAAAACATTTTTCAAGGTGACTGTATTCATTATTTTCCTCTTACTTTCTCAGTCATGCCAACCAAATGCTTATGGAATAATAAATGTCTTCCTAATTCATTACTGTATCATATCATACAAAATAGATGTGACAGCTGTGGACACCCTGATAACATAGTTTAACTCTTCAGTTAAGTCTGCCTTTATCATATAGCTGACCGGTATGCTAGTGTGATTTACTTGTGTGCGTCTTCCAAAAATATGATGATATTGAGGTTTTAGTTTAGGAGGATATCAGTGGAATTAATTTCACTCTGAATGCATGTGTTCCATCACAGCTGACCCATGCAAATGTTATAAACAGAATGTTTTTAAAACTGGCCTTTCCAGCTATGTTGCTAAAAAAATTACAAGTTTTTAATGAGCAGTAGTTTAATGAGTAGATTTTAATCAGTAGTACTGGATTTGGATGGGTATCATCACACGCCTCATCCAATGAGAGCATTGGGGTGGGCCTAAGACTGCAGCAGCACTCACATGAACGCTCCCGATAAAATGATTTAGACTAAGCATCAACATCCACAAACCACTGTTCACTGTTCTTTTTGACAGAAAAGCAAGCATGGGCAGCTGCTTGTCGGAAGGTGCCGGTAATAATGTTATGATCTAGGCTCTGGACTCGACAAAACGTTAATGCCTTTGCTGTGGCAAAAAGCTTTGGTTTTATATTTAATTTGATTGCATTAGGACTGGGCGGAATATCGAGTTTGTACGATATATTGATATATTCTTTATAAGCGATACGGTATGAGGTAATACCGTTTATATCGATATACAGTAGTTTGATACGAGCGCATCTGAAAAATATAGCGGAGGACTCAGACTCAGCCGCTGTAGACAAAGTGCACAATCCAACAATCCACTTTATATTAAGGGCTTTAAAACAACTTGTAAGATATTATTTCAAGTTTCGTATAGTTTAAAATGGCTCGCCCCTCAGATGCTCTGACAGAAAGGCTGCGTGAGCTGCTGCAGACAGAGACGCTACTCACGCTGTTTTCCTCAGTGCATAACTTACATTTCAGAGGTATATTCTCCATCTGTAAATGTTAGAAAGTCATGGAAATATTTCCATTTTGCTGTCAGAAGCAGGTTCTGGACAAGCAAAAGAAATATTATCATTGAGCCCTGACAATCAATTGGTCCACCTGATCTTAACACTTCATTCTTTTTGTACCTGAACATCCGCTGCTTTGGAGTAGGTCCGTGCTGCAAACTGGCAGTCCTCTGGGTGGATGGGGAGCAGCACAGGAGCAGCAGGCAGCAATTCCAAGTCCCCCTGACTCATGTTCCCTTCAGGAAACATTTTCCCATCTTTCACAGTTTCCCTCAGGTTAATTACAGAGTCCCTGATATTGGCAATAATCTCATTGTTCTCTGCAAGTAGTCTTTCTAAGTGGTCTATTTTGACCTGGAGAACACCAAGCTGACTCTGTAGAATACAGAAAAACAGAAACACTTAACACTGGACAAAATCACGTACTCCTTCAGCACAAAACTCAGACAATGACGTAACTAAATACATTACTATTTACTACATAACTAAGCGCAACTGAATATAGCACATCTCAGATTTGTTTACAAGACTATGTTTTAACATCCAAAGTAATTTAATGCATCATATGGCCAGCAACTTGTCCAGATCAGGCACAAGCACTGTGTGTATGAAAATAGTAGATACTAAAATGTACAACATTCAATTCGAATTATCCCAATGTGGCTCTCAAATATCATTCAAAAGAGGTGTTTGAATATTTCTCACGGTAGATTATAGTACATCAATGTCAAAGAACAACAGTGCTAAATCTTGTCAAACTCTCATATTTGCTGCTGCCAGAGATTTCAAACAAACACAGTGTATGTAAGACACGTGTGAACCCTGTAGGACTTGTTACTGAATTTAGAGTAGGCTAAGCCCAAATTCACTAAACATCAGTGGTTCTCTGTACACAGCAGAAATGTGACAGTTTTCCAATATAACAGTTTTGTTTTTGAAAAATACAAATAGACAATTGGTCGTAAGGTCTGCTGAGCTGACCTCGCAAGCTGCATGCGAGCGCAAACGTACAGCGCGAACAATGCAGTCCAATTCACGAGTAAATGACTCGTATGAGTCGATTCAATTAATGAATCGTTAAAAAAATCGTATGATTTCGGTTTAAATCAGTCTCACATATTGAATACTCAAGACGTATCAGTCATATTAGACTCAAATTTGTTGCTCATATAAAGTATTGATTAGGATAGCTACATTTATGCACCTTTTGTAATAATAATTATATTAATTTTAACCATAGATATACAATATTACGCACATTGTTATATAGGTAGGGGCATTTATTGGAGTCTGTGGCTGTTTGAACGCAAAGAGAACTCGGTGGGGATCACAGTACTGTGCTGTAATAGGCTGTTGTATATAGGCTGTTTGTCAATATAGGCAGTTCGCTGGGATTTCCAAACAAAACCTATGAACTGAAGACATGTGTTAATGACCTTTGAGATCAGTTCACTATCCGAAGCTAAACACAAACTTTCTTTTGATTCGCTTTCTTAATTACTTATAGAACAGTATCACAATAAGTTATTCAATAAAAACACACGATAAAGTATTTGAGAAACAGGAAATGCAGGAAATGACAGTTCACAGCCATCTTGGTGTCTGTGTATTATTTGAACAGGATAATGTCACTTGCAAAATATAAATTCAAACTAGCCTGTTGTCATTTATCAAACACATCAGCATCGAGTTGATATTAGCCAGTAAGTTCACGGACCAGCAGTCTGAACACAGAAAACACACATCTGCTGACAGACACTGTCCATATTTAACGCAGTTTACTGATAAGCGTAGACATTAACGTAGTACTTACGTTTTGAATTCTCTCTCCATTTGGGGTTTTACTAAGATCTATGTGATCCAACATCAGGTACAAGGAAAATATAACAACACAGAATATGGCACTGCCAAAAACTGTGAACTGTCTGCTGAGCTTCATTTCTCAGATGAGTCCTGTACATTCACGTGAAAGGCAAACTTTTAAGAGCGTGTGGCTCGCGAGCGGTGGTCCCGTAGGTGACAGAAGGCAGAAGTGCAAAAGGGAAGGTCTTCTCGCCATGAAGAGTTGTGCGAAAGGGACACCTTCTCTAGCTGACGGCGGGGAAATATCACGCTGTGTATCCACGGACTGACATCCACGGCGGTCTGTCTTCAAAGTTTTGACGATGCGGAAGAGTTTGTGTGATTCAGCAAATTGTGATGGTTAAACAGGCAAAGGAAAGCGCAAACCCTGCCCCCTTCCTGCGCTTACTGGGCTACAGACCCAAAAAGTGAGCGTGGAGTTGCGCCGCCTAACGAGTGTACACGACACACACACACACACATTTAATCAGGTGAGCTCATACATTTTAGTCAATTTACTGTTGAGGCTGTCTTTATCTGTGGGGTCCAAGAGATCTAAAATTACTCCAAAAAAATCATTTGCCAGACAGATGATTAATAGCCTGCACTGTAGCATATCTATAGAAATGTAAAAATATGACATTTATATTTTTTGTTTGTTCAGTGCTATTGTGTACGGCCTATATTTCATATGAACGTGTCATATCTTATATTTAAAACTATATTGAGATTTAAAATCTAATTTACTGCAAAACACTACAAGCAAAACACTTTTTTCAGGCACTGGTCGATTTTTAGATTTTTAGTTGTTTAGCAACGTGCAGTCTTTCAAACTAGTGGGAAGAAAGCACCCAAAATACACATTTAAGAGTTGATTTTCTTTCATTTGGTCTATTTTCTTGTGCACATTTGAATTAAAGGCCATTTTCTCAAAATTCGTTTTTTCTAATTGCACTACACAACATCAGAAAGATCAGGCCCTTTCTGACAGAGCATGCTGCACAACTTCTTGTCCAGGCCCTTGTCATTTCTAGACTGGACTACTGAAATGCTCTTCTGGCTGGACTTCCATCAAACACAATCAAACCTCTACAAATGATTCAGAATGCAGCGGCACGACTGGTCTTCAACGAGCCCAAAAGAGCCCATGTCACACCTCTCTTTGTCTCCTTGCACTGGCTACCAGTTGCAGCTCGCATCCAGTTCAAGACACTGATGCTTGCATATAGAACAACCACAGGCTCAACACCACCTACTTCCACTCACTATTATGAATTTACATCCCCTCCAGAAGTCTGAGATCTGCTAGTGAGCGACGCCTCGTGGTACCATCACAGAGAGGCTCAAAATCACTCTCCAGAACATTCTCGTTCACCGTTCCTGGCCGGTGGAATGATCTTCCCATCCCCATCTGGAGCGCTGGATCCCTGTCAACCTTCAAGCAACAACTGAAAACTCATCTCTTTCAACTCTACTTGACTTCATCACAAAAAAATCTAAAAAAACTTTCACTTTTTCTAAATCTTCATCTTTCTCTCCTTCCATTGCTAGCTTGTACTTATTTGAACAATGTCTGAGACTTAGTGTTACAAGCACTTCCTCTGTCTGTTTGCCTCTTCAAGATGAATCGCTTTATGTATTCCCCAATTGTAAGTCGCTTTGGATAAAAGCGTCTGCAAATTGACTAAATATAAATGTAAATGTTCTAATGCCCCATTTGTATATTTCAACATAACATTTCAGAAAATATATAATACAAAAAAAATGGTCTTAATGTACTGTGCTGTGGTCTTTTTTAATGCTGTTAGCCTACTTGTAGTGTCTTGCCTTAATACATTATTAGCTAATTAATGAATTGATTAATCAATTGAAATAATTTTTGTGCGGTATGTTTCCTCCAATTATTAGGTTTGTAATTTGTGTTTGGCAGTGTTGACTTACGAATGAATGAATAATTCCCTGGTCTACACACATTCACTTAATATTTTATGAAGCACCTCGCAAATATATCGTTGGAAATCACTTATTTTTCAGTTTCACATAATTAATCCACCCTGAACTTGCATTATTCCAATGCGTCCCCCTATCTTATCCTATCCTACCCTGCTCTGTCCCGTCCTGCAGAATTTCACCCCATCCCCGCCAGCTTTCTGTTTCCAGATGGGCTTTAAATTGCTCACGTGGTGTTGCAGTTGGTTTACAACTGCCTTGCTGCACTCCATTATAACCAAAGACTACAGATAATGCTGTCAATGATACTCGCAGCTGATTGGGGGACATGTGTCACGTGACCCTTAAGTTTTTTTGGTGACGTTCGCAAGAGTTGGTTGTTGTGACACAGGAGGCATCCAGGAACACAGGTACTGTCCGTTAACAGACAACACTTTTCCTTAACTAAAACATCGTGTGCGTTTTCTGCGTGAAATTAGAGGAAGAAATGCGTCGGCAGATATTATAATCCACGCCCTAGAAGCAGCAGCGCCTGTCGACAAACATTAACGTTAGTTAGCTTGTTAGCTGCGCTCAACTTGCACCAGGGCCCGTATTCGACTGAATTGATCCCACTGATTATGTGAATCACGGGATTAGTGTTTCTTTGGATAAAAATCTGTTTTGAGGGCTGTATATTGCATTCATTGCAACGATTTATCTCCATTGTAACGTGACAAGCGATAGCGTATGTTAAGGACCTTTTGTGTGTATTGTTGACGTTAATGTGTTTGCTGCAAACTACATTGACAACAATAACACGACAGTGATGGCTTATAATTAGACTGTGATGAAGCAATGTCGTGATGTTACTCTGATAAACATCAGTGTGAGCTGTCATAGGTTAGCAATCTTTAATAATGATTTCTAACCCTTGTCCTGGAGTAGCACTGCATTGCACAGTTTAACACCAATGAGTTATTAGTAAAGGCTCCAACACCAGAACTGGATGTGTTTTTATAAGGGATTGAACCAATATTTAAAACATTGCTGCATTTTCTGCATCAAAGATGGAGAATCTTGGTTAGACTTGAATCCTTTTTGTTTTAGGCCTTGTAACATAAAACAATATTATTTGTTATGTTATTATGTGTTATTTGATGCATTAGCTGTCACACAGTATGCTTTATTTTACGTTGTTACATTTAATCATTTAGCCGATGCTTTTAACCAAAGCAACAATTGGGGAACAAAACAAGCAATTCATCATACATGAGTCAATAAAATGTACAGTACCACAAGGTCGAGTTGCAAGACTAAGTGCCTTTGTAATTTAATAATTGAAGTGCCTTTTTTACAATGACCTCAAAAAGTATGTAGACACTTAAGTTACGTTTGCTGATTTGAGCTAGCTTTGTGTTGTTAGAATCCTGGTAGTATATCTAAATGAACAGTGTGTACTTTTTCTCTGTTACCTGCAACCAGATATCCTGTTTATTTGTCATGAAAGGTCCAATGGATGACTCGGAATGATTTATTTTGCGTCGTCTGGTGGATTTTGACAACTCGAGGGCTTTTGTTAAAACTAAACTAATAATCAAACTTCTGGATTTTTGTATTCCCGTTCATGGACAGTCAGATCTACAGAGGAGTCGGCCAAAGTCAAAAGTGAATTATGGGGGTTGAATATTTTATTCAGTCAGCTATTTTTCTCTGTTTTCTCTAGTCTTGGAGCACTGATTTCAGGAATAAAAAACTTTCTAGCGTTCAGATTTATGAAAAGCCAAACTTGCAAGCAGTGCATTACCCTTTCAAGGCTCATTCACACCAAGGTGGCTAGCAAGGCCTATAGTTAGTTCTAACTATAAAGTTCTAATTCTTTGAGAATGGGGAACAGAGGAATGATAATACAAGATAGTTTAAATATTTTTTTATTTCGGCTGATGGCCGATAAAAACATAAACAGGCAATCTGAGTCTATCTGACTTCAAAGAGCTTGAGCATTTAAAGTGGCAGAGGATATAACTGCAATGCACACATAATAAACAGAACGTTGTCATTCATTGTGTGGACAGCAGTATAGCTATGGTTATATTTATAGTTATTGTACTTGGTGTGAATTTATACTTCTGTTTCTCGTAGGAATGGGTCAAGAAGTAGGCAAGTCTGCATGGCCTAAACCAACAGGAGGATACCAGACTATCTCAGGCAGGAGGTACGGCCGGAGACACGCGTATATCAGTTTCCGACCCGTTATAGATAAACAAAGAGTCGCATCCACTGTGGACTGTCAAAGCATGGAGAGGATGAGTAATCAAAAGGACCCGGCAGTGGGTACGTACCAGCTGGTGATGGAAACCCTTAGTGGATAATGAAACTAAAGAGTTACTCAACATTTAAGCCAAAGTGTGTAATTTGCTCACCACAAAAACAAAAAAAACTGATTCGCAAAATGAATGACTGCTATTGGTTGAAAAACTAATCCCACCCCATACTCGAGTCAAGTCAAACAGATTATTTTTAAAGATTATTCTGGAAATCAACTTAAATATGGCTTACTTGTAGTTGTCACTAAATATTATATTGACATATTCTAAAATTACAAACTTCAGCAAACAAGTCCTGGAAATCTGTAAGCGATGAAAGTGGAGGAATGGATTTTGAGATCGTGGTTCTCATGGTGAATAAACAGCTTTGTAATATTGGGAATGTAACGGGATTATGAAGAGCTGAAATATGCGTGTGTGTGGGTTGTTTTCTGCTTTAGAGTGAAGCATTCATCACCTTTAAAAGGTGTAGACCGAAACTCTGTAGGAGGCCATTTGACTTTATTATGCAAATATATACGAGAATGGTGAGGGTGGGGTGAAGTAAGTAGAAAGAAATGGGTTTGGGTTCTTGTGTTTTTATGGGGTGACTCTCAGGAAATGCCCATGTTATATTTCACCCCTAAAACCAAATGAAAACAACACCACAATTATTTTTCATTAAGAAAACGAAGTCTGTTGTCAGGACTTTTTTTATTGCAACTAAGCACATGTAAAGCATGTTCTGATTGTCTTACTCTGAACTGTCCCTGAATTGATCATTTCATTCTAGTTGACCTCAATGAGAAAAATAGATTTACTAAAATGTATAATTATTAAATAATGAGTTTTTCTTCATTAAAATAAATTGTTTACATTGTGAAGTATAATTAAGTACGTGGTTCAATAGTATTTATTGCACTGCCTTTAGTTTGTCATTTTTAAAATAAATTAGGGTAATTCAAATTTTCAGGACAAGGTGATTATCATTATTACAGTAGTGCATGAGGTTTTGTTTACAGTAATGATAATGTTGGGCTAACCATAATTGTCATGAAAGAGACATAATACAAGGAAGAAAAATAGGTTTTATTTTTGTTGGAAATGTAATCAAAAACATTGCTTTGTCTATAGTGCATATACACTTACTTCCTAGATAAAACAATGCAATGATCTCCTGTGACGGAGAATGAATAATGACGGAAACGTTTTTCTTCTAGCATCAAAGGGCAAGATTTCTTCAGTGCTTCAGAATATCCTGCCGACAGCATGCACAAATGCAGTGCGCCCCGAGTTAAACACAGCATCAAATCAGGACGGGCACAGCAGGAGGCAGTCTTCATTGTGTAGACTCACAAAAGCGCCCTCAAACCATTTCAAGAGACCAAAGAGTGACCAGGTTGTGCCATATGACAGAAAATATTATTCTGGCATAGAAAAAAGTGAACAGGCTAGAGTGTGGCCCATCAACGAAGACCCTAAGCCCAACCCGGAAGCTCTGAGTTACATCAACATTGACGCCTATGAGCCTGACAGCAGCGGGGCCGAGGAGGACGACTCGAGTTTAGATCCATCTCGGGCTGCTCAGAGAAGACTTGATGGGATTTGTGAATTGGGTGGGAATTCGCTTGATGATTCACATCCTAATGTATCTTCAAAAATAAGTAAACATTCAGTGCAAATGGCACCTCCTAAAAGCGCGACAGACCTTTGCTGTGAGCAACCAGATATTGAAAGAACTATAAAAGCAAACAGGAAAGTTAGTCCGTTGTTGGTTGGTGAAGACCAGGTTCCAAAATGTCACGGGGTTACAGCCAGCTCTGCACCCGCTTCCTATAAAAGCACAGGAAAAACATACCCTGAAGAAACATTTCAGTCCGAAATGGTCGTCAGGCCAAAGATCCGCAAACAGACGAGCGAGACTCACCTTGAAAGGAGGAAACGTTCAGAAAAGGAAGAAGTAAGCCATTTGTCAGGCGCAGCAGTCAGAAACAAGTGTGACTCAGCACCTCCGGATTTCCTCGCACAAACAAGCCCTGGAAATGAGTTGCTCTTTGACTTTCCACCCATGGCCTTGAGTGACCTCTACTCTGAAGACAGGACAAACGGGTGTGATAATAACACCAATGTAGATGAGGATGATGATGATGATGAGATCTGGGAAGATCTGGAGAATTTTAGAGAGAAATGTGACCCATCTACAAAGGGTGATGAAAGGTACAGTATTGCATGTATTGCCATTTCATTTATTGCACTAAAATTTGACTAATGAATTGTACAATAAGTATATATAAAAATCTAGAGTATATAAAATCCTGTATGTGTATTAATATATAGTTAGAGGATTCTCTGCATCAATGCCAGTGGTCTGTACAACACGGTGAGATGAGATTTAATTGATGTGACGTTACCTTTTATCTTCGTGTTATTTATGTAGTAATAGAAGAACATTTTTAGATGTTATAAACTATCACACTATTGATAAAAAAAAGTAAGATGTTTAATTTTGGAAAAAGGTATTTTGTGCTCACCAAGGCTGCATTTGCATTTGGTGCTCGAGACACTTTTATCATCATCAAT
The DNA here is from genome assembly GCA_003573665.1 of Oxygymnocypris stewartii. Classification (NCBI taxonomy): domain Eukaryota; kingdom Metazoa; phylum Chordata; class Actinopteri; order Cypriniformes; family Cyprinidae; genus Oxygymnocypris; species Oxygymnocypris stewartii. The sequence goes on from QVTF01022538.1 coordinate 327,915, forward strand.
GTAGTTCTAAATATTGTTCTGGAAACGGAGATACATTTGTTTTTCATGATTCTTTGAATAGAATGTTCAAAAGAACAGAATCCGCTTCAAATAGAAATATTTTGCAATATTATAGAACGATATATTAAGTCTCTATTGTCACTTTTGATTAATTGAATGTGTCCCCAAACTTAAAACTTTGGTTGAGTTCAGTTCTGCTCAGTTATAGAATTGTATTTTTTAAATTCAATTCTAATAAACGAAAACATAATATTTAGGTCCCACATTCTATGTGCAAGCCTGTTACCTATTTTGTGATATTTTGGATATATTTCTATAGCATTGTGGGAAGTAAATACTCTTTATTCTTTTTTTTTTATCAATTTTTGCATCACTAGTACTCTTGAATGTATTCATCAAGCTCAACAATACAACCCTGACACAAAATATATTTACATGTATATTTTGTACATGTATATTTGTACACTATTTTATACATGTTTGCTTATTTATTTATAGAAAATGACTAAATTGCCCACAACAGGCTTTTCAATTTGTAAAAAATTTTGCTAACAGTTATAGAAATTGCAAAGTCAGGTGGACCAGCCTCAGTTAATAAATCCTCCTAATTGAAGTCAAGGGTGAGCTTGAGCATTTACTGTGAATGCTTGATGAGGTATACACTCGGGAAACCGCAGGGAACGAGTGGGATGCCAAAGGTGTGCTCAGTGGGTGCTCATTCTGCATGCTAAGGCTCTTCAGCTAAGAGGATTAGCTTGACTTCTACGAGGTGGGCTCACGTGTGTTTGTGCGTGTTCTCAGCAGCAGCTCAGATTTCAGCGAGGGCGAGTGGTCGGCCTCGTGGACGTCTGACTCTGGGCTGGAGAAAGAGAGGAGCACAAGTGAGGAAAGTTGGGAGACTCTGCCTTGCATGGATGAGCCTCCTGACAGCAGTAGCAGCAGCAGTCTGGAGGAAGTGCCTTCTCTCAACCTCGCCTTAGAGTAAGCACACATCCTCTAACAAACTGGAAGCACTTTAGTAATACGGAGTAATAACATTATTCCTCCACTGCCCCCCCCCCCCCCCCAAAAAAAAACAACAACAACAACAACATTGATATATCGGTCCATAAAGAAGTTTTGGCAAACTAATTTTAAGTGTTTTCATAATGGCATTAAATGATTTATTTTGACACATTTCGCAATGCCAAATTATTAACACATTCCAAAAATAATAACTTTTTTCAATTTTAAAACAAACCTCAATGAGAAAGCCATCCGTTGTTAGATCACATCTGTAAAACGTAGCAAAGTTTTGACATTAAGGTATTGCAGACTGCATTCCCTCTCCTTATCACTTCTTGTTTCTCCACAACTGTCTATTTTTGTGGCTTTTTCCCTTTATTCATCTATAAAAATCAACCTAATCATACTCTGTTCATTTTAACGCACTAGATATGAAAGATCGGTGAGCTGCCTTGCTGGTCACATGTTTGGGCAGTATTGAGTTAATTAGCTTCACACACTCGCATATGGCACAAATAAGAAAGTTGTCTGGATGGAATTGATTAATAAATTGGCCATTAGGATGTTTTTTCCCCATCATTTACTGATAAATGAGTCTGTATATGCACACGGACACCTGCTACTGCTATTATTCCAACATCTTTGGTCACTAGGAACAGAATGAAATGCAATGTCAGATGAATTGAAATGTGTTAAGCAGTTTAATAATGTTAAAGTATCCCTTTTTTCCGCTGTCCTGTGTTTGTGTGTGGTGTTCTTCTTCAGGGAGCAGACCCCTTTGGAGGAGGGCGAGATCCCCTGGGTCATGTATAATGTGGACTCGGGCAGCAGCAGTGATGAAGACCCTGATGGTGTCAGTCAGTTTGTGCACCCTGGACTCTTTATCCTGGATGGCAACAATAACCTGGAGGATGATTCCAGCATGAGTGAAGACCTGGACACAGAATGGAGGTCAAATAAACCGTATAGATAAAAAAAAAAACCCACTAATGTCATGTCATCCTGTAACGCTTACAGGGGAAATCTCACGAAACATGTCAAGAACTTGATGTCCTTATAAAACTTAAATTGATGTACTCTGCATACTAATTTATGCAGATAATTTTTTTTTTAATGCGATCGTTTTACTTATTAAATTAATAAATGAGGTCATTTTTTACCTTTCACCAATGATACATTATGATAATGAGAATTTGAAAGGATAATGTCCTTGTCATAAAAATATATCACTTCCCTAAAAATAAACTTCATTCCTTTATGCAAAAAATAAATAAAAATCCAGATTTTTTGGGCGAAACAACATATATTACTGAGATTGACCCGAAAGATGCAAGCCTAATATATGTAAAATGGTAATGAAATGTATTTACCATAATATATTACAAAAATAACTATTGATTGTGTCGGCTGCGAAATGCTGACCAAGAGAGAAAAGAGTCCTTTTTTTATTTTGTATTTTTTTTTAGTCCAAGTTTTTAAAAGTCCTTTGTTTTTCAGGTTTCTGGATGAATTTGGCGATGGTTTTGGAATGGCTCAAGCAATCTCTTACGTGGATCATTCCCAGCTCCTTACTTACATGGCGTTAGAGGAGCGTCTTGCTCAGGCTATGGAGGTGAGCGAATTCTATGGTCTTCTTTTTTTATCACAATTTAAATAAAGAGTTTAGAAATCTGTCCGTCCGTTCGTCCGTCCATCCAGATATTGTAATAAAAAAATATATTATTATTGTTATTATAATTATTATTACTAAATAAAATATAAAAATACTAAACAATCAAGAAATATTACAATTGTAGCATTTTACTGTAGCGTAAAAAAATATTTGAAGAGTTAATTGTCCGGTATTGTCCACTTTCAAGGCATGACGACTTCACATTTTACTGCAGAAGCCAACAAGCTTCTTTTTTACATAATCTGGACCACTTTTAATTAATGGTCAAATTTTAAATGGAATGTCAAGATGCATTTAGTTTAATTATTGTTCATGTCTTAATGAGATAAAAGCATAGTAGTCTTGCATAACGTATGCTGCTTTTTCATTAACATATAAATATTGTGTTTGCATGAGCACCTAAGTTATACAAAAAATGATCCATCTTAATTTAACCAAAAAGACGTGGGACTCGGTGCTGACTGATGTGGTTAAACCCCAGCAAACTTAATTGATTTCAGCCAATGAGAGAGCACACTAGCAATGTAAGGCTTAATGTATAATTAACTTGTTTCTGTCTTTATCCAGGGGAAATTAAATATGCTAATGTATTTTGTTTTGTTGCAGGCAGCACTAGCTCATCTGGAGTCTTTGACTATAGATGTGGAGCAGGCTCACCCCCCCGCCACTGAACAAATCATCGACTGCCTACCCCAGATCACCATCAATGCCGAAAACATTGGTACTACTTCCTTCACTTGTAGCTACATAAAGAGCACGAAATACAGCGCTGCAGTCAGCAAGGATCTTATAGTCTAATGCACAGTTTTTAATCAGTCTGCTCAAACAATATGCAAATTTGGACGGACTCGGTGTTTAGTAGAAATTCAGTAAAACCAATAAGAAATGTTATTTTATGAAGCATTATTTTATGGGGTTTAAGCGTATTATATTATTGGATAAGTCTGGCATGTTTCACTAGAGAGACGTTGGTTATTTCACTCAAAAAACGTATAAATTCACAAATTTATTTAAAATTAATATATTTAGTCCAACAAGCCATGTTTTTTTTTTTCATTCAAACAATAAATACTGTTTTGTGCTAGGGCTGGGCGATATAGCTAAACAAATTAAGAAGATCTAATGTTCCATATCATTTGGTATCTGTAATTATTGAAAAAATATATAACCTGTTTTAAACAGAGCAATAGAAAAAGGTTTGAATTAAACCACTATATTTATCATTTTAGTTTTAACAGTCGTGTACTGTTGATAAATATCGATTACCATTTTATTGCCCTGGTCTATTTAGTGTGTTGTGACAGATTGCTGTCAGAATAATTGGCACGAGAACTGATCATCTCTTCCTCTTTAATAGTTATAGCACAAAATAAACATGAATGAATGTCAGAAGGTATCTTGTTTTCAAAACACACAATTTTTCAATTTTAAGTCCACCAATGTTAATCTACTCTCATGTCTGGTGTGTTTGTCGTACAAAATGGCAGCTTTGGCGTTATGATGGGTCGGATCGCCTGTCGGTCAGATCGCTCAGTCGCACCCGGGCGAAGGGTGAATTCCAACATGACGCAAGTGTTCATAACTGTTCGGAATACAGAAGTTGTACAGCTTTGTGGTATATTACAAACTTTATAGGAGTGTTACAAACCGGTTGTGTGTTTACGTGATTGTACTGTATTTATAATTTGCCTTCCTGTTTCTCACTGCTGCCCATCTGAAGTGTTATGCAGACAGGAATTGTAGTGTGTATGAGATACACCGAAACCCAAGCTCATCACCTCAAAATTATTAACTTGAAATACTTTGTGTACTCCTTTTTAGTGCAGTAGGAACACCAGTTGAGAAATGTATTCTACAAAACTCACCACACGGGACGAATGCCGGGAAAATCACGCTCTCACACTAATGTCCCATTTCAACTTTATTGCCCGAGTGCATTTGGGGTGACAAATCTGCCTTGGAAAGCATACAATAACATCATTTTCAGCCCTCATGACCGAAATGAATAATTTGATGTGTGCGTGACTGGATCGAGACTTGTTTAAATATTTGGTTTGGTGTTGTAGGTTCACGAGTTGAGTCTTTCACACGCACACTCTCTTTGGTTCTGCAGAGCATGAGCAGTGCTGTGCCATCTGCTGTTGTGAATACGTCAAAGATGAGATCGCAACCCTTCTGCCGTGCCGCCACATGTTCCATAAACTCTGTGTCACTCTCTGGCTCAGAAAGGTAATGCTGTTTTTTTTCTTGGAGCTTGTGGAAGAGACGACAAATTAAATGGTTTATTTCAGCCAAAACTTCACATTCTGTCATCATTTACTCCCATTTTGATTCAGACTTGTATGATTTTTGTTCATCTTCAGAACATGAATAAAGAAACTCAATATTCTCTCATCCTTTTTGAGCATCCATTGAAAGTCCGTGCAACCACAACTTTCATGCGTTAAGTCCCAAAAAATTTGGTTGCACTTTATTTTAAGGTGTTACAAGGTAATTATTCATTTAATTACTGAGTAATTTGAACTAACTATATGTACTTCACTACATGTGATCCTCTTTTATCACAGTACAGTTACACAATCTTTCATAGACATATTCATGTTTAAACTCCGTTAATATAAGCAATGTATTAAATGCATTTGGCTATAGATTTGTATATTAAGTTGCTCAAGCAACACATTTAAACACAACATATAGCCTACATTGTATTAGACAAATATTTAAAATTATAACTTACCACTGACAGAAACAGTCATCTCTCGTGCCTTTTACATTTAAATCTTTATTACAAACAGTCCTGCGGGTCTTAAAGAACTTTGTTTTTCTACCTTCACAAGACAAGTGCATATGTTGCCTTTATTGATCTAAAAGTTCACTTTTATTTGTTTTAAACCTAGCCAAAAAGCCTGTGAAACACAGCCGATTTTAATTATATGTATTTATTGTGAAATTACTACATTTCCATGTCAATCCATGTTCATTTTTACCACAAACAAAAAGCTGGCACTTTAATTCAGGGCATGCAGCACAGCAAAAATAGACTCTGTACGGAAACGATAGCTGCTCTGCTGCAGCCGCCCCGCTCCTGGAACGCACTGCCGGACCGTGTACAGTGTGAACTCTCTGATCCGTTAACATGGGTGCAGAAAAAAATACGCTGCAAACGGAGCATGTTTGAATCAGGCATTATGCAAATATTTCCACATCGTGATGTAGATATGTGGAGGCGTGTTTAAATGAGCTGTTTTAGGGGAGCCTGGTCGAGTCTTAACTTTTATAAAGATCTCTTTGGTTTTGAGACTTTAGTCTTTGCAACTTCAGGGATCTTATCTGTGCACATTCAGCTTCTAACACTCCAAAGAGAAAGAAAACTTGAAATCGCATCATGTGACCCTTTAATGGATGGACTGTTGTCTTTGAGGTTTCAATATATCTATTTTACGATTTCAATAAATCTTAATTTGTGTTTTTGACAGTCTTATAAGTTTGGAACAACCCATTGGAGTGTCAGTAAATGATGACAGAATGTTATAATGACAGAATTATATATGTACCGAATACTGTCTTTTCATGATTTTCAGTCTGGCACATGTCCAGTGTGTCGCTACGTTCTGACCCCGGCGGTGAGCGAACCTGCATCTTCAAATACTGAACAAGAAACGCCGCCATCCGGTCACAGCGCGTCTGGGGGAACGTGTTGAACGTCAGTCATACACTCATCAAAACAGCCCACAAAAAACACTTCAATAATAAATAATCAGTCTCACAAAGAAATGGCAAGCAGCGGCCTGAACTAGCATTCAGATTCATTTAACCTAGTGACTTGTGCTGCAATTCATGGTCCAAACGTGGCAAACTAAACCTTATTTTCTAAGAAAATATGAATACATATATATTCATAGGAAGCATATTTATTCATGTTTCAATTAAAATGTTTTGTACATCCAGGCTCAACGTAATTACATGCCTTTAACGTTTCACGTCATGTCAAGTAAAACTCCCATACAATCCCTCAATAAAAGCTCACATTTGGTTCAAGTGATCATTTCTTTGCTCAGTTCAGAGTGGCTTCCACCCTGAACTCTCTCCAGATATTCATTCAGAGTTAATTCAGCTGCTGAGGTGCAATGCAATTCCAGATTTAAGTGCATGTAGCTGGATATGAATGATAATAGCTGTGTGATATATTGCACTCTGGTTCATAAACATATTTGTATAAATCATCCAAATGATGGCCGCTGAATCGGTAGTTTTCACAAAAGCACCTTCGGGAGCAATATCTTTCCAGAAGACTGTGTGCGAGAGGTTGACTGTCTGAACTGGAAAATATGATGGCGGCGGACTATAAATATGAAATGGATTTGTGCTGTTTATTGCTAAGGCGATTGGCGTGTATTCAACGTCAGTGTTATTTAGAGGCAGCAGCTCGTATCTGTGGAGAAAAGCATCGCTGCAGAATAATACTGAAAGGCGCAGGTGTGCGGCCACCAAAATCACGCATTATTGTGGATTCTATTTACTGGAATCTTGCAAACCAGAGTACCAGACACATTATTTATGTATTTTTGAAAGACACTGTTAACATAATTAACTCGTATGATTTATATGTATAAGCCTTCCAGCAGATTTCACTGGCTGAATGATCCGTGAGATGAACAGCTGTAGGCACTTTCCACAAATAGGGTTTAAATTGGTGTCCCAGTTTAACAATAAAACAATGGGTCTTATTCACAAATAATTATGTGGATTAGTCATATCTGTATGCACAGGAGAACTTCTCATGGAAAATGCATATAATTCACAAATGTTGAGTATTTGAAATGAACAGTAATTTGAATAAAGCACGCTCCATATAAGGGCTTCCTGCACAACCTTTCCTTCGCAGCTTTACGTTTGTCTGCTTAAGTGATTTTTATTGGTTGTTTGTGTATGTGAAGATTTAGATGATTTTCAGACATTTAGAAGAAATGTAAATGGGAAAGTTATGAATTTGAGAATTTCTTGCGTGAATTTTATGCGCAAAATCGGGTGTTAATGAATGAGACCTAATGTACTATAGAGAGGAAACTAGTCGATACGCTATATCTATATTATCTGAATGAATGCTGGCAAGTCATTAAATGTGATTAATCGCATCCAAAATAAGTTCTTGTTTACATAATACATGTGTGTACTTTTTATAAATATATACATGTAAATACATATAAATATTTTCAAAATATATGATGTATGTCTTTTATAAATATATATATATATATATATATACATACATACAGTAAACACATTATGTAAACAACAACTTTATTTTGGATGTGATTAATGGTTTGACCACTAATCTGTAGTTATTTATATTTAATCACCATAAATACTCACTCAATTTTAGACACAAATGCTACAATTACTGCGTGGTTTCCACATAAATAATAATGACAAATTTGATACAGTTGAGGCACATTTAAGGTGACGTCAGTAAGCTAATTGAATGTTCTCCATGTTTTTGTCTGCATTCACCAAGCTCAACCATTCAACTCTTTTATCAAATTTATCACAAGAAAAATAAATATAATTTTCTTTAATATATGGGATTTATCTAGAAAAAGTATTTTCTTTCATTCATTTTAATTCATATATAAATCAACACTCTAGCATACAACCAAACTAGCTTCAAGTTTGTATTTCTTTTAATATTTTTTGTTCATTATTTTTGTATTACTAGAAAATACGACTTTTCTTAAGACACATTTTCCAGTTTACCAACATTTCCAGCAGTAGCAAGTATTTGGATAGGAAAGGATGACGAATACGAAAAAACGCATATGAAAATTTCAGACTCAGTGTGCAAGAACCTTAACCCTCGCATTTAATTAATTTCAAGCTGCAAATTCAAAGACTCCACATTTTATTGCAAATGTACAAAATAAACAATGAGCAGACATTGTTATAGTTGAATGTCCATCAGAGAGGTGTCATGAGCAAACAGACGAAAGAAAACTACATGGAAAACAAGGAAACAAGCCTTCTAAATGTCAACCATTTCACTTTTCATATTTCCTCTTTCAGGTGGCAGGGGTGAAAATCTCTAAAAGCATTAGTTTGAAAATTAAACATCCAGTGTTGCTTTTCTTTTGTTCATGGATCAATTCAAGACAGTTTTGACTTGATCGTTTCCTGAAACAGTAATTTTATGCTGTTTTATATTAATAATTTTAAATCATAAAAAGGCCCAAAGAGCAATCAATACATTAAGTGTTTCCATCACAAAATAAATAGTCCAGCACGGGGAAAGAAGAATTGCCAATATTTTGCTTATTGTTAGAGTAATCGCTGCTCTAATAAAACAAGCCATTTTTCTGATGGAAGTTTACATGAACACTGTGCAAGTCAGAAATGGGAAAGAGTATCTGATGTCTCGGAGTAACACAAATTTCAATGAAACACAATACTGACGTTTGCTTTAATACACTGACAGTAGGAATTATAGTGAATGGTACAAAAAGATTAAAATGCTAGAATAATATTACAGTATTTCAAACACACTATAGAGATAATTTATTTGTAAAACAAAAACAAGAGCTCACTCACCAGTAGTTTATTTCATGTAAGCTCAGCTTCACCAAAAAAAAATGTAAAATAATAATTTTGATATGAACCCCATATGAATCATGCAAGGATAAAAATCCAAGCTTTGTGTAAATTGTCACCAGTTCTGCATGATTAGCACATGCATTTATTGCATGTCAAACTCCATTGATTTTGGCTGCATTATAGTGATAGCAACAACGTGAAAAGAAAAGATTTTGCAGCTCAGTCAATGCTATGGGACCCTCTTTACATATTCCAAATGTGCAAATATTAGAGCAGTATTGATTCTGGGTCTTAATCGCTACTATTACAGCTGAAAGTTGATACATATTCCTGACAGACATCCACATTTCTAATATCATTAGTTTTGCAGTGAAAAAAAAACAAACACCTACAAAATGACATTATTGAATCTACAAAAAAGTATTTACAACATACAAAAGGAATGCTTTGATAGAGTAAACCTCGAAGAAACCACTATTCCATTTTTGTGGAAATGGAATGATACATTTATGTGACTCGGGAACGAGAAGCTGGTCTGGGCGGCCCACACAGATTCTCCTGTGGAGCGTGGGTACACAAGCATGGAAAGAAAATGGCACTTGACGAAAATGGTAGGAAACAACATGATACTCTTAATACAAAAAATGTAATTGTCTAACCAAATCTGTAATACTTGTGTTGGTAAACGCATCTATTAGTACTCAAGAGAAAACCTGATCTTAAAACAGCACAAGAACATCACAATCCAAGACAATGGCATAGATACAAATAAGCATGCCTATGACTGGCTTTGGTTGCTGGTTACGGAGAAGAAAAACAGATCCCCCAACATAACAAACACAGTTTTGGACAGAGCTTTTGGTGACGTCTAATATGCTACATAGCAACATTGTAAATATAAAGAAATAGTTCACTGAAAAAAATGAAAATTCTGTCATTATCTATGGAAAAGCTGCTCTTTTCCATACATTGAAAGCTACTAGGACTGTCAAGCTACATAAATGACCATAAGAGTATCCGAAAAGCAGTCTATTTGACTTGTTTCGTATATTGTGTGACAGAACGAAATAAAAATTTAAGTTGTTATTCACTGAAAATCTTAATTTTGATATTTGCTTGTGACAATGAATGGGATTTCGGCATCATTACAAGTGTTGTCGCCCCTTCAAATAACGTATCTAAATATGTACAAACCATAAACGAGAACTGAGTGAAGCGAAAGATTTTCAGTGAACGGCAATTTGTGTGCTCATCAGATTTGAAATATACTGCAAAAATCATATAGACCACTTCTATGATATTCTCTGGTGCTTTTTGAAGCGCAAGGTCTCCGGTTATCATTTTCGTTCACAGTATAGAAAAGAGCAGTGTGAACATTATACTAAACCTCTTCTTTTGTGTACTACGGAAGAAGCTCAAATCATAAAGCAATCGGAAAGGCATGTAGGTGAGCAAATAATGACAGTTTACTTTTTTTTTCATTCTGAACTATCACTTTAAATGTCAAAGGACATGAGCCACAAAGAGGTGTGAGGTTGAAGTATTTGGAGATTTGGAAGAAATCTGAAGGCTTGTAAACTGTAGATTGATGCAGTGTTGCTTGGTTTTACATTAAGGCCACCTGACTGTAGTAAAAGTCCCTTTAAGGTATTCTATAGACGTTGCTGTAGTATACTGGTTTTGTTATTATAAATTGCACTTGGTTAAATCTATGCATTTGGTCTCATTGCTTGATGAGTGCTGAAATGCTGGAATGTCACTCAATCAAAGTCTTAAGGATGTGACGTTATTTTGTGTGACTGACAAACATCTGTAATTTTTCCCCCCACAACAGTTATTACTCCAATTACATAAAAATGGCATAAAATGGCTTAACTATAAAACTCCCCAAACCATTAGGTTTTAGGACTTAAAAAAAATCATTATTTGCAATATGAAAAAGCAATATTGTTATTGGGTGGACAAACAGTCCATCTTCACACATTTATCTCCTTATTGTAAAGGGATATTTCCCCAAAAATGAACACTCTGTCATCATGTATTCACACACATGTCCTTCCAAACCAGCATGACTTTTTTCTTTCCTCTGTTAAACACAAAACATAATTTTGAAGAATGTTTCTACTGTTTTGTCTATATAATGAAACTGAATCCAGTATAAAACAACATTGGACCCAACTAACCCTCTCTGATTGGACCAGAAACACTTCCACATATTTTTGTGTTCCAAAGAAAACAGAAAAGTTCTGCAGGTTTGGAACAACATAAATGTGAGCAAATGATGACAGAACTTCATTTTTGGGTGAACAACCCCTCTTTTTCACTGGTGAGTACACAGGAGTACTCACTCAAAGGCATACTGAATACACCCAATACATCTTACATGCTGTCTATCGTAGCTTACCTGTTGCTCACTTACCAAAAAAAATGGGGGAAATCTGCATAATTTTGACATCAGAGCAAAGCTGAGACCTCTCTCCATGCTAATGGCTCAAAACAGCTGGTGCATAGGCAGTTCACACAGTGATTATGTGACGGAGTACTCTTTAGTACAATAATAGCATGTCATTCGAGCGTGAAACATTCGTTGTGTTTCTTTCTGCAGATTAGGGATCACCTGGATGTGAAGTATGAGTTTGGCCTTCCAGCCATTTCCTCAAAGGCTATTTTTTCTTGACAGAGGCCAGTTCTTTTTGAATGTCGACAAATTTGGGTCGATTCTCAGGCTTGTACTCCCAACATTTCTGCATGATCCTGTACACCTCATCTGGACACTTCTGTGGGCAGGACATTCTGTAGCCTACATTACACACAACACACTTTCTGTCAGGGTTGATTATAAATCAATCATAATGTGATAAAACAAAAACGAAATATCCCATCAATCGGTCTCTGGATCATTCAGTGGTTTTGTACCTTTTTCGACCTGTTCTCGAGCCTGCTGGTTGGTCATGCCTGGGTAAGGACACACTCCTAGACTGAAGGTTTCCCACAGGAGGATCCCATAACTCCACACATCACTCTCTGAGCTGTATCTCCCTGGGATTTAAACAACAGGTCAAACATCAGCTTGAATCCAACGTAAGAACTTGATGGCTCGAAAATATATGGATGAAGAGCACAAATCAAGTACCTGAGTAAAAGTACTTCTTTTGAATGTACTTAAGGGTTAAAAGTAAAACGAACTTCTTGGTCATTTAAGTTTACAAACAAATAAAAACAAAATACACCACCAAAATTAAGACAAAATACAATATATATATATGTATATATATATATACACACAATGCTCAGCGTAAATGAGTACACCCCCTTTGAAAAGTAACATTTTAAAGAATATCTCAATGAACAAAAACATTTTCCAAAATGTTGACAAGACTAAGTTTTATATAACATCTGTTTAACTTATAACATGAAAGTAAGGTTAATAATATAACTTAGAGAACAACATTTTCAGTTTTACTCAAATTAGGGTGATGCAAAAATGAGTAAACCCCACTGAGAGTGTTTATTGCATTTATTTTATCATTCAAAACGTTTACATCTTCTGTTTACTATCCGCTAGTCGCTACTTCTGTGACTGGATCTGTGGATTTTCTGTGCGAGGGCGTCCTCTAACGTCCAGTATGAACGAAAAAGACATCACCCCCCGTTTCACAGACCAGGCTTGAACCTAGTGATAGACTAAAATGTAACTCGTAGCTGTTTTATCTGAAATAAACTTGCTCTGACTGATCCTAAAATACATCAGTGCATTTGTTTTGTCTCAAGATGCACCCCAGTAAGGTTTATTTTTTTCTGAGCATGTTTATAAAAATGACTTAAATGTCATAATTGAACTATGATCTAATCCTGATTTACATTTAGTCATTTCGCAGACGCTTTTATCCAAAGCGACTTACAATTGGAGAATACATAAAGCGATTAATCTTGAAGAGGCAAGCAGACTTTGCCAATTCTCAGGCATTGTTCAAATAAGTACAAGCTAGCAAGAGAAGGAGAGAAAGACAAAGAGAAAGATGAAGATTTTGAAAAAGTGAAACTTTTTTTTTTTAAGGAGAAAGTCAAGTAGTGTCGAAAGAGATGAGTTTTCAGTTGTTGCTTGAAGGTTGACAGGGATCCAGCGCTACAGATAGGGGTAGGAAGATCATTCCACCAGCCAGGAACGGTGAACGAGAAAGTTCTGGAGAGTGATTTTGAGCCTCTCTGTGATGGTACCACGAGGCGTCGTCGCTCACTAGCAGATCTCAGACTTCTGGAGGAGATGTAGATTCGTAATAGTGAGTGGAAGTAGGTGGGTGCTGAGCCTGTGGTTGTTCTATATGCAAGCATCAGTGTCTTGAACTGGATGCGAGCTGCAACTGGTAGCCAGTGCAAGGAGACAAAGAGAGGTGTAACATGGGCTCTTTTGGGCTCGTTGAAGGCCAGTCATGCCGCTGCTGTAGGTGATGTTCTTTCATCCATGCCGAGATGGCTGCCAGATAGCCTGAGATTCGAGCAGCTACCGTTGGATCATCTGGTCGAAATGAGAGATAGAGCTGTGTGTCATTAGCATAGAAATGGTAGGAGAAGCCATGTGCCTGTATGATGGGACCCAGTGATTTTGTGTATGTGGAAAAGAGGAGGGGTCCCGATCCCTGGGGGAACCCCAGTGACCAATTGATGTGCTTTGGATACCTCCCCTCCCCAGGCCACCTTGAAAGACTGACCAGTGAGATAGGATTCAAACCAGTGAAGTGGAATCCCAGTGATATCCAGTGATGAGAGGGTGGACAGGAGGATCTGATGATTGACAGTGTCAAAAGCGGCAGACGGATCACGTTTAGTCTAAGCCCTGTCTGTGAAGCCGGGCCCATGTGTTTATTGCTAATGGCCAATCCAATTATTACTTGGCAATTATTTATTTTTATAAGTATCGGTTCAGGCACCGATACCGTTTTAAAAGTATTGAATTTGCACCGGTATCGGAAAAAAAAAAAACGATACCCAACCCTATCATTAAGTGTCTGACTCTGTTAGAAATCTTATAATGGGCCATGATTGGATCTTCCAACCGGACAATAATCCAAAAATAAACCTCAAAAACAGCACAAAAATGGGTCACTGAGCACAAAATCAAGCTTCTGCTATGGCCATTACAGTCCTCTGACCTGAACCCTGTAGAAAATGATTGAGGTGAACTGAAGAGAAGAAGCACCGTCATGAAGCTGTGGATCTGAAGGATCTGAAGAGATTCTGGATGTAGGAATGGTCTCTGATCTCTTGTAAGGTGTTCTGTAACCTCATCAGGCATTATAAGAGAACATTGTGAGCTGTAAAACTTGCAAATTGAGGTTTCAAAAAGTATTGAATAAAAGGGTGCCGTTAATTGTGGCCAATGTGTATTAGATAAAAACATTAATTTCATAATGATAACCCCCCCCCCATTTTAAATTATTATTATCCAATGAAAGGTTAGATTTTTGTGATTTTTTTAAAATAAAATATCAAAAGGATTAACAATGCAGATTCATTTTCACAGCCTTCTTTGATCATACTTACTGATATTGGTGCTGGTATTTTTCACCATGACTGTATATGTATAGCACATTTCACACAAAGTGGTAATTCAAAGTGCTTTACATAAAAGGAAGTAAAATAATCATTAAAATAATAAATCACAACAATAGAAAGAAGGAATTAAAAACAAACACTCAAGTTGTTCAATCTCTTGTGTAAAAGAGTGTAAAAACCTTCCAAAACACCTAACTATTCCACTACTTCACCCCCTACTTACTTTGACCATCATAAACCAAACACAGAACTCAGAGGTCCTACGTCCAACTAAATAACCAACACACTTCTCTTTCTTTGCCACATTCTATTTAATATCACAGCACTTACTTTAACCTTCTGTTTAAACTTTTAAAATGATATAGAAATGTATTTAAAAATAGTTTAGAATAGAAAATGAATATACATAAAGTACAGTGCATTCAGTTTGGACGTAGCACAGTGTTCATTCAACAAATGCACAGATAGACAGATGAGTTTTGAGTCTGGATTTAAATGTGGCTAATGTTTTAGCACATCTGATCTCTTCTGGAAGCTGATTCCAACTGCTGGCGGCAAAATAGCTAAAAGCAGACTCCCCTTGTTTTGTGTGAACCCTTGGTATTTCTAACTGCCTCGATCCTACTCATCTGAGGGGTCTGTTAGGTTTATATTTAGTGAGCATATCTGCCATGTATTTAGGTCCTAGGCCATTGAGTGATTTATAAATGAGTAAAAGTTTTTAAAATCAATTTTAAATGTAACTGGAAGCCAGTGTAAAGACCCGAGGTTTGGTGTGATATGCTCAGATTTTCTGGTTCTAGTCAGAATCGTGGCAGCAGCGTTCTGGATAAGCTGTAGCTGTCTAATGGTCTTCTTTGGAAGGGCGGTGAGGAGACCATTACAATAGTCCACCCTGCTGGTGATAAAGGCATGAACCAGTTTCTCCAAATCTTTACTGGAAACAAAACTTCTAAGTCTTGCAATGTTTTTGAGATGATAGTATGCTAATTTAGTTACTGCTTTGACATGGCTATTGAAACTAAGGTCTCCAGAATCACCCCAAGATTTCTGACTTGATTTTTAGCTGTTTGACCCCTAGAGTCAAGGTATGCATTCACCTTGAGAACTTCATCTACATTTCCAAATGCAATGACTTCAGTTTTCTCCTTGTTTAACTGAAGAATGTTCTGGCACATCCAACAGTTAATTTAATCAAATGCATTGGCAGAGGGAGTCAATGGGGCTATAGTCATTTGGCGATAAGGCTAGGCAAATTGTAGTTGTTTTTGTTTTAAATATCCTGTGCATAGCAGTTCATCTTTTATATCATGATATTTTAGCCAAATGTATTAAACATTTGAGCGCCCAAATAGCTACAACAAACTTTATAACATGTAAATTGATGAAAATGTAACGCAATTAATCTGCGGCCGTTCTAATTCAGATTTTTTTCCTTATCGTAAAAGGTCGGGCAACACTGATCTAAGAGCAGCACAGACACCACGAGTGCCTTACCATAGTTCAGTGCCTCCGGTGCAGTCCACTTGATTGGGATCTGTTTCAGTCCTGATGAGGAGTAGATGCCATTGTCCTCCTGGCGGGACATCCCAAAATCACTGATCTTCAGCACACTGTTCTCACCCACAAGGCAGTTGCGAGCAGCCAGATCTCTGCAAGATTTTGAGAAACACTGTAATACCACCTCATAAACAATGCAACACATGCACTCTCAGCTCACAATCTTGACGTTGATTGAACAATTCACACCTGCCAACAAAATCATCTATAGGAAAATTGGTCTAAACTGGTTTCAAATCTGAAGGCGAGAAAAGTAAACTTCTGCCAACAAAATGATTGTGAGCGGCTTGAGCAAGCAGTCTAGACCCACAATTATCCTATGATTACACTTATGAACACCCCCAGTCTGGAAAAAGTGCCCAATGAGACCTGCAGCAGCCAAGACAGGATAATGGATCTACAAAAGCTCAGTATAAAAAGTGTTTTGTAGCCATGTGCTTTCTGGGTCTGGATCAGTTTGGAACCTGTTAACATATGGTTACATCACAAATGAGATTTTGGACAAGCTATGATGTTTCTGGCCAAGTGTAAAAGCTTTTTAAAAATTTTTATTAAAGAATTATTCCCCCCAAACTGAATTTTTTATAATCATTTATTCACGCTCACGTCATCCCAATATATGATCTTCTTTCTTCCGATGAACAGTTCATGACTGTAATCCATATGACCCTAATGGATGACTGAATGTCTTCTTAAGCAAAACGATAGGTATGTGTGTATGTGCAAGAAAAACACTAATATTTGAAATGTTTTTTCAGTATAAACCTCAGCACAGTGGATCTACTTTTGGGTTACAATCCACATGCATTATATGGATTTATAGTGCACAATAGTTTCATGCTTGTTTCATTTATTGGCATGTTATAAGCGGTGTTGGGCAGTAACTAGTTACTAGTAACGCATTACAGTAATAATATTATTTTTCCTGGTAAATAGTAGTGTAACTAATTACTAATACAATTTAAGTAATAATATTTTTTAAACATACAGAATAATGGCTAGTTTCTAGTTACTTTTTTTGTCACAATCAGAAACTGAATTTAATAAATATATTCAGTAATCTCTAACAATTTTCATAATCATTGTTGTGCATGTATGCACGTGACGGTTTACCGTCTTTCGGATGAGACGTTAAACCGAGGTCCTGACTCTCTGTGCTCATTGAAAATCCCATGGCACTTCTCGTAATGAGTAGGGGTGTAACCCCGGTGTCCTGACCAAATTCCCACCACTGGCCCTCGTCAATCACGGCCTCCCAATAATCCCCATCAACTTGATTGGCTCTATGACTCTCTCTCCTCTCCACCTGTATCTGGTGTATGGTGAGCGCATACACTCGATTGGCTCTATGACTCTCTCTCCTCTCCACCTGTATCTGGTGTATGGTGAGCGCATACACTTGATTGGCTCTATGACTCTCTCTCCTCTCCACCTGTATCTGGTGTATGGTGAGCGCATACACTTGATTGGCTCTATGACTCTCTCCTCTCCACCTGTAGCTGGTGTGTGGTGTTCATTCATTCGTCACCAATGCAGCAAGCAAGCTTCATCAGAAGGAGGAGAAAGGTTCAGAATTAAAATCGTAAAAGAGTAGTCCCTTATCTGTTTTTTTTTAAGTCTACAAAATCGTCATATTTAAGTCTATCGATCGTCATATTCTTAATGTCTCTTTCATATGAGGAAGATTATTCTAAACTCTTCCATCCCCAACCAGTGATTTAAGATTCTAGTCTACAGCCCCCACTGTGCCTCTCGCTGGCATTTATGCGGAGCAGATATCCTCAGCCATACAACCATATTAGGTTGTCACATCCCAAAAATTGCTTTGCTGACATGAGATGGGGAAAGACAGTAGGGGGGAGCGGAGAAGAGAGGGGAGAGCTGACAGCAAGGTGCTCAAACCACCGACGCACCCTAACATGATCATGTCTGATAGTAAATGGATTTTAGCGGGCTGCTGATAGAGCCGTGGCAGTGTAAGAGCCCAGAGCTTATTTCTGATCGGAGACTCGATTGTGAGCGACATGTATTCAGCCGGCCGGCTCCGGACTCAAACAGCATAATGCACCAAAGCCTATTTCACAGTTTAAAACTCACTACCAGAAAACAGCAAGAAAAATGAAATATAATTATTTCACAACTTCTTAAATATTATTAAATATGAATATAAGTTTTAAACAGCCTATTAAATTTTAAAACATTTGTCAAGTTGCCAGACATAATTCAATCTGATGCTGTTCATTGAAAATTAAAAGACGATTTTATGTGTCATTTAGGATAATATTTTATAAAATGTTTCTATGAAGAACTAAATCATACAGACAGCACAATATCATGTAACCTCAAACCAACTCAAAAGCACCTGCAGCCTAATATTTTTTAGATTTAATATATAGATTTAATGACTTTTTCTAATATGTTGCATTTTCTAACATGTTGACAATTATGCTACTGGATGAAAATTAATAAATAATATGAAATGTAATGTAATACCACTGATTAATAAAATATTTAAAAAGGTTGAGCAATCCCTGCATATAATCAGCCCTGATCATCAGCTGCCAATCAGTCGATAACCGATAATTGATTTTATCGGCCAATACAGATTATTAGCCGATACATTGGTGCACCCCTAATTGTATTATAATAATTTTTCACTGTTATGCAGCGAATTGTTCACAAATATTGCATAAAATAGTCCATTTCAATTTAGATTTCACTATTTTTATCAATCATTTTCAGTAATAAATGGCTTGTAAGTTTCATAACTCAATTTCTTCCACATTGTCCACCTTTTCTTGAGATTAATGTAATAGATTCTTGGCGTTCTGATAAATATAATATGACCAAAAAAGAATGATATATAATTTAACATTTTTATACATCATAGCAGCAATTGTTGTACAGCATTTAATTTATGTTGATATAAGTAAAACAATGAATATTTACTGTAATAAAGTATATATATTGTGTAGTCCATTTAAATTTAGACTATAAGAACACATAAAATACTACATCAAGATTACGGTAAAGAGAAACGGGAGGAAACTGTAGCTAATGGTCATGAAAAATAATATCCCCAAAATGTCCTATAACAGACTGTTTTTTATACAAAATATTGTATACATACAATATGATTTATTTAGTTGTTTTAATTTTAATCTGGCATGTTTTTGCAACGATACTTCTACGTCTGAAACATTGCAGTTTTTCTCACCTGTGTATACAGTTCTTTAGCTCCAGGTATGCCATTCCGGCAGCAGCGTCTAATGCAAACTTTACCAGTTGCTTTGTCTTGAGGTCCTCTTTTTTCTTCCTTAAGAATGATAAAAAGTCCCCGCCTGTTGAAAAATGGCAAAATAAATGAGCTACAGATATGCAATAAATTACAAGAGACACCAACATAGCCCAACGACTTTATGATACTTTTAACGAGGAAGGGTTTCAGCGGCTAATGGCTGAAGCAAAGATCCAGTTTACTGACCTGGTACGAGCTCCATTACTATGTAAATGGGCTGCCGTTGGGTACAGACGCCTATTAACTTCACAATGTTGGGGTGATCATACTGCTTCAGGATCCTAGACGTGGAGTTATGCAGAAATGAATATGGACATGAGCACATTATTTCATCACTCATTGTTAGGAGAATATGAATGAGGCGAACATTATTTCTTGATGTTCACCTGGCTTCGGAGAGGAACTTTATCTTGAGGTCTTGTGGTAGATCTTCCTTACAAGTTTTCACGGCCACCAGGGTTTTATCTCGCAGCGTTCCTCTAAAAACCTCACCAAAATTTCCCTAAAACAACATTTGTCCAAAAGCATTTCTTAGTGTCTAATTTATTATTTTAAATATTAAAAACAATAAAAAGAAACACCTTAACATGGCTTTCTGGACATACACTGTAGTAGTAGTACTAGGAATGGGTCATGACAGATGACTAATTGTCCAAAAAACTACTTCGTCAACAAATTCTTGTGTTTTGTTGTCATATTTGAAGTAGTCACTTGTGAAAATATGTAGTTTTGCAAAAGGTCCTACCACGGTGGTTTTTTTCTTCCATTTACCATGCAAATTATGACCTATGCTAAGTTATTATGCTATTTATTCAGAGTATACACTAGTGTTGAAATGTTTGGGGTTGGTAAGATTTTCTTTTATGATTTTATATTAAGTCTCGTACACTCATCAAGGCTGTATTTATTTTATCAAAGCAAAAACAGTAATAATGTGAAATATTACAACAAATAAAAACTGTTTTCTGTTTAAATACCTTTTAAAATGCATTGTAAATACATTTTAAAGTTCAGAAATTATTCAAAAAATTGTGATTTGCAGCTGAAGAACCATTTCTAGTTTTAATCCATGCTGATAACTGTTTTATTTGATTTTCTTACATATTTTTGTTGAAATGTGATCCTTTTTTTCAGGACTCCTTGATGAATATAATGTTCATAAGAGCATTTTGTAACATTTTGTAACATTTTAAATGTCTTTAGTGTCACTTTCGATATTTTTGATTAATTTCAAGCATCCTTGCTGAATAAACGTATTCTTTCTTTTTTTTTAATACAACCCCCCCCCCCCCCCCCCAAAAAAAAAACAAGGGGATATTCTAAACAATCCTAAACACGAGTACAATATGGACTTACTTTCCCAAGGAGTTCTCCAAGAATGACGTCCTCATGATTGAGAATCCATTTCTTATCCTGTGCAAACAAACAAAAATAGCAAATTATCTTTCTGACACTTGTTCATTAATGAACTAATGACTCGTGCAGAGACAAACAGAAGAGAGATGCTGAGCATCCTGTGGGTCAGTCACTGTGCTACTGCTCTGATGAATGAAAATGATGCAATTATCACCTCGTTCTCCGAAAGCACTCGCTTAGACGAGAGACATTATGGGATCTTTCTGAATACCTCTAAAACATTTTTTGTGTGTGTGTGAAAAATCTACTTTTATTTAGTTACGTTTTGAACAATTGTATTTAGAAACGAGAACACAATCATGATAACAGCAATACACAAAGAGGTACATGTACACAGCTTTGCAAATAAAACCATCACAATTTAATTTCTAAAGGTGCAGCAAGAAGATTTTCCAGAATATTCCTTAAAGCCACAAAAACACTTACTTTTAAATGCATGCATTTTTCTGAGATTTTCTTTCATTGTGTTTAATTGAACGTTGACCCTAGCTGCTTTTAGTGGCACAAATAGTGAATCTAGCACTGTAGTCTACGTTTGAGGCTTCAAAGAGGTTTAGACAATTAAAACACACACATACAGATGAAAACTCCCTTTCTAAAGGCTCAATGCATTTACAGCAGCACTAATGAGAATAGACATTTATTACAACACTGACAATGGCATCAATTAAAGAATCATTATTCTAAACATCTTGAAGATGAGTGACCTGCAGTGTCAACATTAACCTGGACAATAATGCACTTCACTTAATGTAATCCATAACCGAACTCAACAAAAGAAATAGCAGTATCTGCATCCAAATTGTATTTTCTGAGTTTTAGACAGCTTACATTAGTTCTAATGCTGTCATTTCAGACTTTCTCTGTCTACTAAAGCTGCCCAATTTGACCAAAAAATACAAATAGCTCCAAACCAAATCCTATTTTTGTCCATTCTCTGCTACCAGTTACTCTTTAAGGGTCTTTACACTTGTTTTCTTTTTTTAAAGAATCAAAATCAGACCTCTTCAGTGACTTAAAAATGAACCCACTTCTCTTTGGATTCACATTGTACATAAACTCAAGTTGTAACAAGAGTTCAGTTTTCACTTTTTTGTAAAGTCAAATATTATTAGCAATACAATTATTGCAAACATGAATAACAACATTATGATTATTAACTATTATGCTATAATATATTGTTTTTCTTAGTTTTCATAATGTTCCTCACTCCAAACCTGCTAATATGATCCAGTGCCAGGAACATATGTATATGTATAATATACACACACGTGGTCAGAATTGTTGGTACCCTTGGCAAAGAAGATCAAAGAACACTGTGAAAATAAATGTGCATTGTTAATCCTTTTGATATTTATTTTTATCACAAATAATCTAAGCTTTCATTGGATAATAAGAATTTAAAATGGGGGAAATATCATTATGAAATAAAATAAAAAATCTCAAATACATGTTGGACACAATTACTGGGACCCCTAGAAATTCTTAGGAGTAAATTATATCTGAAATATATTCCCATACATATTCACAATTTTGAGCACCCCAGGGTGATTATGAACATTAAATTATCCAGCCATGGCTTCTTGTTTCACAGACATACAAATAGGAGGGACAACAAAGCCCAAATTCTTTTAATCATCTATCACAATGAGAAAAACCAAAGACTATATGTCTAATGTGCAGCAAAAGATAATTGAGCATCACAAATTAGAAAGTGGCTTTAAGAAAAGAGCTAGAGCAGCGAAAATTCAAATTTCCAACATCAGGACAATAATTAGGAATTTCCAATCAACAGAAAATTATACGAAACTGCCTGGAAGAGGACGTGTGTCTATACCATCCTAATGCATGGTGAGAAGGAGAGTTTGAGTGGCTAAAGACACTCCAAGGACCACAGCTGGAGAACTGCAGAAAATAGTTGAGTTTCGGGGTCAGAAAACCTTAAACAAAATGATCAAACAGCACCTACATCACCACATGTTTTTGGGGAAAGTAAAGAAAACAAAAAAAACAAACAATCTGGAACAATACTTTCACCAAAAAATAATCTCCAACATATTCAGTTGTCAGATACGACTGGATCTTCAAATGGGACTGGCTTCTATGGTCAGACGGAACTAAAAATGAGCCTTTTGGCAGCAAACACTCAAGATGGGTTTGGTGAACACAGGGATAAAAAGTACCCAATGTGTACAATGAAATATACTGCTGTATTTTTGCTGCTTGGGCCTATATTTCTGCTGGAGGTCCTGGACATCTTGTTTAGACACATGGCATCATGGATTCTATCAAATACCAACAGATAAAAAAATCAATAAGTGACCGACTCTGTTAGAAATCGTATAATGGGCCATGATTGCATCTTCCAACCGGACAATAATCCAAAAACAAACCTTAAAAACACACAAAAATGGGTCACTGGGCACAAAACCAAGCTTCTGCTATGGCCATTCCAGTCCTCTGACCTGAACCCTGTAGAAAATGACTGGGGTGAACTGAAGAGGAGAAGCACCGTCATGAAGCTGGGAGTCTGAAGGATCTGGAGAGATTCTGGATGAAGGAATGGTCTCTGATCTCTTGTCAGGTGTTCTCTAACCTCATCAGGCATTATAGGAGAACGTTTAGAGCTGTTAAAACTTGCAAATGGAGGTTTCAAAACGTATTGAATAAAAGGGTGCCGTTAATTGTGTCCAATGTGTATTAGAGAAAAACATTTATTTCATATTGATACCCCCCCCATTTTAAATTCTTATTCTCCAATGAAAGGATAGATTTATGTGAATTAAAATAATAGCCATTAAATAATAGATCAAAAGGATTAACAATGCAGATTTATTTCCACAGCCTTCTTTGATCATTTTTACCAAGGGTACCAACAATTCTGACCAAGTGTGTATGTATAATAACCTATAATGATATAGCACCTTATAATGAATTAACAATCTCATAAATAATTATAAATCTCAGTTAACACATTATTAAACTTTCATTGTTCAATTAATTGTTACACTATACATTTTATATTCTATATTCAGTTATACTTATGACAAGATCTAATGTATTACAAATTATGAATAATTATAATGCATTATACTAGAGATGCACCGATTGACTGGCCAGTGATCAGAATCGGACGATTTCTTGCATGAACGGCCTGGATCGGTGACCGACCGGTCAGTCTCACATCTTGCCGATTCCGAGCCAATCCTTTTATTGCCAACGGCGCAGGCAGAGACGTCACAGCCACGCGCACACTCACGGTATGATATCACAGTCGTGTGTAAACACGTCTTTTTGTGTGAGAATGATTCTAATTGTAATGGCATTTAGTGTAAACGGCGATTGATAATGCATTAATGGCATGCCAGATGAGGCTTGAACAGCCTGAGTGAGTGTGTGAGAGAGAAAGAGAGAGAGACAGCACACACAAAGCAACTCTCAGAAATGTATAGATGCATACTGCGGTAGAAAAATAAATAAAAGAGATTTAGAATATATGATTTAGGTAAGCAACATTAGACGCCCATGATGTTTCCCCAAATAACAATATCAGCACGATTGCAATGAGACACTGATTTTATACAGTAGTATTTCAATAAACAAGAAGTTAAAATCAAGTGACTTCAATTTTAGACAAAATACTAACTGTTTTTGCTCAATTTCGCATCCGAAAATAGTTGCGATCAAAGCCACAGCAGAAGAAGCCGATTAGTCACCAGAAGAAACGGACGTCAGCTTGTGAGTGTCTTTAATACTTGTTCATAGATCTGTTGTTTAAATTATTTACTTGCTGCTAGGAAGGAATATTTAGTTTCCTACCTATTTGTAGTCTGCATTTTCGTTGGTTGATAGTTTTGATTGCACTTACTGGTAATTATAATCATTTGCGCCTCCATTGCTCCTTGGGCAAGGTGTTAGTTTCGTCTCGAGCCATTAGCACTCTGTTAGGCTTATTGGCTGGGCTAATCAGAAGCCGTTCACAGCTGTTTTCACTCTATTCTCTTAATTAGACTGTGTATTTATTTGATGTCCGAGGCCGACGCGGAAGCGTTCAGCATCCGCGTGTGAAGACAGACGAGTGTAAAGACAAGCGACTTTTTCCTGCGTGACTTCACCCGAGCAACAACACCGGCAACGCATTTAAGTATAATTTTTTCCCTCTTCCCTCACACACTCTCCTTTGCTATCCTCTATCCTTCCAC
The DNA here is from genome assembly GCA_003573665.1 of Oxygymnocypris stewartii. NCBI lineage: Eukaryota > Metazoa > Chordata > Actinopteri > Cypriniformes > Cyprinidae > Oxygymnocypris > Oxygymnocypris stewartii. Next base: position 353,206 of record QVTF01022538.1, read on the forward strand.
CTCTATCATGTGTTTCAAAACCATTCCGGTTGTTTCTCGACCACGCTCTAACATCACACGCAGACGGCAACGTAATCCTGCTAACCTGCACCCCATCTCTACATCTTCTACTACACCTCTTTCTTTCTCTGTGGGTCTCTGGAATTGTCAGTCAGCTGTCAACAAAGCAGACATCATTTCCGCTTTTTCTTTACAATCCACTCTCAGCATCTTAGGCTTGACTGAGACCTGGATTCGTCCAGAAGATTCAGCAACCCCAGCTGCCCTCTCTAACAATTTCTCCTTCTCTCACACCCCACGTCAGGTTGGCCGGGGTGGGGGCACTGGTCTGCTCATTTCAAATAATTAGAAATACTCAACCCACTCGCCCCTATGCAATTACAACTCATTTGAATCGCATGTGATTACTGTAATGGCTCCTATAAAACTCCAGATTGTGGTAATCTACCGTCCCCCTGGCCAAATTCTAGCCCCCTTCCTAGAGGAGCTGGATGGGTTGCTGTCCTCTTTCATGGAGGATGGAACTCCACTCTTAGTTTTTGGCGATTTCAACATTCATCTAGAAAAGCCTTATGCTACAGACTTTCATTCGCTCCTAGCTTCATTTGATCTCAAACGCCTTACCACTACTAGCACTCACAAATCAGGCAACCAACTTGATTTAATTTACACACGCGATTGTACTGCTGATAACATTCTGGTACAACCACTACATATCTCTGACCATTTCTTCATTAAATTCACATTACACTTTGCTACCAGGGTGCCACCAACCCCCTTACCGGTTACTTTTAGACGAAACCTACGCTCCCTTTCTCCCTCACATCTTTCCTCTGTAGTATCCTCCTCTCTTCCCTCACCTACCCATTTCTCATCCCTGGATGTGAATGCTGCAACTGATATTTTATGCTCTACTTTAACCACTTGTCTAGATGACATTTGTCCTCTCTCCTCCAGGCAAGCACGGACTGCCCCTTCTAACCCCTGGTTATCTGATGTTCTTCGTGAACATCGGACCAGACTCCGAGCGGCAGAGAGAAAATGGCGAAAATCGAACGAGCCGTCGGACCGGAGTATGTATCAATCGTTTCTTTCATCTTTCTCCGCTGAAGTCCACACTGCCAAATCGTCACATTTCCATAACAAGATCAACAATGCTCCAGATATGCGTAATCTCTTCAGAACATTTAATTCTCTCCTCTGTCCCCTTCACCACCTCCCACCACGTCTATAACAGCTGATAACTTTGCAACTTTTTTTACAAACAAAACTAAAACAATCAGCAGTCAGTTTTCACCTCCACTCACACAGGACCCCCAACCAACTAGATCCACTGCTCAAACTCCCATCTTCTCCTTCTGTCCCCTCACTGAGGCGGAAGTATCCAAACTTCTCCTCTCCAGCCATCCTACAACATGTCCTCTAGACCCTATCCCCTCACACCTTCTCCAAGCAATCTCTCCCACACTCTTACCAGCACTCACACACATTATCAACACATCTCTCCTCACAGGCATCTTCCCCACTGCATTCAAGCAGGCTCGGGTAACCCCACTGCTCAAAAAAACCTACATTAAACACTTCTCTTTTAGAAAACTACAGACCTGTCTCTCTCCTTCCATTCATTGCCAAAACACTCGAACGAGTTGTTTTTAACCAGGTCTCATTGTTTCTTTCACAGAACAACAAACTGGACTCTAAACAGTCAGGTTTCAGGAGTGGCCATTTAACTGAGACTGCGCTACTCTGTCACTGAAGCCCTGCGAATTGCAAAAGCCAATTCCAAATCATCAGTCCTCATTCTGCTGGATCTCTCTGCCGCTTTTGACACTGTCAATCATCAGATCCTCCTGTCCACCCTCTCATCACTGGATATCACTGGGATTCCACTTCGCTGGTTTGAATCCTATCTCACTGGTCGGTCTTTCAGGGTGGCCTGGGAAAGGGAGGTATCCAAAGCACATAAATTGGTCACTGGGGTTCCCCAGGGATCGGTTCTTGGACCCCTCCTCTTCTCCACATACACTACATCACTGGCTCCCATCATACAGGCACATGGCTTCTCCTACCATTTCTATGCTGATGACACACAGCTCTATATTCTCATTTCGACCAGATGATCCAACGGTAGCTGCACGGATCTCAGGCTGCCTGGCGGACATCTCGGCATGGATGAAAGAAAACCATCTACAGCTCAACTTGGCAAAGACTGAGCTTCTTGTCTTCCCTGCAACTCCAACTCTACAGCATGATTTCACGATTCAGTTAGGTTCATCAACAATTACCCCATCAGCTTCGGTCAGAAATCTTGGTGTAATCTTCGATGACCAGCTGACCTTCAAAGAGCACATTGCAAAGACTGCTCGATCTTGGAGGTTCGCACTACACAACATCAGAAAGATCAGGCCCTTTCTGACAGAGCATGCTGCACAACTTCTTGTCCAGGCCCTTGTCATTTCTAGACTGGACTACTGCAATGCTCTTCTAGCTGGACTTCCATCAAACACAATCAAACCTCTACAAATGATTCAGAATGCAGCGGCATGACTGGTCTTCAACGAGCCCAAAAGAGCCCATGTTACACCTCTCTTTGTCTCCTTGCACTGGCTACCAGTTGCAGCTCGCATCCAGTTCAAGACACTGATGCTTGCATATAGAACAACCACAGGCTCAGCACCCACCTACTTCCACTCACTATTACGAATTTATATCCCCTCCATAAGTCTGAGATCTGCTAGTGAGCGACGCCTCGTGGTACCATCACAGAGAGGCTCAAAATCACTCTCCAGAACATTCTCTTTCACCGTTCCTGGCCGGTGGAATGATCTTCCCACCCCCATCCGGAGCGCTGGATCCCTGTCAACCTTCAAGCAACAACTGAAAACTCATCTCTTTCAACTCTACTTGACTACATGAAAAAAAAAAATTCTTTCACTTTTTCAAAATCTTCATCTTTCTCTTTCTCTTTCTCTCCTTCCCTTGCTAGCTTGTACTTATTTGAACAATGCCTGAGACTTGGTGTTATTGGAACTTCCTCTGTATGTTTGCCTCTTCAAGATTAATCGCTTTATGTACTCCCCAATTGTAAGTCGCTTTGGATAAAAGCGTCTGCTAAATGACTAAATGTAAATGTAGAACTGTTGTGTGTTTCGGAGCAACACACAGCGGTGTTTGGTTACTGAACGAATCCACGTGTTTGAATTAATCGAGTGAGTCCATTCATAAGGACTCAGTGGCCCATTCATAAAGACAGGCAATTGACTCGTTTCTGAAAGAATCAGCCGTTTGAATTAATCGGTTGAATTAATTAATAAATTACTCGCTCATTAAAACAGACATTTGCCGCCACCTACTGGTGGTTTAGTCATATTTAAAAGTATCACTGCATTTTTTCAACATTTATTTGTACGTTTAAAAAAAATATGTAAAACTTTAATCTTATAAAATTATTTATGCATTTGAAATGTTGCAGTGTAAATGCATCTGATACCACTTCAGATGCAGTTTCTGTTTCCTCAGCAGTGGAAATATAGAGTTTGCTAATACTAATTTCATTTGAATGGTAACAACTCTACAGTTTTTTATTATGCTAACTTAATTAATTGAAACAAAGTAAGAATTTGATGTGAAAGAGGACACATTTAATAAGGTTAGGGGAAAGAAATTACCATTTGTAAATAGTGGGAAATGACATGATTTGTTACATAAAGCAACTCATATTAAGTTAGCTATTTCTTCCTCTTTCCAGTAACAGAGCACTTTATTTTAGAGTTGTTTAAGTGAGAGAAAATCTGTAAATTAGTCCAGATTGGGGGAATTGTAATGTTTAATAATTTCTTGTATTATGTAAAAATGTTTTTGTTGATATTTGCATAGATTTGTGTTTGTATATGCTGTCAATTATAGTTCTTAGAAAGAAAATCGGCAGGTCAAACTCGGAATCGGCCAAGAAAATTGCAATCGGTGCATCTCTACATTATACCCTCTAAATTAGATTAATTAGCCTTTATGTAATGTATTACACAGCCATTGCCACAGCAATATCACCCTGCAGCCCAAGACTGGATGCCCACAGAAGCCAAGCAGCGCTGAGCCTGTGGTCAGTACATGGATGGGAGACCTCCTGGGGAAACTAGGTTGCTGCTGGAAGAGGTGTTAGTGAGACCAGCAGGGGGTGCTCTCCCTGTGGTCTGTGTGGGTCTTAACACCCCAGTATAGTGACGAGGACACTATACTGTCAACAAGCACTGTCTTTCGGATGAAACGTTAAACCAAGGTCATGACTTCTCTGTGGTCATTAAAAAATCCCATGGCACTTCTCGTAAAGAGTAGAGGTGTAACCTAGAGGTGGGAGAAAAAAAATCGATTCATCGATGCATCACGATTCTCTCTCCAACGATTCTGGATCGATTCTGAGAATTTCAGAATCGATTCTAAGCTTATAGTTTTAACCAGATGTGCGATGACGCCGAGTTTGCTTTAGAAACGTCCGTATTCTACTTGCTTCCAATTCCTCACACACGTAAACAACTCGAACCTTTCGTAAAATAATCTTTTACACTCCGTGTAAGTGGTTTAATGCACTTGCGTCTCAAAATGGTTTTATGATGCAAAATTAATGTAAACACAGACAATTATTTCTAAGGGATTAAACGGACAGGACAAACCACATTTCTTCTTATATTTCAAAAGAGATCCGTGCGTGAATGCAGCTTAATAGATCCCCCGATGTCTATGATGTCATAGTAAAAAACAACAGTTAAGATGAAGAAAAGTCACTCACAGTTCTTGAATGGAAAACGTTCGGATAATATTAAATACTGAAAGCACTCTTTGTTTGTTGTTTTTTATACGTTTCTATGCTCCTCTTTATAATTTGCTTCTTGCTTGTATGTTTTGAACTTATATTAGTTTAACATTCTTAACATACAACTGTTTTAATAATGGTTTAAAATGTTTAATTATTTTAAAAAGTAGGGGAAACCGGGGGCAATTGTAACACACTCAATTCCTCCAATCACAATTAACATAAGCTAGATTGATTAAACAATCTGCAAATGCTCAGTAAGATTATCTCTCTGCCTGTGGAAAAGGAGCACAATCATTTCACCTCAGCAGAATTTTTTAACAACATAGATTTACATTTATTAATTTAGCAGACGCTTTTATCCAAAGCGACTTACAATTGAGGAATACAATAAGCGATACATTATAAAGAGGCAAACAGACATAGGAAATGCTTGTAATACAAATTTCTAGGCATTGTTCAGAGCAAATTCTAGCCAGACGGTGAGAGTTTAGGGAAAAGAGAGCAAAGGTAAGGAAAGGGAGCGAAGGTTTTTTTTTTTTAAGGTGAAGTCAAGTGATGACGTAAGAGATGAGTTTTCAGGTGTCGCTTGAAGGTTGTCAGGGATTCAGCATTACGTATGAGGGTGGGAAGTTCATTCCACCAGCCAGAAACGGTGAATGAAAACGTTCTGGAGAGTGATTTTGTGCCTCTCTGTGATGGAACCATGAGGCGACGCTCACTCGCAGATCTCAGATTTCTTGAGGGGATGTAGATTGTTATAAGTGAGTGGAAGTAGGAGGGTGCTGAGCCTGTTCTATATGCAAGCATATATGCAAGCATCATGCAAGCAGTGTCTTGAACTTGATTTATAACTTGAATAGGGTAGGATATAGAAATTGAAAGGGATTAATAATGTATTACAAAAAGGCTTTAAGCAAAGCGTTACCAAAAAAAATTGTACTAATCCAAAACATTTTTTGATTTTATGTCAATTAAATGTGCAGTTTTTCACAGCCCAGACGTATCCCAGCATTCACAGGGGTCGGATAGTGTTTTTTGGCAAGCTGCAGCAGAAACATTACCACTATTATGATTTCAGTCAACATGCTTGGATGAGGTGCTTTACCCCCTGTCATCAAAAACCCATCAGAGGAACAGCATGACAGGTAATCATCCGGCCTGACGGATGCACACATAGACACACACTTCCTGGGGGAATCCAGCCAGTGTAAACCACCATCAAGAAAGGAGTTCAAACTGATATTTTCTAAGCCATAACAATCTTTTTCTGTAGCCAAGCAGAAATCAACACACACACACACACATCAAACCAGTGGACTTTACATCAGCAAGACAGGTTGATTTGAGAGCTGTACTGCACGACATCAATCTAAAGTTCAATGTAGCTGCACACGTTAGGGAAAATGAGCAATGTACTGTCGGAATTTCTGTAATAAGGAATTTTATGGCTGCGTGTTGGAAATATAAAAATAGCTTTAGAAGTGAAGCAGACTACTGAGAGCAGAACAGCTTGTTAAAATTAAAAGAGAGACAATGCTTCACCTTTATGACAGGGTTCAGGAGCACGACCCCAGATTTCTTGGTGATGACTTGCTTAGTAGTGTAATGATGCTCTATGAGCTGTGGGATGGTAGGAAAGCCAGTGCCTTCAAATCTGTACTGATTCTGCAAACAAAAAGAGGCTAATTAAATCAGACAGTATAGTGAGCTTATAAAATAAATACATGTAGTAATTACTTACAAATGCAAAAGAATCTCTAAAGTTCAGTGAGCTCATGAAATAAAATACAAAATACAATTTTGGAGTATTTTGGGGATTGTTGTATACATTTTTATTTATACTTTGCTATTGTTTTTTGGCAATAAAATAATTGTTATATGTGTGTGTGTGTGAGGGATAATGCACGGGTATATGTCATCAGTTATGGCTCGTTAACTCTAGCATTCTGCCCAATTAAAATCAGACACAGAGATGAATTAGAGCGGTAAGATCACATTTATTTGAATTAATTATATCATTTATTTGAATTAATTATTGAGAGTAAGAGAGATTAAAGTTGTGTGTGCTTATTCCATGTGCCTGCACATCTCTCTACAAACAATAAAGCTGTGAGTTTAGTTACTTGTATAGAAATATATAGAGTAGCGATTCAGCATCAAAGAGGTTTTATTAGCAAAAGTCACGGGCAGCACTGACCAGAAGTTTCTGTGCTCTTGAATATTTCTGTGCGCACCGTGCAATCAGCAATCTCTGTGTGCAACTGATGTGTGTGTGTGTGAGCGTCGATTAAAGCAACACGTTAATACAGAACAGTGATTAATCGGACTTGAAACTACCTGTGAATTAAACTGTTTTAATGCATACCTGCCAGCCAATCAGAATCGAGTGTCTAGACCAGGGATCCTCAAATCTGGCCCACTCCTGCAGACTTTAGCTCTAACCCTAATCAAACACACCTGAGCATGCTAATCAGTCTTCAAGATCATTAGAAAATCACAGGTAGGTGAGTTTGGGGGTGGAGCTAAACTCTGCAGCAGATTGGACCTCCAGGGAAAGATTTGAGGAACCCTGGTCTAGACAGTCCATGGTATAAATATTTTACATAAATATATGTAAGCCATCATTATAATGATGCCTTCTTTACTCATTGTTGAATCAAAAAATATTATTTGGATGAATAATGACATTGAGTTAGTGTAGTGCACAGCTTTTTGATCATGTACTCACTTCAGCAAACTGAATGATGAAATGTCTGCGCTGTCCATCCGAGAACACAGACAGTACATATTCTCCCGGCTTTCCGTGGCTCTCGCGCACCAGGAAGTCTCCCTGCTGCTTCAGCAGCTCCTGGGCCTCTGTCCTGGGAATGGCACCATGATACCACTCTTGGTCGCCCAGCGGTTTCTCACTGGTGGGTATCACATCAAAAAACTGAAGGATAATAAACACAAGGAGGTCAAGGGAGAGAACATGACAGGACAGACAGAAATGAGGAGGTGATGATGGAGACTCGGTTATGAAACTTACCGATGAAGAGCCCAGTACAGACTTGGGCGAGCGGATGATTCCAGCGATGGAGTGTCTGAGGGTGTCAAACTTCGATACCTTGTCTTTGCTTTTATCCTGAAATATATTTTTCAATGACTAAGTTTAGCAGCACAAGCATAAAGAGTATAACAAATAGATAAATAAAAAGATAAACAGTCAATAAAATAGGTAAATATCCAAAAATGTTTTTTGGACATAATACGATACCCTATCTTTTAGACATACATCAGAGTGACAAAATGTATTTGGACACTGTAATATGACAGATTTTCTATCACTGCAATATGGCAGTGCCAAAGGACTGTTTTGTAAGAGAAAAATCATACACTTAATGTTCAAGTATATTCGGACGCATCAGGGGCGTATATCACACGTGCCCCCCACACTTTTAATATTATGTAAATTCGTCCCCCACACTTATTTGGGAAAGTGTGTTCGCATAGAGATTTTCAAGAGCTGGTGTGGATAATATAGATTTAAATTCAAAGAGACAGGATAGTCTGTGCATGACCTGACGTTTTATTTGGACCTAGAACAAGGCGAGATGAACATCACGGAGCACTAAACACTCGTTACAAGCAGTGTGTGTTCATTCATACTGGACGCCGGACGGCGCTCTCACGCAGAAAGTTGCACAGGGAAATTCCTAATAGGAACAAATGTCCAGCTATCACTGTATGAAAACAGCTCTTTTCACAGAAAAAAACAGACGAGTTTGGAATTGCGATTGCGACAATGTATGGTTTATTTGTGTTTTTCAAGTCATCTCCAGGTAATAAATAAAGTATATAACCAATGCAGTAATTGACATCGCATATATTACAGTATCTAAACTATTCTGCCTTATGTGATACATTTTTTTTATAGTATATAAACAAATCATTATTGCTTATTGTCCAGCAGTGTATCTGATTTTGAAGCCAAATAAAAGCTAGAAATAAGAGAAAAATCAAAGTTGCCCAAAAGGTTTCAAACAAAGATTTTTTATGTTTTTTAAAGAATGCTCTTCTGCTCAGAAAGCCTCCATTTATTTGATCAAAAGTACAGCAAAAGAGTAAAATTTTGAAATATTGTTACTATTTAAAATAACTGTTTTCTATTTGAATATATGTTAAATTGTAATTTATTAAGGGGAACGAACGTTGCGTCAGCTTTACGCTTCTGGGAACGCTTTGCGTGATAAGTCTTGAAGCACAAATGTGAAATCAATCCAAGGTGTAATTGGGACGTCAGAGCGGGTGACGTCACGAACCAGGAGGCTATAAAGCCTACCCAAACAAAGCTGTCACTAGCTTTTTGTGTCTTCACAAGCGCTCTATGTGAATCTGTCTGTCTATTTGGTGTTGTCTGTCTATTTCAGTTAGTAAGAAAGAAATAAGATAGAAAGAAAGAGATAGTTATGGCGAGCAAGCAACAGCAAGCTTTTAAGATGTGTGTTCATCCCTGCCTGCGTTATTTAACGGGTGGGGATACACACACCCTTTGTGTTGCTTGTTTTGGAGAGGAACACGCACAGTCAGCGCTCGAGAGCGCTGGCTGTGAACACTGCGAGGTGTTTCCCTTACGGACGCTCCGATCCCGCCTGGCGTTCTTTCGCGAGGACGCTCAGGCTCGCGTTCCCCAGGGCTCTGGTCCCGCTGCTGCCGAGGCACAGCAAAGGCTGCGGTCCTGGGGTTCGCAAATGGATCTGTCAGCGGAGGTAGAGACGGGCGCCGCCTTATCTCTGCCTTCACCTGACAGGTTCAGTGCTTCGTATCAGGGTTGGGAAGCACGCGCTGCGGTTTCTTCCGCCCCGATCGAAGCACATACACTGCAGCTATCTGATTCTGAGGAATTAGACGCTGCCAATGCAAGAGATACTGAGGATTCGCCACCTCAGTCTCGTGAGGAGCTGTTTGAGGTTGTGACGAGAGCGGTTGAAAAATTAAATAATGATTGGCCAGCAGAAAGGGAAGACGTTCGTTCAAGAGGCAAACTTGACGAACGCTTTTTACCTTCTCGTGTACAGCCTCAACGCCGGGGATTACCATTTATTCCTGATCTCCACACCGAGGTGTCGAGATCATGGGAAAAACCAGTTTCTTATAGAGTGTATAGTACACAAACATCACACTATTCCTCTATATTAAATAAAAACGAGCACGGTTATGGAGATGCCTAAGGTGGAAGAGACGCTCGCGAGCTATCTCTCCCCTGAATCATCCTCATCCATTAAATCCCCGACACTACCCACTAAACCAGTGAGAATCACATCAGCACTGGTTGGCAAGGCTTATTCAGCGGCTGGTCAGGCAGCAGCTTGTTTACACACTATGTCGCTGTTGCAAGCCTACCAGGCTGAATTATTAATAGAGCTTGATTAGGGCGAGGGTTTTAATCCCAGGTCAGTTTGCGAACTGCGCCGGGCAACAGATTTGTCTCTCAGGGCTGCCAAGGAGACGGCTAAGTCAATCGGCCGGTCTATGGCAGCCCTGGTGGCCACTGAGAGACACTTATGGTTAAACCTGAGTAACATAAAAGGAAAGGATAAGAACTTCCTTATGGATGCTCCCATTTCTCCCTCTGGCCTCTTTGGCGGTGCTGTGAATTGCAAGCGGCTGCATTCCAGAAACTCCTCCCCCGCCGTATTTATATCTCCGGGGCTGCTGAGCGGGAGCAGCCCCAAACATCTAAAGCCAGCTCCTCCCACCCTGCCACACAAAAACAGAGTGTGGCTTATCGTGCTCCCCCACAGAAAGGCTGGGGACACGGTAAACACACTCAACCGCAGCCTTCAAAGGGCAGAACGGCTCTGAGGACCGTTATTAACTCTAAGAAGGCTGTGGGAAAGAGGTCCTGACGCCCGAGGGCTCAGGCCAGTGAGGACTTACCCCCTCGAAGCAGAGCGGTTAACACCTCATTTTACGGTGCCCGTCTCCCTTCGATGTCCTCAGAAGACCGGTCTGCCAACCCTGCCACCTCGTGTGCTTCAGGGCGCAGCGGTCTCCAGCAAGCGCATATCCCAAGGTCCACCCGGAAACGTAGTGGCCTCGGGATGCCCGCCCCCTCTGAGGAGGGTTTCGGAACATTCAGCGCAGACGCCTCCTGCCGGTTCACTGTTTCAGGACGTCGTTCTGACTGCACAAATACATACAAGTCCAGAAACCAGTCTCGAGAGGCTGGTACCTCTAGTAGAATTTTTGGTAGCGTAGAAACTTCTGCCAAATATATCTCATTGGGTCCTGCAGACTATAAGAAAAGGGTATCAGATACAGTTCGGGTCTCGCCCGCCCAGGTTCATGGGGGTTTTGTCCACCGAGTTGGCCCCCCCAGCAGGTTCTGGCAATGGAACAAGAAATAAAAGCTCTGTTGGAGAAAGAGGCCATAGAATATGTACCTCACTCCAACAAGGAAACCGGATTTTACAGACGGTATTTCATAGTTCCAAAGAAGGATGGAGGGTTGCGTCCCATTTTAGACCTTCGAGTTCTGAACGTTTCCATCCTGAAACTCAAGTTCAAAATGTTAACTTTGAGACAAATCGTGTCACAGATCAGATCCGAGGACTGGTTTATTACGATAGATCTCAAGGACGCATACTTTCACATATCCATCCTTCCGTATCACAGGAAGTTCCTGAGGTTCGCTTTTGGGGGCAAAGCATACCAGTATCGGGTTCTTCTGTTCGGCCTAGCATTAACACCCCGCACTTTCACGAAATGCGTAGATGCAACCCTGGTGCCTCTTCGCCTTCAGGGTATTCGCATTATGAACTACATCGACGATTGGTTGATTCTAGCTCAGTCGCATCAGTTGGCAGTTTGGCATTGAGATGTCGTTCTTGCACACATGAAAAAATTGGGGTTACGGCTAAACGCCAAGAAATGTGTGCTTTCTCCATTACAGAGGACCACTTTCCTGGGCGTGATATGGGACTCAACGTCGATGCAGGCGCGCCTGTCACCGGCACGTATAGAGTCCATCCTATCGGCTGTGAAAAGAATAAGGCTAGGCCAGTCACTCACTGTCAGACAGTTTCAGAGACTGATGGGTCTTATGGCAGCAGCATCCAACGTGATACCTGTTGGACTGTTGCACATGAGACCCCTCCAGTGGTGGCTCAGGACCAAAGGGTTTTCCCCGAGGGGCAACCCCTTTCGCATGATCAAGGTCACGCGGCGATGCCTTCGTGCCTTGGTAATGTGGAAGAAAACTTGGTTCCTGTCTCAGGGTCCCATGTTGGGAGCTTCATGTTGTCGCAAGACGCTAACGACAGATGCTTCTCTCACGGGCTGGGGAGCGATCTTAGAGGGACGCTCAAGTCAAGGTCTGTGGAAGGACCATCATCTCTCATGGCACATCAACCGTCTGGAGATGTTGGCTGTGTTTCTTGCTCTCAAGAATTTCCTAGCAGATCTCAGGGGCCACCATGTGCTTGTCCGCTCAGACAGCACATCGGTGGTCTCCTACATAAATCACCAGGGGGGTTTACGGTCACGCCCACTTTGCAAACTGGCGTGCCAAATCCTCCTGTGGTCTGAAGGGAAGTTGTTGTCTCTGCAAGCAACTTACATCCTTGGGGTCCATAATATAGGAGCAGACGTCCTGTCGACACAGGGGCTGAGGCCCAGGGAATGGAGGCTCCACCCCGAGGTGGTGGAGCTGATATGGAAGAAGTTCGGCCAGGCACAAGTGGATCTGTTTGCGTCTCGAGAGACGTCTCACTGCCCACTCTGGTTCTCCCTCACGCATCCAGCTCCTCTCGGACTGGATGCGATGACACAGACGTGGCCGAGGCTTCGTCTGTACGCATTTCCCCCGATCGCTCTGCTCCCGGGAGTACTGGAGAGAGTTCGCCGGGACCAGGTCCCACTACTTCTTATTGCCCCGCGGTGGCCGGGCAGAGTATGGTTCCCAAATCTATTCTCCCTTCTCGACGGGCCTCCTCTGGAGCTCTCCGTCAGGAGGGACCTTCTGTCCCAAGCGGGGGGCTTGAGAATTTCACCCCCATCCAGAACTATGGAAACTGTGGGCTTGGCCTCTGAGGGGGCCCAGCTCATAAACTCAGGTCTCTCAACCGAGGTTGTTGAGACCATTGTCCACTCCAGAGCTCCATCCACGAGGAAACTGTATGCCCTGAAGTGGAAGGTTTACGCTTCTTGGTGTAGTGACCATCAGCTGGACCCAGTTAACTGCCCTGTTGGTACAGTGCTGGAGTTTCTGCAAGATCGGTTCACTGCAGGGCTAGCCCCGTCCACTCTGAAGGTTTATGTGGCGGCCATAAGTCCTTACCACATTCCTTTGGGTGGTATGTCTATGGGGAATGACCCCCTGGTATCTCGTTTCCTCCGTGGTACGCTGAGGCTGAGGCCTGCAGCTCGCACCAGAGTGCCAACATGGGACCTGGCCATTGTCCTGCAAGGCCTTTCCCTGGCTCCCTTTGAGCCTTTAGAGGAGGTGCCGGCCAAGTTTTTAACCTTAAAAGCGTTGTTCCTCCTTGCTATTTCATCTCTTAAGAGGATAGGAGATTTACAAGCACTGTCAGTTGCACCCTCGTGCCTGGAATTTGCACCTGGCATGGTTAAAGCATTTCTTCATCCTAGACCAGGTTACATTCCTAAAGTCCCCGCTAATGTGGTGAGGTCGATTATGCTGCAAGCCTCCTGTCCTCCCCCTTTTCAAGATGCGGACCAGGAAAGGCACAATTTGCTTTGCCCAGTACGGGCATTAGATGCTTACGTCCACAGGGCTGCCCTGTGGCGCAAGAATGAACAGCTGTTCATATGCTTTGGACCTCCTAACCAGGGGTCCCCTGCATCTAAGCAAAGAATGAGCAAGTGGGTGGTTGAGGCCATCTCACTTGCTTATGAGTCGGCCGGTCAACCTTCTCCTATGGCTGTCCGGTCCCACTCGACTAGGAGTATAGCTGCCTCGAAGGCCCTGATATCAGGAGTTACTCTCCAAGAGGTTTGTGATGCGGCAGGCTGGTCCTCACCGCACACATTCGTCAGATTTTATTCTTTGGACCTGGACTCTACCCCAGGTTCCCAAGTGCTCTCGTCCTAGTGCTGCTCGTTAGATTCACACAGGACAGGCACTCGTCGCTATGGTGATGTTGTACTACGTTCCCAGAAGCGTAAAGCTGACGCAACGGAGTTCCCTGAAATGGAACGTTCGGTTACGACTGTAACCTCGGTTCCCTGAAGGGGAACAAACGTTGCGTCCCCAGCCATATCTCCTTCGTGCCTATAAGCGACTTGCTCAGACTTTTAAGCTAGTGACAGCTTTGTTTGGGTAGGCTTTATAGCCTCCTGGTTCGTGACGTCACCCGCTCTGACATCCCAATTACACCTTGGATTGATTTCACGTGTGCTTCAAGACTTATCAAGCAAAGCGTTCCCAGAAGCGTAAAGCTGACGCAACGTTCGTTCCCCTTCAGGGAACCGAGATTACAGTCATAACCGAATGATTTCAAAGCTACATTTTCAGTTGTTAATTACTCCAGTCACACGATCCTTCAGAAATCATTCTGATTTGTTGTTCAAAAAACATTTATTATTATGATGATGTTGAAAACAGTGGAGTAGATTTTTTTTCCAGGTTTCTTTGATAGAAGATAGAAAGTTCAGAAGAACAGCATTTATCTGAAATATAAATATTTTGTAACATTATACAAGTCTTTATCATCACTTCTGATCAATGTAAAGCATTCTTGCTAAATACAAGTGTTAATTAATTTTCCAAAAAATAAAGTAATAATAATAATACTGACTCTAAGTTTTTGAATGGAATAGAGTATAATGTTACAAAGGCTTTTTATTTCAGATAAATGCTGATATCTGGATCCTTCTATTCATCAAAGAATCCTGAAAAAAAATGTACTCAACTGTTTTAAATATTGACAATAATAATAGTTAAAAACGTTTCTTGAGCAGCAAAAATTATTTCTGAAGGATGATGTGACACTGAAAACTGGAGTAATGATGCTGAATTACATTTTAGAATGTGTTTAAATAGAACGCTGTTGTTTTTAGAAACAATATTTCACAATATGACTGCATTTGCTGTATTTTGGATCAAATAAATGCAGGCTTGGTGAGCAGAAGAGACTATATATATAGTCACTGCAGTTATGCATATATATATGTGTGTGTGTGTGTGTGTGTGTGTATATATAAAACATTTCTGTCCACCTCACTTCTGAAATGATGGCTACGCCCCTGGGATGCATACATTTAAATAGAATTTAGCAGACACATTTTTAGAAGACAAAAAATCAATCTCATTTACAAATCTCTGCAGTGAAAGTATTCCTTTAAGACAGTCATAATGCATCCTTCTGTGTATCAGTGCACTAGTAAAAAAAATAAAAAATAAAAAGGCTGCTAAGAAAAAATTAATGGGAACACACTGCCCTCTTCAGCAACCTTCAACACCAGCAGCATGTCAAATAAAACTATGACTTCATATTACACAACAAATATTAATATTGTGCTGTGATGCAATTTAAAACGGCAAAATTACTGTTAGTAAAAAGCTAAATGATTTTCACTGCACTGGTTTCACATACATTTAAGAGCATGTTATTTACTTGTACAAGTGGATATTATTATGTTTTTTACAGACTACTAACCACATGCACACAACATTGCAGCAAGAACACCTTAACCAGATAAAATGACTAATTTCATTACTTCATAGACAAACCTTTCTATGAATAAACATGCTTATCTCTGGGACATTGTGTGTATTATTACTGGTTTTGTATATTGTTTTTTGCATTGAATACTGTTTTATGTATGGTTGATAGACCCACAAGTTAATGTAACTCACCTATACCAATGTTGGTACCTAGGAATTTGTCAATCTTCAATAGTTTTTGCATCAACACCAAATCCAGTTACATATGCAAAATACCATGCTTGAAGACAAAGTCGTGAACTTATCCTCCAAATTGCTCTCTTACTTCCTTTCCACTCTTGGACAGCGAAGCCACGGAACCTTCCCTGGTGCCAGCAGGACATCAAAGTTGCAACAAGCCATGATGCAACTTTCCACCAAGGAATGAACTCTCCCGACCACCACGAGTCAGAATAACATCTTTAGAAATGCCACTCTTCAACCTGGAAGAACTCATTGCAACTCTAACACCACCGAACTGTTGAACCATCAAGACTTTCATCCGAGACTGCATCCAGGTGCTAATTCAACGGCCAAGGCAATGCAAGTGTCGTACATTTAACTAAACGAAACAGAGGTTTAGTATAAATGGTATACCTTATACAAAGGCACTGGTGATTCGGCGCAGGTGGTTAACGGACTGCTTTTCCATAGCCTCATTCACTGGTTTATAACGGTTTTATTCATTCACTTATACTCCCCTTTTCCCCAAGTATATGTGCTTGAGTGTGTATGCTGGTGTAGACTAGTTATGTGTTAGTGTCTTCGTTCATGAGTTTGGTTTCTGTGGTTACTGCTTGTAAAGTCAACTTAACGAGCAAATCTTCTTACATGCTCTAATACATTAGTATTGTAAAAGTTATTATATATGGCCATGACAATAATCTTTCTTAGAGTTTATATAAAATGACACAATGCTTGCTGGACAAACAGATTAGTTGATTGTAATATTAACTCTGCTACAGTTACTACTTACAGTTTATATAAATAATCATTTTAATAGTAATTATTTATATACATTTCCTTTCTGAGAAAATTTGCTACAGTGTAGAATATGACAAATATTAGAAAAATTATTATTTTAGTTGGCATCATTCGTTTAGCAAATAGATTTCTTCAGAGTTTTCTTCAGTTATTTTTACACATAATTATGTACAAGCTTCTGTTACGTTCACTGTTCATCTATTGCTCGGTCATATTTCATTCAATGGCAGAGCACACACTTAGAGCTGATCTAGTGCAACCCTATTAAATATTATTTTAATTACGTACATACATATCTCATTCTGTTCTCAGTGTTTCTTTGTCTGGACATAAACACGGTACACATGCTGTGTGGTACCAGTTTTCACCACCATGGCATTTTAATGACCAAGTACACAAGCACAGTATCGAACCTGATAACTGATATTTCTCATTTTTGCATTTCCCACTTTTGTCCTGAGCACTTTATAACAATATTACCAGTCATTATACTGCAACTAATGATATGACCCCTTTAAATCGTAGGTTTACACATTTAAGTCAAGAAACCGCCGGAAAACGGTACACCATCTGGTCACCTTTGACATACTATTTTCAATATTCTATGTTTTTTGGGACACACGAATTCTAATCCTCCGTACTCTTTAAAAACGATAGTGTGCGATTTGGGATCCAGCTCCATGAAGTGCCTTACTATTGAGTTGACTGAGCGGGCGTCCTCTTCATAATTGACGACAGGCGGTGGTTCTTTGCCCTCGTTCTCTTGCATCTTCTGTTCTAGTAGTTCTCTCTGTGCCATTAGTTTGGCCTCCGAACAGCGCAGCAGCTGGACCGTCTGTCTCAACTCCTCCAGAGCCTGCTTCTGACTGAGTAACAACACCACACTGAAAAGAGAGATCACGCAGTTCAATCCACAATGAACGCTTCCTTTTAATCTCTTTTTATGGATTTCTGAACGTTACGTCAGAGGCAGAAGCACTGTCAAGGTTATTTCTTGAATCAATTTGACTCTAAACTGAAATCCAACCAATGAAACTACAAAATATTTAAAAAATGTCTTTAATAAATGCATGCACTAATTAGTAAAGTTCATTTATTAACCATTAACACGTTTATTTTGACAAAGCCCTTTTCACACTGCACGCATAATTACAACAGAATGTCATGAATTTGAATTTTCAACCTGTCTTCAATTTGCTTTGCATAGCAAAAATTGGCTCAGAAATAATAAAAAATATTCTGATTTCTAAAAGTATCCTAGAACAAATATGAAATATCATCCACGACGAAGACACATTTGTACAAACGTGATAAAAAAACGGCATAAGAAAGATTACAGCTATAAAGTATGAGGAAATATATATATTACAACATACATCAGCATAAAGTTTAGTTGTCTAAATTGGCATGGAGAAGTTCAGATGTAGCGCTGAACAGCACTGCCGCCCATGATTACATAAGCATCTCTTGTACTGGATTACCCAGCAGACCTTAAAGAATGTGCTGAAGCTGGACAAATCCTCATCTTGCCAGCACAACAGCACAGTTCACTGAGCTTCATCAGTCAGAGCCCTTTCATCTTCACAGAGGTGCTGAGGTCAACACGGATCGGTCTCCTCAACCTAATGAATCTCTATGGAAACACTTGAGTTCACTTCACTACTGCAGAGAACACTGAAGCAGGGATGACCATGAATGGGAATTCAGTCAAATAATGGTTTCAGTAAAACAAGCCCTTGCTGCTTGACATTGCAGAACTCCTGAATTAAAAACACAACTAATGTAAATGAACATTAGTAAACCAGCATTACGGACGTAGTGGCTGGTATTTCTCCTGTAATCAACACTAAACACTATTTAAGATCACAATATAAGATTTTGATTCTCTGTTTTTGCAATAAAAGTCATTGCATGAAATATGATTTCAGTTTCTGAATTTCTATCTTTATTTTCTGTTTTTTTTCTGCTTTTAATGCATTTCGATTTTCTATTTAATTTGTTATCTTGTGGCCTCCTTAGCGGAGAACCACTGGTTTAGAGACATCGCCCTGATTTGATATATTCTGTGTAGAGGTTAAAGGAAGTTCATTCTCTCACTCTGATTTCTTCTCATAGGTTTTGGTAGATTCCTCTATTTTGTTCTCCAGGTCCAGCATGAGGTCCTCTTTGCTGCGTAGACTCTGTTGGGTTAGGAGCAGCTCCTCTGAGGTGGACTTCAGCCTGAGATCAGTCAAACACACATCTTTACTATGTTATCTACCATATCAGGTCTACTACTTTTGACTGCATAAAATTTAACTCTGCTTACTGAACATGGAGACTGTGGAAAAAGCTAAAAGTCAGTAATGTAAACTAACGCTATCAAGCATTATTACCACACATAAGGATTGAAGCATTCTTGCATCCAGCTCTTACGTGACGCTGACTGAGAAATGAAAAACTCACATTGCTTGTAAACTGTCTGCGGTCAAATTATTCCACAGAATCTCGTTTGCTTCAAGATTCTCCGTTTCTTCTAACAGCGTTGCATCAAATTCTACATTTGGTTCTTTGGCTTCTGGTAATCTGTTGAAAAATAAATTGAAAAGATCTCAGGAGATATTTAACACTTCTGAAGAACAAAAATGTTTCATTAAATAATAAAAATATACTATTTAGATTGTTTTAATAGTATGAATAACACCTATAACATATTTTTATGTTAGCAATAAGCAACATAAAGCAATTCTAATTTTTATTCAGAAGTGTCTTACTTATAAACTTCCATGAAGTTGTCATACTCTGACAGTGGATCGATTTGGTCGATGGAAGTGTGGATTTCTTTATGAACCTTCACTATTTCATCCGTTAACAGGCTGGTGATCTCACTGTACTCCTCCAGAATCCCCTTACTACAACAAAAAATAGAGACAAAACTAAATCATTGTTTGTATCCATTTCTGAATGTACCATGACATTGATATGAATTAATCTACTTGGATTATTATTAATATTAGTGGTGCTTATTGAGCTCATACTTAATGGAAGGGTTTTGAACAAACCTATTCTTTTTCTGATTACGTAAACTAAAAATCAATGATTTATCATTTTTTAAATGAACTGACATGACTGTTTCATCATCATTGAAGAGACTTCTGCATGGTTGTTTGACCCACAATGAATGGTCATATATAATTCTAAATCAATCCCAAAAGGCTTTTGCAAATGTTTCCTTTGTGTGGATTAACCTCCACTTCAGATTACCGCAAACTCTGTGATTAAAAAACAGCTTAAGAGAAGAAAAACCCCAAGAGACTTCTGTCCTCCGCTAATCCTCTGACAGCTATGAGATATAGGATTGGGGCTACATCATGCAGTTAGGTTTTTAGTGTAGCTGCACTGGTTGTGCAAGGTCTACAAGAAAAGATTTTAATACACGCGGTGGTCCAAAGCATTCACAACACCCAGACACAGTACAATGCGAGGACTACACTGCCCTCCACAGTTCAAGAGCAAGCTGTATTTTCATGTCAGGGCTGAAAAGCTTATTCGTACATATTATAGGCAACACTCATTTAACTGCAGATCTAACTATTATATGCTTCAATTTTATATTGTTATTATATTGTACAATGCTTACATGGGTTCAGAATTTGTTTTAAATTAACTTTTATTCAATAAGGGCACATTCAAATAGATCAAAAGTGACAGTAAATATATTCATGATATAAAAAAAGATTGAAAATATATACTTTTATAATGTATTTTTTTTAACCGTCTCGTTTTTTTATCCTAAAGATATTACACAGCACCACTGTTTTCAACACTGATGATAAGCAATATTTCTTGAGCACCAATTCAGCATATTAGAATGATTAATAAAATATCATGTGACACTGAAGACTGGAGTAATGGCTGCAGAAAATTCAGCTTTACCATCACATAAATGAACATTTTAAAACATTATAATATAATTGTTTTTAATTTACAATAATACTTCACAATATTACTGTATTCATGATAAATTCTTGATGAGCACAAGTCTAGCCAATCCTACACTTTTCAACGGTGGGGTAAGTTATATAGTTTTGCTAACGTTTACATTTTGTTGAGACCCTGAAATTAATATTTTTAACATTATATTTGTATGTTTTTTGTCTAAATATAATTTATTGCAAAAAATATGCAACCTAAACTAAACAGCTGATCAGTATTTATACTGATTTATACAACAGTTTGTTCTGGTTCTTGGTTGAGAACCGTGAGATATTGTACTGTATCGCTACAGGAACGCCCTTTCACAATGTTGTATCGCTCCGCTTGTTCTAGCCGGGTCTATCTACGTGTTGTCGATCTAGTGTCATGGCAGACACCCAAATCCACTATAATTTAAAAATAATACTGTTTTGTGTCACGGAATGCAGTTTTAAGGGTTCAAATGTTTCATTTGATTTTTAAAAACTGATGGACAGATTGAAATGATTATCTGTGTTAATTGATACTTGGCTGATATGTACTGTGGACATCAAAATATGCATGTACATTTATCCATGTGCCAGACACTTTGTAACCCAAAGCAACATACTTTACAATCAACATACACATTTTATCAGTTCATTCATTCCCTGGGAATCAAACACATGTGCCATGTGCTACTGTTTGAGCTACAGGAATGCCTAGTGGAAAAACCCCAAAAGTGCAATCTGGTCCACTCACAGTGCATTGATCATCTCCTCCTGCATCTTCTGCAGGGAGTCCAGCAGCAGAGGAAGTTCAGTCTCGTGATAGTGCTCCTGATGCAGCTGTGCGCATTTCACCGCTAGCACATACTGATTGTGCAGGATATGCAGCTTCATGGTGGCTTTGTCGTAACGCTCACGAGCTTTCTCAGTCTCTTTGCCTGCAGGAGAGAGAAAAGTGGTCGTGCCGGTGAGATAAAAGGTGAAGTCCTCTGAACACCTGCTTGTATTGTGCAAGCCTTTGAGAAATGCAGCTTTGTTATAGAAGTAGTTTAATAATGATCAACTGATATTGGTTTTTAATGCTCAACACCATTTTGAACCTCTGAGCCAGAGGGGGCACTAAGAGTCCTTAGCAAACTTCCAAGATGATTTAAAAAGAAAGACAAAACAAGCATTAAAATAAGCTAAAATAAAGATGTAAACTTGCAAAACCTAGATATATGAGAGATTTACAAAAGCGGGATTTCTAGGCCTGAAAAAAGTAAAGTCAAGCACAAATTTGAAGAATTTTCATTTCGGTGCATCCCTAATTTCTACATTTCAATTTTCAATACTTTGCACTTTAAAACAAACTTTTAAATGTCTGTTCAGTAGTCCCTATGTAACAGACAACACACATGAATAATTGTGATGTTTCTAAATAAGTGATAAAAGCAGTTGCAAAGATTTTACAAAACACACATTCATCTCTGCACCGACAAAATGTACAACATTTTGTTTTCCTACCAAATCTACCTACCAATTTAATTTGTTTAACTTACACTGGTAAGTTTCTCAACATTTCACAATTTTGGGCCATGTGAGTTCCAAATGTGCTAAATGATGGAATGTGCTTAGCTTTGAAGCAGTATTGGATACTAGTCCATTGCAGATAGACACTGAGCTTTGTCGTTTATCAGACCTCAGCACACTTACTTCCTGTCACTGAATTTGGATACTGGACCGACCCTAATTTAAACTTTTTCATATATTTGACTCAAGAAAAAGAATTGATTCATTTTGTTGTGAATCAGACATCAAGACAAACGGAATATTTATTATTTAAAAGAGTGAGCAGAGAATAAATGAAGAGCTCACCTTTTACAACAGCCTCCTTGTATTTGTCTCTTGCTAAAACAGCATCCTTCGATAACTGCCTGTAAGTGCATTTCAACTTCTCAAGATCGCTTTTAGTTACCTGTGAAGGACAGAAGCCAAGTCAAAACTGATCCATCACACTGGTCCTGTTTAAACCTGGTATTACAATGCATTTTCAGTGATCCAATCGCAAGTGGTCAGCTGACACAAATTACCATTTACACCTGTTCTTAACAGGAGTTATAAACGAGACAACATGTGCTCGGATTTCGTCACACTCTACATCACTTTCACGATATCCCTGCATGCAACGCACAAACATGATTGAATAAATAGTCATTACTCTGCTTATGAGTGAGTGAGAACAGAAGCATGAATAATGAATGGATAATAATAAATGAATGGAAAGAACATGAATAATAATGGCGATGTCAATCATAATCTGTGTCTATTTACAACATAACCAAGAAGGAATAAATTGTTTTGGTGCGCTTTGTCAAAACACATCCCATAACCTGGGATGTGACTGGGTATTTATTTGATGTCCGAGGCTGACGCGGAAGCGTCTGCGGAAGCGTTCAGCATCCTCGTGTAAAGACAAGCGACTTTTTCCTGTGCGACTTTACCCGAGCAACGACACCGGCAACGCATTCAGGTATATTTTTCCCTCCCTTCCCTCACACACTCTCCTTTGCTATCCTCTGTCCTTCCACCTCTATCATGTGTTTCAAAACCATTCCGGTTGTCTCTCGACCACGCTCTAACATCACACGCAGACGGCAACGTAATCCTGCTAACCTGCGCCCCATCTCTACATCTTCTACTACACCTCTTTCTTTCTCTATGGCTCTCTGGAATTGTCAGTCAGCTGTCAACAAAGCAGACTTCATTTCCGCTTTTTCTTTACAATCCACTCTCAGCATCTTGGGCTTGACTGAGACCTGGATTCGTCCAGAAGACTCAGCAACTCCAGCTGCCCTCTCTAACAATTTCTCTTTCTCTCACACCCCACGTCAGGTTGGCCGGGGTGGGGGCACTGGTCTGCTAATTTCAAATAATTGGAAATACTCAACCCACTCGCCCCTATGCAATTACAACTCATTTGAATCCCATGCGATTACTGTAATGGCTCCTATAAAACTCCAGATTGTGGTAATCTACCGTCCCCCTGGTCAAATTCTAGCCCCCTTCCTAGAGGAGCTGGATGGGTTGCTGTCCTCTTTCATGGAGGATGGCACTCCACTCTTAGTTTTTGGCGATTTTAACATTCATCTAGAAAAGCCTTATGCTACAGACTTTCATTCGCTCCTAGCTTCATTTGATCTCAAACGCCTTACCACTACTAGCACTCACAAATCAGGCAACCAACTTGATTTAATTTACATACGCGATTGTACTGCAGATAACATTCTGGTACAACCACTACATATCTCTGACCATTTCTTCATTAAATTCACATTACACTTTGCTACCAGGGTGCCACCAACCCCCTTACCGGTTACTTTTAGACGAAACCTACGCTCCCTTTCTCCCTCACGTCTTTCCTCTGTAGTATCCTCCTCTCTTCCCTCACCTACCAATTTCTCATCTCTGGATGTGAATACTGCTACTGATACTTTATGCTCTACTTTAACCACTTGTCTAGATGACATCTGTCCTCTCTCCTCCAGGCCAGCACGGACTGCCCCTTCTAACCCCTGGTTGTCTGATGTTCTTCGTGAACATCGGACCAGACTCCGAGCGGCAGAGAGAAAATGGCGAAAATCAAACGAGCCGTCGGACCTGAGTATGTATCAATCGTTTCTTTCATCTTTTTCTGCTGAAGTCCACACTGCCAAATCGTCACATTTCCATAACAAGATCAACAATGCTCCAGATATGCGTGATCTCTTCAGAACATTTAATTCTCTCCTCTGTCCCCCTCCACCACCTCCCACCACTTCTATCACAGCTGATGACTTTGCAACTTTTTTTACAAACAAAACTAAAACAATCAGCAGTCAGTTCTCACCTCCACTCACACAGGACCCCCAACCAACTAGATCCACTGCTCAAACTCCCATCTTCTCCTTCTGTCCCCTCACTGAGGCGGAAGTATCCAAACTTCTCCTCTCCAGCCATCCTACAACATGTCCTCTAGACCCTATCCCCTCACACCTTCTCCAAGCAATCTCTCCCGCACTCCTACCAGCACTCACACACATTATCAACACATCTCTCCTCACAGGCATCTTCCCCACTGCATTCAAGCAGGCTCGGGTAGCCCCACTGCTCAAAAAACCTACATTAAACACTTCTCTTTTAGAAAACTACAGACCTATCTCTCTCCTTCCATTCATTGCCAAAACACTCGAACGAGTTGTCTTTAACCAGGTCTCATTGTTTCTTTCACAGAACAACAAACTGGACACTAAACAGTCAGGTTTCAGGAGTGGCCATTCAACTGAGACTGCGCTACTATCGGTCACTGAAGCCCTGCGAATTGCAAAAGCCAATTCCAAATCATCAGTCCTCATTCTGCTGGATCTCTCTGCCGCTTTTGACACTGTCAATCATCAGATCCTCCTGTCCACCCTCTCATCACTGGATATCACTGGGATTCCACTTCGCTGGTTTGAATCATATCTCACTGGTCGGTCTTTCAGGGTGGCCTGGGGAGGGGAGGTATCCAAAGCACATAAATTGGTCACTGGGGTTCCCCAGGGATCGGTTCTTGGACCCCTCCTCTTCTCCACATACACTACATCACTGGCTCCCATCATACAGGCACATGGCTTCTCCTACCACTTCTATGCTGATGACACACAGCTCTATCTCTCATTTCGACCAGATGATCCAACGGTAGCTGCACGGATCTCAGGCTGCCTGGCGGACATCTCGGCATGGATGAAAGAAAACCATCTACAGCTCAACCTGGCAAAGACTGAGCTTCTTGTCTTCCCTGCAACTCCAACTCTACAGCATGATTTCACGATTCAGTTAGGTTCGTCAATAATTACCCCATCAGCTTCGGTCAGAAATCTTGGTGTAATCTTCGATGACCAGCTGACCTTCAAAGAGCATATTGCAAAGACTGCTCGATCTTGCAGGTTTGCACTACACAACATCAGAAAGATCAGGCCCTTTCTGACAGAGCATGCTGCACAACTTCTTGTCCAGGCCCTTGTCATTTCTAGACTGGACTACTGCAATGCTCTTCTAGCTGGACTTCCATCAAACACAATCAAACCTTTACAAATGATTCAGAATGCAGCGGCACGACTGGTCTTCAACGAGCCCAAGAGAGCCCATGTTACACCTCTCTTTGTCTCCTTGCACTGGCTACCAGTTGCAGCTCGCATCCAGTTCAAGACACTGATGCTTGCGTATAGAACAATCACAGGCTCAGCACCCTCCTACTTCCACTCACTATTACGAACTTACATCCCCTCCAGAAGCCTGAGATCTGCTAGTGAGCGACGCCTCGTGGTACCATCACAGAGAGGCTCAAAATCACTCTCCAGAACATTCTCTTTCACCGCTCCTGGCCGGTGGAATGATCTTCCCACCCCCATCCGGAATGCTGGATCCCTGTCAATTTTCAAGCAACAACTGAAAACTCATCTCTTTCAACTCTACTTGACTATATAAAAAAAAAAAAAACTCTTTCACTTTTTCTAAATCTTCATCTTTCTCTCCTTCCCTTGCTAGCTTGTACTTATTTGAACAATGCCTGAGACTTGGTGTTATTGGCACTTCCTCTGTATGTTTGCCTCTTCAAGATTAATCGCTTTATGTACTCCCCAATTGTAAGTCGCTTTGGATAAAAGCGTCTGCTAAATGACTAAATGTAAATGTAAATGTAAATAACCAGGGATTGAAATGAACCACCATTTTGGCACCAAAATGTTTAAGTTACCGGCCATTCATGACTTCTACTAACCAAAAAAAAAAAAACAGAAATAAACCAACAGCTTGAGTCTGTCTACGCTGGATGTGACAACGCGACTGTTGCGGATCATTTTGTGTCAGTATTAAGGGTGTGTGATATTGACCAAAACGATTAATACATTTATATGGATTTTGACCTTTTATGGGCATTTTTACCTTTAAAAAGCCAATTTTTTTCTAAAATTGTGCATCATCTTTTGAGCCAAATTCTTACATTTAATCAATAAATTATAATAGTAATACATTTAGGCTGTTACTAAACAAATGAAATCAGTGCCAAATTAATCTTTGCAGAGGTTTATGGCATTTAGATGTATTTTCACATGTTAATGCAGCTTAGAGGGACATGGGATGCTTTCACCTGCAGTTTCAAAAGCATAAATACAGTTTTAATATTTGAAACATGAAATGTTGAATACTGATATTTGAAATGATTTAAAAATGAATAGATACTTTAAAATGTAAACTTAAAATCGCCAGTAGGTGGCAGTAAGTCACTGTTAATAAGCGAGTCATTGCGATTGAACTGAATCATTTAAACAATTGATTCATTCAGAAACGAAACACCGTCATGTAGCTCAGAGACGCAAAACAGTTTAGAATGTTTTTTGTTGGCGAAATAGAGCAAAAACAGGCAACATGGTGTCTAAAACTTAAGTCTTTTATATGAACTTTGTTTATTGAACTATTGTAGGCCTATAAAATCAATATCACATTTGTAACCATGCTGATTCTTTAAGAAAAAAAACGGCACTCTTCGTGTGATATTGATTAACTATATGAATGGATATAAAAATATCAATGTTATGCCCCCTTATCTTGAATTATGTGACCATTCTTAATCCATATTAATAGACTGAATCATGCAGTGAAAGAACGCACTCTAAATGCGGACGCGCACTAGTTAGTCTAACCAGATTTCATCATGTATGCGTGCACACTGTAGGTGTGTTTTGTTTGGTTTTTGCAATATACACTATAATGTCATTATGTCTCAGTCACGAGTTCAGTTTTTGCGCTAAACCTTACAGATTTGGCTTCCATGAACTTCCCCAAGAAATGAACGAGTGAACATAACTTAGGAAAAGTAACCTGCCAAATTGGCTAGTGATTTGGGGACGTTACCCGCCACAGCTGATTTTTACCAGCATTTGGCGGGTGCTAATTTCAATCCCTGCCCATAACAATCACGTTAGATCAGAGGGTGGCAAGTATAGGCAGCCTTTTGAGATTTTTCGAATACATTCAACCACATGAGTGTCTACCCTACAAAAGCAATCACTTGAATGGATTTTTCATTACCTCTGGAAGTGGTTGAAAGTGGACAAGCTCAAAATGATTTATACTCCATTTAGACCAGTATTTAACGTTATCGACTTATGATTGGATTAATGAAAACGCATCTTATACCAGCTGTAAACAGAGCCACTGATGTCCTCTGAATCTATATAAAGGCTCACCTTGTGCATCTCAAACTCGATCTGCTGGTGGAGGCTTTGGTAGCTCTTCTTCACCTGCTGCTTGTCTTTGATCATCAGTGTGAGGCGGTGGAGAGGCCCTGAGTTGAGCTCCTCAGCATGGCACTTCATGATCTTGCTCAACTGCTCCGTCTGCTGAACCATGTGAGTCCACGACTGATAACAAAAACCACATACAAAGATACAAAAGATAGGATAAGAAATGCGTGTGAGAAACAAACAAAGAGATTAACAGAGATTGAGAAGGCGAGACAAAAACAGAGAGAGAGCAGGTTGTAGAATGAATAGTTCTAAACATATTAAAAAACATAAAACATCAGCTCCACCTGCCGACCCATAATGCAGCTGTGGGCCATTACCTTGGAGACCGTACTGACGTAGTGGATCTGAGAGGAGTTGTCATGCTTGTCCACCTGCTGACTGATGTTGAGCAGGAGCGATGCATATTCCTTATCGCTCTTCACCCGCAGGGTCATGAAGCGCTTCACCGTCTCCAGCAGCTTCAGCTCCCAGTCCTGCAGCTTCATCAGACCCTCGTGAGAGTTGCGCAGGTCCCGGCCAAACCCCATCTTGCTCACAAGGCACGCGCTCTCTCTCTCTCTCTCTCTCTCTCTCGTTCAGTGGGGTGTGCTGCTCAGGTCTGCATTGTTACTGCTGCTGAGAGAAGATGTGGGTACAGATAATAACTGGTTAATAGAAGTGCATGAACATATGTGTCAAGTAGGGCTGTGATGGTGAGGAATATTTCCAAACGCTTAATCGACGTGTGACACCAGTGATACTGGTATCACCGTGTATAGTTTTCCCTCTTTTCCTCTGGTTTTAAATACCCTGTAAGCACCGTGCGCATTTTACTTTCACTTTTATATCAGCAGCAATTCGGCGTCAAGCAGTTGTTTGTTTTTAGTTCGTTTGAGTTTTCCCTCTTTCCCTAACTTTCCTTTGCTTAAATAGATTATAAAAGCACCGTGTGCATTTTACTTTCACTTTGAATGAATTAAATTCAAGCAACAACAAAATACAACGTAGAACATCAAACTTTTATTAACAAAACGAATAATAATACACCATGCTATATGCCCAATATAAAATTACAAATAACTTACACAAAGTTTAAATGTAGGCTATACAAAACAAAAAATCCGTTAAGAATGAGGAACAAACAATTATGAAACTTAGAACGTTTATTAGCAAAATTAATAAGAACGTTTGAAGGCAGGGACGGCATACACCAAAAAAAGAAATCACACTGTAAAAAAAAAAAAAAAAAAAAATATCACATACTGTGGAACCAAATAAATGAGAAACGAATGTTTACAAAAAAGAACTTCCATTATCCTTAGATCAGGGATGACGAAATGGTCGAACGCGAAGGTAATGCGGGAAGATCGCGCTTTAGGTCAGTGATTCTCAACCAGGCGGGCAAGAGATAAAACTAAAATATAATATATTCACTAATATTATGACTCGCATGTTAAGTAATGTAAAAATATATAGCCTATAAATAAATAACAGCACCACATCCCTACGCATTCTGTGATATTCTGTGTTTGGGAGCAGCAAACTGTTTCTCATCGCGCTGTGTGAAATACAGACTGAACGGCGGCTCAAAACCGCTGTATGAGCATATGATACGCAAACTACAGCTCTCGGCTGGATAAAAGCAGCCAGTGTCACACTAGAAGACAAGTTTTGATGGACGACTATTAAAATCAAGGTAAAGATAATTACAGTGACATACAGGATCGTGCATAGGCGTGCGTTGTGTCGGTTATAAATGATGCGCAAACGAACCGTACAAACTGTGTATGTGTGCTCTCGGCTCACTCATATTTCTGCTTGAATACAGCTCAGTATATTCACGTAGTTGAATACAGCGAGTGTTTTATAACGGATGCTCGCGTGTGTTGGAGAAGTTTGTGAGGATCGGTGGTGTTTATGTGCATACGGGCATCAGATGCTCCAAACAGCTTGAAGAACTATTTACTGATGGCGTCGTGAATAGTGAATAATAATAAAACATTATTGTTTTTTTATTAATATATCATAAAATATGTATTTTATAATTTATTTAATTTTCACTTGGTAGATCTCTGTGAGTTTCTCATTTGAAAAGTAGATCAACACACAAAAAAAGTGTGGGCACCCTTGAATTATTAATGGAGAAGTCAACATTAATCAAAATGTCAAAATCCAAAATATTTTTTATAACGAGCACGTTTACATTTGGTTTTGAATCTCTTCCGCCATCATCTTGCCTGTCTCACCTCACTCTTCTCAGTCATCTCTCTTTATCTGCTCTGTGATGTAGAGGTCTGCGCGGGCCTGTTTTTTTTAGTCCCGCTCCCGCAAAGTTTATTCCGCACCCACCCGCTCCCGCGATATATTCACTCGTTTGTTCACCCGCTGTCCACTTAGAATAAATTTATTCCCGACCGGACTGTTCCCGTTAAATTTAGATTCAAATAACATTTTGCTACAACACAATAGGAAAAAAATGTTGCAGAGGAAAAAAAATGTAGGATGTAAAAAAAACTAAAAAAAAATAATAGCTAATTTATTAGTCTTGTCAAAATACAAAATTCATTTAACATCTTGCTGTTAACACAGTAGGAAAAGTGTCGCAGAGAAAAATCAATAAATAAATTTGACTTGGGTTGCAACAACTAATCGATAAAATCGATTAATATTGATAATGAAAATCATCGACAACGATTCTCATTAACGATTAGTCGGGTCTGCCCACAGTGCGCGTCAGACAGACAGAACACAGAGGAAGACAATTAAAAGACTATATTTAGCGCAAAAATATCCATTGTGCTGAAATATCTGTTGTTGAAAGTTAAATTAAGGCTTAAAAGTCAACATGCCATGTGAGTATTTTATGAGAGTAGGAACTGTTAAGGGATAACAGCGTGTAATTCTGAATATAAATATCAGACGCTTCATAACCGCCTTATTACAGGATAAATAAATGACACGTGACTGTGATCAAAGTCAACGCGTGTTCCTGCAGAACATTACTCTTACCTGTTGGTTAACACGGAGTCTTTATTATCTTTATTATTATTAAAATGTTCAATAGAGATTTAAACTGTATTCACCACTAAAGTGCTTAACAAATTTATTAAAACACATTTATGTAAAATTTTTAATAAATTATGTGCGGTTTGTGCCACTGCTGCTCTAAACTAACAGCATTGGTGATTACCAAAGTCATTTTAAAGCTTTCTGTATTGGTTAGTCCTCCAATATGCATACGCTCGTTAGTAACAGTAGTAGACTATTTATAATGCTATAATATAATTATTGCTGTTATCTATGAAAGAAAGGCAGAGCACTTCATGATGGTTTATTACAGTCAAAAAGTACATAATGGCAGCAAGAATGCAAGCTGTTGCAAGGCATAGGAGGCCATTTTTTAATATAGTGGGAATTAATACTATTTAGTTGTTTCAGTTTGTTATTTGCCCAATAAATGACAATAACATTTTTAGAGGTTTTTTTTCTGACAGATTCCTAAAATATGTGTTTTCTCTTTATTATGATAGGTGGTCTAATAAATGGTTAAGTACTGTATGCATATCATTCAGTTGGCACGTTTGTTTGAAAGACATTGGAATGAATGTGGAGTAGTGGGTTTTCTTTGTCAATAAAATAAAAAAATACTATGTTTTTTAATCCGATTAATCGAAAGAATAACCGGCCAACTAATCGGTTATCAAAATAATTGTTAGTTGCAGCCCTAAATTCGACACGGTGTCATTTAAAATGATAGCTAAGCATAATTATGGGCTGTCGCGATAACCGCAATATCGCAATACCGTGCTATTGCTATTGACAAGCATAACCGCAGAGGAATGCAACAACCGCAGCAACTGCAATATTTCCGTGTTTTCTTTTCCGTAAGGTTATGCCCTTCTCATTTTACACTTCGTGCATGTATTCTGAATATTAGAAATGATAACAATGTGTACCATGCAGATTTGTACAGTGGCTCAGTAAATTTGCACTTAAGCCTAAACAGATAGCGAATGAGAGAGAGATCGACTGATAGCGTGTGATTACCTGCGTCTGTCCTTCAGGCAGAGTATTGTATATTTGTGAAAACAGGTTGTCATGTCCAAGGAAAGCGAAATCTCTCTTAGCATCGACACATTGCTGGTCAGCTGAGCCTTTAAAAGTGGCGCTCAGAGTTAAAATGATTTCAACAGCATGCTTTATTACATATCTCATTGAATGAATCAGCCATTTGAACGTGTAGTTGAATGAACGGATAAAGACTCACTCAAAGACAGTCTCTTACAACCGCCTTGTGGCGAAACAATGAAACTGCACTGACTGACAGCCCGTCTAGAACACGCAGGTGAAATATCAACAGAAAAATAT
Organism: Oxygymnocypris stewartii; assembly: GCA_003573665.1. Taxonomy (NCBI): domain Eukaryota; kingdom Metazoa; phylum Chordata; class Actinopteri; order Cypriniformes; family Cyprinidae; genus Oxygymnocypris; species Oxygymnocypris stewartii. Next base: position 385,303 of record QVTF01022538.1, read on the forward strand.
ATTGTCAGTCAGATTCGAGGATCAAAAATAACTATTTATATATATATATATATATATATATATATATATATATAAATACACAGGTGCTGGTCATATAATTAGAATATCATCAAAAAGTTGATTTATTTCACTAATTCCATTCAAAAAGTGAAACGTGTATAATGTATACATTCATTCCACACAGACTGATATATTTCAAGTGTTTATTTCTTTTAATTTTGATGATTATAACTGACAACTAATGAAAACCCCAAATTCAGTATCTGGGAAAATTAGAATATTGTGAAAAGGTTCAGTATTGAAGACACCTTGTGCCACACTCTAATCAGCTAATTAACTCAAAACACCTGCACAGGCCTTTAAATGGTATCTCAGTCTAGTTCTGTAGGCTACACAACCATGGGGAAGACTGCTGACTTGACAGTTGTCCAAAAGACGACCATTGACACCTTGCACAAGGAGGGCAAGACACAAAAGGTCATTGCAAAAGAGGATGGCTGTTCACAGAGCTCTGTGTCCAAGCACATTAATAGAGAGGCGAGGGGAAGGAAAAGATGAGGTAGAAAAAAAGTGTACAAGCAATAGGGATAACCGCACCCTGGAGAGGATTGTGAAACAAAACCCATTCAAAAATGTGGGGGCGATTCACAAAGAGTGGACTGCAGCTGGAGTCAGTGCTTCAAGAACCACTACGCACAGACGTATGCAAGACATGGGTTTCAACTGTCGCATTCCTTGTGTCAAGCCACTCTTGAACAACAGACAGCGTCAGAAGCGTCTCGCCTGGGCTAAAGACAAAAAGGACTGGACTGCTGCTGAGTGGTCCAAAGTTATGTTCTCTGATGAAAGTAAATTTTGCATTTCCTTTGGAAATCAGGGTCCCAGAGTCTGGAGGAAGAGAGGAGAGGCACAGAATCCATGTTGCTTGAGGTCCAGTGTAAAGTTTCCACAGTCAGTGATGGTTTGGGGTGCCATGTCATCTGCTGGTGTTGGTCCACTGTGTTTTCTGAGGTCCAAGGTCAACACAGCCATATACCAGGAAGTTTTAGAGCACTTCATGCTTCCTGCTGCTGACCAACTTTATGGAGATGCAGATTTTATTTTCCAACAGGACTTGGCACCTGCACACAGTAGGGTTGCACGATATACCGGTACTACGATAGTATCGCGATACTAAAGCTTAAAAATACCCGCGGTGCCATTGCATTTTTTAAACGGTAGTATCGTTCATACCGTAATACATGTTGTATGCACGGCTGGCACACTATTTAAAATGCTGGCATGCATGTTCAAATGAACAGAAACATTGTTTGCCAAATGCCTTTTTGCTGTGCTCTGTGTAGTATGGTGTGTGTATACGCTTTATATCGTAATGTCTGAACGATCTGCCGCTGCTAGGATTTGCGGCTGCTCTCTCTCTCTCTCTCGATGAATGACAGACAAAAGACGCTCCGTACCGTATGCGGATGCGCGCTTAACTCGCTCGTCTCTCTTCCGGGTCCTGAACTCCCGCATTAACACTATCGTTGCCGGAGCAAAACAAATAACAGCAATTTCCCATTGATTATCAAGTCTGTGCGCTACAATATGGTGTTTCCTTTTGTGTTCGAATCTGAATCCGAATCGTTGGCTTGGGTGAATCACTGATTCACTAAACTATTCATAAAAACGGTCATTTGATTCGCTCCGGCAGTATTCAGCCGTTTTGAAAGAATTGTTTGAATGACTCAGTGATTCAATAACGAACTGCTGCCACCTGCTGGCCGTTTTTACCAGTTTATTTTCTAAAAGTAGGCATATACATTGTTTTCCAACATATTTCTACATTTAGAATTTTGTATTTAAAATACATTAATCCCATAAAATATTTTATTCAAATATAAATAATAAATACAGTTTAAATGTACAAATGCCACATCTAAATGTCACTTCATGCTGCTTCTGTTTTAATTTATTTATTTATAAATTTTTTATTCATTTTGTAGAATTTAATTTTAAACTGACAACACTGCATGGATGGGATTGTGATACTACTTGGTATCGTGATACTTCAGCTGGTATAGTATCGTACGACATTTTTATGGTATCGTGACAACCCTTGTGCCAAAGCTACCAGTACCTGGTTTAAGGGCTATGGAATCCCTGTTCTTAATTGGCCAGCAAACTCGACCTGACCTTAACCCCATAGAAAATCTATGGGGTTTTGTGAAGAGGAAAATGCGATATGCCAGACCCAACAATGCAGAAGAGCTGAAGGCCACTATCAGAGCAACCTGTGCTCTCATAACACCTGAGCAGTGCCACAGACTGATCGACTCCATGCCATGCCGCATTGCTGCAGTAATTCAGGCAAAAGGAGCCCCAACTAAGTATTGAGTGCTGTACATGCTCATACTTTTCATGTTCATACTTTTCAGTTGGCCAAGATTTCTAAAAATCCTTTCTTTGAAGTAATATTCTAATTTTCTGAGATACTGAATTTGGGGGTTTCATTAGTTGTCAGTTATAATCATCAAAATTAAAAGAAATAAACACTTGAAATATATCAGTCTGTGTGGAATGAATGTATACATTATACAAGTTCACATATGAAGTCATGGTTTGCTCCATCTTCTCCACAGAGCTTGAGCTTCCCTGGCAGTAGGGTCCTGATGATGTTTTCCAGATTGTTGGTGAAGTCCTGCCTTACTTGCTGCACTTGGTATTTGTCCCTGAGGCTTACGTTGTACCATCTGCCCAGGCTTTTGACAGGTTGCTCAGACACTGTTGGTATTGGGTCGTCACCAATACAGAATTTCACGTTTTTTAGCTGTCCCTTGACTATTGAAATGCTTCGTGACTTGTTCGGTTTGATTTTCATCCGGGCCCACTTGATGTTCTCCTGCAGTTTTCCAAGTAGCCGCCTGGTGCATGCTGCAGTAGTAGTCAGAATGGTCATGTCATCCATGTACGCTCGGATAGGTGGAAGGCGAATCCCGTTCTTAGTTCGCTCACCCCCACCACCCATCTTGAGGCCCTGATGATGACCTCCATGGCCATTGTGAAAACCAAGGGTGAGATTGTACAGCCTGCCATGATGCCTACTTCTACGCGCTGCCATGATGTTGTAAAATCGGCTGTTGTGAAACACAATTGCAGGTCTTCGAAGTAGGCTTTTACTAGACTAGTGACGGATGATGGAACGTGGAAGAAGTTGAAGGATTCCCAGAGAAGGTTATAAGGAACTGATCCAAAGGCAATGGCCAGGTCAAGGAAGAAGACATGGAAGTCTCTTTTATCTTTCTTCGCTGCTTGGATTTGGTGCCAGATCATACTAGTATGCTCCAAGCAACTAGAGAACCCAGGAATGCCAGCTTTCTGTACGGCAGTATCAATGTGCTTGTTCTTCTCCAGGTAGGTGGACAACCTCTGTGCTATCATGCTGAAAGATATTTTTGCCTCAACATTGATAAGGCAAATTGGCCGGAATTGACTTATATCTGTCACATCCTTCTCCTTGGGAATTAACACCCCTCCAGCCCTTCGCCACACCTTAGGTATTATTCCCTTCTGCCACACTATCCTCATTAGCCTCCAAAGATAGCGTAGAACATCTCGGTATATATCATATACCGAGATATATACCGGAACCCCAAATCATCCAAAAAATACAGAGATATGAATTTTTGCTCATATCGCCCAGCCCTATTTGAACTGTTCTGAAACAGTGTTGTACATATAACTTAACCACTGATTTCTAGTTGTGTCCTCTTTTGGAAGCCCAAACAAAGTACTTTCGCTTTCACAATGAAACACAGCATCTCCGGGACATGGCGCCAGCGGCAGCAACAATACTACAGCAAGAATAAAAACACGCCCTCTTTCTTTACGTATACATTTAGGTGGTGTTAGGCAAATCTCGCCACATCGTGACATAGACGTGTGTGTTTGAATGAGCCGTTTTAGGGGACGTAGCAGAGTCTTACATTTGATGAAGAATATCTCTTTGGTTTTGAGACTTTAGTCTTTGCAACTTCATGGATCTTATCTGTGAACAATCAGCTTTTAATACTCCAAAGAGAAAGGAAAACTTGAAATCGCATCATGTGACCCCTTTAAGGCTTTTTTCTTCATCGTGTATCACACAGTATATATGAATGAATATATATATATAAATGCAGGTGTATATAAACTTCATAACATTACACTTAATTGTTGACAGTTTCTGAAGCCTTTAATTTGCTTGCTTGATTTTACGCTCTATAGAAGCAACCAAACAAATGACAACAAGACATGTGATTGATTCTTTCCACTAAAAAAGCAGTTAAACAATACATTTTTTCAAGAAATTTCTATTTTACATAATAGTTTAATTCCATTACTTCCCAGTAAAATCCAGACAACATTTTTTCATACAAGTATATATCAGCAGATGACCCAAATTGGACAACTGACATGCCCCACTGTGTCCATCTAAGCATCACAGAAACAACATTCTCTGTGTTGTACACCTCAAAGCCCTGATCAGTCTTAAATAACCATGTAACACAGGCATCAAAGCATTCTTACCTTGTTATCAACACGTCTACATTCTGCTGAATAATCTCGCCCGCCCAGTGCGTGCAAGTGAAACAGAGGAATATGCCTTAAACCGGTGAACATTTACGCCGGGTTTCCTAATACAGGTTAATTGAAAGAGAATTCAGTTTATCAAGTGCAAATCAAGGGAAAACAGACTTCCTGTTTGACGACCGGCTGATATCCACATGAGTTATAAACTCAAGCCTGTTAAGAAAACAGTCAGATCTAAAACAGTCAATGACTGCTGAACTGAAAGCAAGGACTGTAACACAACACCATATTTTTACACCTCCAGTTCCTTTCTAAGCAACTAAAAAAAAAATATGAGAACAACTTCAGGCATTTGTGCCTTGAGGCTAACATACCACGACTGACATGACACGGAGACATAACAATACTAATATACAACTGCTACATTTAAATCAAAATGCTTTTAATATCAGAAACGATGGACTGGTTTACAGTCTGTAGTAAAGCAGAATGTTGTTTAGCCTAATTACTGAGATTAGTCATGTAGTTTAATACTTCACAAAGCCCTTAATAACCTTCTTATATGAGAGCACATGCCTTCTGCTCCCCTTCATCCACACAGCTCACATTTAGCTTATAGACCACCGATTTATTAAGAAGCTTACAGGAGAGCAGCTCTTTTGAGGATGTTTTCCACTAAAAGTGATTAAGGCTATTGTGTTGTGTTCTACAGAAAGAACTTGCCGAATTCAAACAACTGTTTTTATTAGCGGAGGCATGGTTTTTAATCATAGGATATTTTTGTTTGTGAGGGTTAAAGGTAGTGCGCTGGCAATGCAATATTACATTATTGGCATAATAAAAAGTTAACAAGTTGAAGGTCTATCTTGCATGAGATATTTTAATTAAGTTAACATACCAAAGTTCACAGCAACCATTCAGTTTGTTTAAAGTTAGTTAACTGGCAGACTACACGAGGTGGGTAAGTTGTGTCAGTACGGCACAAGAAGAAACCAAAGCGGTCAAACAAATAGATGTTTCTAAAAAAGCTGATGTCGATTTGACAGTAACCGCTACTGTTGGTTTCCTGTGAAAGTAACTGTTCAGACTAACACTGTCAAAACTAACAGCTCTTGACATATATAATATTTAGGTAGTTTGTTTAAATATAAATACGGCAAGAATGTTGACTCAAAAAAAAAATAGTATTCACTCTAAAATGTATCATTTCAATAAATAGATATTACAAGCAAGTTAAATATCTTGCTGATAGAAGGTGACGAGACTGTGACAAAAAAAAAGTATCACTTTACAATAAGTTCCCAAAAAGTAACGTCAGTTAACATTAACAATGAGCAATACATTTGTTACAGTATTTACTAATCTTTGTTAACAATAGTTAATAAAAACAACTATTCGTTGTTGTTCGAATGAAACCTTACATTAAAGTGTTACAGCAAGGACAACATTCTGCATAAAGCCATATCTTTATAAAACACAAAATTACCTTCACAAGATAAGGTTTTGTTCAGAAAAAAGTTGAACTTGTATTTGTACACCAGCAATTTATTGAATTGTTTTAATTATTAATTTTACTATCAGTTTGCAGTCTTTGTTTAACAAAAATATTTGACAGAAACATTCAATTAAAGCAAATGGTAGATGAAAGTTTTACACTATTAGTCATAGAAAGGCAACCACTATAATACGTTCTCATATTCAGGGATCGGTACGGTGGCCGAGAGAGCTCAACGTGCTGCAAATAGAAAAAACACCTGCAAATTAAGAAAACAACTTCCTCAATTTGATAACGCACACGCTGCAAATGCTCCCAACACAACCAAAAATGAAACGCACTGCAAATAGAAAAAACACCTGCAAATTAACAACAACTTCCTCAATTTAATAACGCACACGCTGCAAATGCTCACAGCACAACCAAAAAAAGAAACGCGCTGCAAATACAATGTATTTGTTTGTGTTGTGAGCATTTGCAGTGTGTTTCTTTATTTGTTTGTGTTGTGAGCATTTGCACCATCTGCTGTCAAAATGATGAAAATGTTTTCTTGATTTGCTGGCGCTTTTTCTATTTGCATGTGTTTTCTGAAGTTGCAGCGCTTTGAGCTCTCTCGGCCACCGTAGATCGGACAGAAGAGTTCTGCTGTCACTGGAGACGCATGTGCAATACATTTATAATATCAAAACTATGCTACCTTATACTGGCCGCTATGTCATATTCACTTCACAGTGTATACAATCTGTGTTACATGGTCTTTATTTGAGAAAATATGCTTTCATTACATAAAGATGTTCTGACACTTGGTTCGATTGCTTGGTCCGAACACAAATTCGATTCCAACCCTCCCTCGGTCTCTGCAGGTCTCCTTTCACATTGTAAATCATTTCATATTGTCAACATGAGGAAAGTAATAATGCATATTTCTAGTGGCTGACCAATATGGATTTTTTTGATGGCCTATGCTGATATATTAGAGATATAAAGTGGTTATGTGTGATATTACAATATTTGTATATGTATTTTACATCATATTCACTAAATAAATTATTCATAATGTAAAATATACTGTTAAACTTAAACATATTACACATCAGATATAGAAGCCTTTTGTTGCACTATAGTATTTTTCTCAAATAAAGAAATTGTAAAAAGCATGAATAGAAAGGAAGTGAACACAAACCAACAGTGCAGTCAGTAATTTTTTACTTTGGGAACCAATAATTTCAATGATAGCCCAAAAGCTAAAGCCTGGCCCATCTATGGAAACACATCATAGACCTGTAAAATACCCAGTGTGCTGTATAATCCTCTCTCACCCATTACACAATTAGGCTGGTTAATGCACATCAGTGGGAGTTTAGCTCAACAAGGATTTGCTGTGTGCTACAGAACAGCTCTGTGGGGGCACAGCTGCTTGAATAACACGTCTGAGCACACCAGCGGAGGAATGTGTGTCCTCTATAAGAGCGTCTCAAGAACGGGACACCAAACACAACATGCAAACCAAGTCAGCTGCCTGCCATCGCTTCAAGCTAGCATATTGGCGGATCAAAGACTTAAAGTGTGTGTTCTTCCATTGTAATCCAGGTACACATATTCTGGATGATTCTTACCACCTGTTTTATGACAAAAAAAAAATACACGCTGAGTCTCAGCCCAGTGGTTGTGACAGCTTTCCCACAGGAAATGAACAGCATGTTACTCCAAGTCCAAAACACTGTTCAAACAAATCCAAAACATTAGCATAGACTCCCAGCTGTCAATGGTACGAACAGACCACAATAGACCGGGAATCAGTGGAATGGTTGTGATTTACTCATTAAACAGATTCACGAATTTGCGAATTAAATTCACGATTTACGAATTAAACAGATTCATAGGCATTTGGTGGCCACAAAATGTATTTGCACACTTGGATTGTGGAATACAAAACTGGAAGACACTGCATTATAACAAATTATGAGAGTAAGTGGCTTTTTTTATATAAAGCCAGCACAAGCATAGTTAACAATAAAGTGTACAATAGAATAGAATTGTACTTAGCATCATCTTGTTTTCAGACGTTGGTGTCTATCATGAGTACTACACATCAAAGCATCCTCTGATGTCAAAACTGAACTACAGTAATGCTTGAGAATGGTAAGTCCACGAGTTTATGATCATCATATTAAAAGGAAACTGAAGATGTTCTCCCCAAAATAATTCAATTAAATTACCAATTTCCTTACATATAAAACCCCTTCTCAGGATTCCTCCTCAATGCACAGAATGACACAATCTGACAGAATAACATTACACACTCGTGTCATGCGATTGGTTGAGCTGGTCAAGGTGAGTAACGTTAACCCGCACTTTTAACTAGTTATCTGCACGGTTCGTTTATACCGCTGTTGTCAAAAGTTTAAAAGGAGTGACGGGCGACAGTTTTTTGTTTGTTCTCGGATATAACACAACCTCGCGCATCCATAAACGCAATAAATAACATGTACGCAGAGTTGACAGACTGCAGAACACGTTTTACTGGCTTACTGAACATGTTCGTTGTCTTTCGTGTGCTGGTGGGACGTTAGCCGCTGCTAGCGCTGCCCTGCTAATGCTGCTGCCTGGCCTTTTCCTCTGGAAAAACAGCAACACAATTGAATACAAACGCGCAAAAACGAGCCTGGCGCCACACCAAACACCGCCTGCGGGCCAACTAAATTGCATATGTGATAGAATAGTAAACTGACTTACTGTAAAGGTGTGTTGTGGTATTTGTCCGTGTTTCCTGATCCCTCGGTATTCCTCTTTTCTTTGACGGGTTAGAGGAGTTGAGTTGGGACTCGGGAGGGGTTTCCGCTCAGCTCCAGCGCTGCCACAGGCTTATGACCCTCGTGTGTGTGTGTGTGTGTGTGTGTGTGTGTGTGTGTGTGTGTGTGTGTGGTCAGGGGTCTGTTCTGTGTATATCTACCTGAAATGTAATTATTTCTAAGTAAGTTAGAAGATAGAGAGGTGTTCATTTTATGGTCATTGACACGAGGGATGCTGCAGAACCGCTCTTGTGTGATATACTCAGCTACTGAAGAGACTGAATAGATTCGTTTTATACTCTTTTGAAATACTTTACTCTAAGACAGAACCAGTCACTCCCTCGTAAGCAGTGTGCTGGGATTAATGGATGATCAGTAGATGTCTGTCTAAATACCCGTCTGTTTTCGGAGTGATTAAACGTCCACGAGGAGGCGATATTTCCTCTGTTAGCCCGATGAATCCTGTTGAGTATTTAAAGTCTTAATTATGCTAACTTAACCAAACCTAAAGCTGTTTTATGCTGGAGCCCTAAATACAAATCTCCAATTTAGAAAAAGCTAGTAATACGGAAGCATTACCTTACTGTGTTTATCATTCATATTTGGGTACTTATTTTCTTTAGCATTCAATCAATCAATCAATTAAATTTTCAATAATTTGAATTTTATATCTATTTTATTTGGTTGGAAACGAATTTCCAGTGTTAATTTAATTTAATTTACTATTTTATTTTTTGATAATATTTTGAATTCGTTTATTTTTATAATTTCTTTTTTATTTTAATTCGAATTAGTTTTAGTAGTTTCCTTGTATTGTCATTTTATTTTTTATATTCACTTTTTTATTATATTTTTATATTCATTTGTATTCATTAATTGTATATGGTTTTAGGTTTAATTTATTTACTTTTAGTTATTTTAGCACTTAAACTAAAGAAAAATGGGAAATGTTGCTTTGGCAACATATTTTTTTATCTCAGTTAATGTTTATTTTATTTCATGATTTTTTTTTATGTTCGTATTTGTAGTTAACAGTAATACCCGTAATACAGTTTGCAAGGACAATCTGTGAGATTAAATTATTGTCTGAACTTGAGTGTCAAAACTACTACTAGACTTTAACCAATCTGATGGCAAAATGGGAAGTAAAATATAGACTGAATTATATAATGATTCGTGAATAACATGATTTAAATTTTTAAAAACAGTGAGAGATATACAGTACGTGAACATGAGTAGTAGGAGTGCCCCCTAATGGACGCTACGGTCTCGCGCAGTCACGTGAGTGTCATCAGCGGACCAGTGTGACGCGCGATCAGCTGACGTTCACTCGACCTTCTCCTCTTCGGGAGACACGGACATCCAAACGCCTCCATCCGCAGCGTTTCAAAGATATCCCGTACCGAAGCATGGCGAGCCAGTCTCAGGGCATCCAGCAGCTGCTGCAGGCGGAGAAACGAGCTGCGGAGAAGGTCGCAGAAGCCCGTAAAAGTAAGCTGCCGTTTTGCTTGTCATCGCTGCAGACTAGCGTTTAGCTAACATGCTAACGTTAACTGCCCAGTAGTCACTGTCGATGTTTTCTGTGTATATACAAATAACACACAGAGGGAATGAATGAATGGATGAATTAATTTAAATTGAAAATACTTTTCCTTGATCATGTCGATAACATTTGGGCAATGAAGTGTTTATATTTTTGTTTTCACTATTCATTCTTTTCGGGTGACATACTTGCTAACAGTTCTCTATAAGAAATACTGTATAATGGATCATATTTAGCAGTGACTTGTAACGAAATTATTTATTTTGGTCCATTTACACTGAGGATGTTAAAGGTTTAAAACACCAAGTAAATTGGAAGGCTTTGTCAACATTGAAGTCAACGTTCAACTTGTCGTTTTTATTGTTTTTCTTATGGGAGATATTCAAGTTTCATATTTGCTCTTTATAGTGAAGGAAATGATGACTGTAAGTTTACTAAATATCTCCTTTACTGAAGTATCACTTGACATTGACTCACTAGACATTCACTCTGTTCCTGTTTTATGAAGATTTTTCTGCTGCTGGTTCTCATTTCTCATAAAAGAGAGGAGTTTCCCTGGCACAGCAATATTACACTTGAAAAACCTTCTGCCTATACAGTTGTGGCACTGACAGTAATGTATTTTAATTTTTTTCTTTAATGCATTTTGCGTTGGGTTATAGGAAAAAATCGTCGCCTGAAGCAAGCCAAAGAGGAGGCACAGGCTGAGATTGAGCAGTACCGTCTGCAAAGGGAGAAAGAGTTTAAGACAAAGGAGGCTGCGGTGAGATTTATTCATTTTTGTTTCAGGCATCCATTTGTAGCCATATCGCTACTTCTGTATCAGAGGTGGAAAGAGTAAAAAAATATTGTACTCAAGTAAAAGTACCATTACATTACTGAAATTTTACTTAAGTACAAGTAAAAGTACCAGTCTAAAAATATACTCAAGTAAAAGTAAAAAGTAGCTCATTTAAAATGTACTCAGAGTAAAAAGTACTTAGTTACATTTTAACAATGGGAGGAAAAAATGGGATAGACCAAAGATGTCAAACTCAGTACCTGGAGGGCCACAGCCCTACACAGTGTAGATATTACCCTAATTAAACACATCTGATACAGATAAACTAATCATTTAGGCTTATTTGAAAACTACATGGTGTGTGTGTTGGAGCAGGGTTGGAACTAAACTCTTTAGGGCTGTGGCCCTCCAGTAACACCCTCCAGAGTTTGACACACCTGGGATATGGGCCTATAAATCTCAAACTAGGTGTTTTTAATTAAAGGAATCAGTTATTTAGAATAATAACACATTTAGGCTGTTACCAGGGAAATTAAATCAGTATCAACAAAATTAATCTTTGCAATGCAGAGGAAACGCAGAAGGTTCATCTGAAGTGACATAGATGTATTTACACACTGACATGAATGCATTTAGCCTGCAGTTACAAATGCAGAAATAATGCTTTGATATAAATAAGACATAAAATGTGACACTGAACCATAAAACCATAAGGGTCCATTTTCCTAAATTGCGATTTATACATCATCTGAAAGCTGAATAAATCATATTTCCATTGATGTATGGTTTGTTATGATCGGACAATATTTTAAAATCTGGAATCTGAGGGTGCAAAAAATCCAAATATTGAGAAAATCTCCTTTAAATTTGTTCAAATTAAGCTCTTAGTTTTGATATATTTACAGTAGGAAATTTACAAAATATATTAATGGAACATGATCTTTACTTAATATGCTAATGAGTTTTGGCATAAAAGAAAAATGTATAATTTGGACCCATACAATGTATTGTTGGCTATTGCTACAAATATACCCCAGCGACTTAAGACTAGTTTTGTGCTCCAGGCCAGGGTCACAAATGTAAAATAGTCATTTGAAATAAAAAAATAAAAAGATACTTTAAATGTTAATTAAAACCACCAGTAGGTGTCAGCAAGTCACCCATAAGAGAGTCATTGCGATTGAACAGAATCATTTAAACGGTTAATTCAAGGAACAAAACATGTCATTGCTCAGAGTCAGAGACGCAAAACTGTGTATGGTGGCTGTGTTTGGTATTATTTTTGTTGTCGAAATAGAGCAGAAACAGGCAATATGGTGTCTAAAACGCAAGTCTCTTAGTTAACTTCTTGTTTTTTGAACTGATGTAAAAAGCAAAAATACAGGCATATGTAATCATGGTGACATATGACAACATTTTCTGCTTCTATATCTTCAATTTTGTGATCATTCTAAACGTATTTTAAAAGACTGAATCACGCAGTGAAAGAAAGCACTCCATATGCACGCGGATTAGTCTAATCTAACGTTACTAGATTTCACGGCACACTGTTTAGAGTGTTTTGTTTGGTTTTTGGCAAAATACTGATAATGTCAAATCGCACATCGTTAAAACAACAATTACTATATTATCTCAGATGATATTGCACACCCTGCACCACTGTCTTTTTGGCTAATTTGTGCAAAACCTTTTGCTAAACCGTCAAAGCTTCATTTTAACCACCAATGCAACGATGCAAGTATTTACCTCACCTCTACATGCTTGCGAAGGGTTGATGTCGAGATGTTATAAGCTGCTAGTTCGGTCTCCCGAGGCAAACACAGCTAACACTGCATAATAGAGCATGAATATGGCCAGGGGTTCACTTCATTCCTTTGAGTTCAACTTCAGCAGAATATGACGGGGTTTGGTTTTCAGCTGGGTCTGCATCATTAACGCCTGTCTTGTCCGTCTGCATCTTTCTTGTGATTTTAGCGCCAGTTTCTTTGTCTGCCCATTATTTACTGCAGTTGTTTCCACGGAGCGATTTTTTTTTACTCAGTAACGAATGTGTTTTAAAATGTAGCGAAGTACAATACTTCACACAAAATCTACTTAAGTAAAAGTAAAATTACAGATTAAAAAAATTACTTAAAAAAGTACAAGTACACAAAAAAGCTACTCAATTACAGTAACGCGAGTAAATGTAATTCGTTACTTTCCACCTCTGTTCTGTATTTACATGGGCGAAATCTTGTCAAAAGGTATTTTGGTACTCTACTTTGAGGAATGCTCTTATTATGACTTCACGTGTATCCTTAGTGGCAGTTAAAATGTCCTGCTGTTATAATCCAGAGCTTCCACCATTTTGAATAATTCATGTTCTCCATAAGGGAATTGATTATTAATAATTAGAAAGACAGACCTACTGTGAGTTACTTTTTTTGTTAATAGATGGTAATATGTTTTTGGTTGAAAGTATATGAAGAATTCCTGTGAGAAAAACTACATTACCCATGATCCTGCAAAAAACAACTGTTTACCAATCAGAGAATGGAAACAAGCAAAAAAAGGCTTTAGCATCTGCCCACTCCCTTCAAAGTCAACAACATATTCAATCTCCCATAAAAAATAAAATGATATATATTAGTACTGTCAAATGATTGATCGCATCCAAAATGAAAGGTTTTGTTTACATAATATAGGTGTGTACTGTGTATGTTTATTATGTATATAGAGTGGGGGAACTATGACGTCAGAACCCGGAAGAGTAATTCCTTCGAGATTTTCCTACGGGGTTTTTCAATTTATGAGTAAAATAAAGCCTGTGGAAAACAACTTGATGATACTTTTGCGTTTTGTTCTACAAGGTAATCTGCAAACACTCACAGCCAAAATGTTCTTATCTATTTACTTATTAAAAACATACGTTTTGAAAAATAAACATAACTGCTTCAAATGTTTAGTTTTGGGTATGGATGTGTGTAATTTACTTTGTAGAACAATGCATAAAGGTATCGTCAAGTTATGTTTACCACAGGCTGTATTTGACTCATAAATTGAAAAACCCCATAGATCTGACGTCATAGTTCCCTCGTTAAACTTACTCACGGTTCGGTTTGTGACACGGTTTTAGAGTCACGGTTTCGGTACAGTTTGGTATGTGCTATGTTTAGGGAAAAACTCTACAGTCAAATAAAAATAAAGAAAATAAGAATAATCTGTCTAACTTCAAACAACAGCACAAATAAATACAATAGAGTAAAGATACAAATAAAATAGACAGTGATTTTCTGTTTTTTCTAGGTAAGTCTAACATTAGTTCTTAGGTACAGAAATTGAATAAAGAAATGAAATGTAAAACAGCATTTGACTGTATAAATTAAATAATCTTTATTAAAGTCACAAAAGCTATTTAATCAAGAGCAGCGAGTGATTTCTTTGTTGTTGCTTTTTGATTAATATTAAGAAATGTGTCTGCTATAGGATACTTACCAAGATGAGCATTTTGACATAATTTTTATGTGAATTTGTCCTCATTCAAACACAATACTTCAGAGAGAGCTTAATATTAGCATGCGCCGGTTTGCGTGCTTCTGATGAGCGCACGCACAAATCTTCTCAAGGCGCGCAAGCTCGCGTCCTCTAGTTATTATTAGTTCTGAATAATGAAAGATAACGTCCCGTTGCTTGGTCCTGCAGGCACTGGGGTCCCATGGAAACTCTGCTGTAGAGGTGGATAAGGAGACCATTGATAAGATGAGCTACATCCAGAGCAGTTATCAGCAGAACAAGGAAGCTGTGCTTGGAAACTTGCTGAAGATGGTGTGCGACATCAAGCCAGAGATCCACATCAATTACCGCTTCGCTGGATAAACACCTCTGTCCAAGCACCACATCCGTTACAATTCCTAAAAGCCCACAAAGCACCGAGACAAAGACTGTTTCTGGACATATCATGTTACAATCATAATATTTAGATTGCTGGACTACTCTGCTTAATAATACACACCCTATCTACATTACAACATTAACACACGTC
Source organism: Oxygymnocypris stewartii (assembly GCA_003573665.1). NCBI lineage: Eukaryota > Metazoa > Chordata > Actinopteri > Cypriniformes > Cyprinidae > Oxygymnocypris > Oxygymnocypris stewartii. The sequence continues at coordinate 400,486 of QVTF01022538.1, forward strand.
CTACGGTTTAAACAGATTGATACCTAAACCAGTCAGTGATCACAGTACTGCACATACACGCTGTATTTATCATTGTCTGCAGATACATCTTTGATATGATCCAAGGCAAGTCTTTGTCTCTGTTCTTCTAGTTAACTGTAGTATTGTCCAGTATATCAGAGTGAGTTTCTTTGTGAATGATACCTTTAAATGTTTGTATCTTGATGCTACATTATTAATTTATAAGTAATCAGATGTTTTATCTAATTGATGTATACATTATTAAAAAAAAATCTAATGGCTTTTTTGTGACAAAGCTTATAATTATCATAATCTTAATGTTGTACTGGTAATTAAATGAGCTCCACACTTCCTCCCTGCGCTTTTGTTCTGTATTATGTAGATGGATACAATCTCTATTTCAGCCTGCTGTGAAAATGTAATACATGTCTGTATAAATGGATTTGCACTGTTTTCCATGCGAATTTCTTCCGTTAGAATGGAGCATAAATAGTGAATATTGTTCAAATGTGATTTATTCTTTCAATCTAAATATAAGTTCCTATTAACTTACTCTGCCTCATACAATCTGTTCTAATATCAAGATCTGCAACACTAGGGGCTGCTATTTAGCTTTATTATCTGTCTTTAAAATGCGGTATTCTCCAAAACCTATTCACTAGTTATACAACTGTTTAGATATATTACAGTAATTGCACACGAAGAAAATCCTCCACTTTTCCTGAAAAAGTTTAATAAAAAGCTTAATTCTATTTACAGACATACAACTTGAGCTGTAGATGTAATACACGAAAATACATATATGACTTATTTTTTCTTTAACTTTAAAATGAAAATTGTATTGGTGCCAAAACACAAGGCCTTGACTCCATGCCATATGCGCATAACCGCGAAAACATTAAACGCTGCCAACGCGAGAAGACAATATTTCAATCAATTATTTGTCGACATCACGTACGGTATTATTACTTACTGCCATGTGGCAACGGAAGTAAGGAAAGTTTTAATCGCATCACATCACGTGTCACAGGGAACAGTGAAATCGCCAGAAACAGCGTCCACTGGAAATCTCTTCAAAATAATAGTTGTTTTTAAATTATCTTTATTTTTCGTTATTAACTAGAATAGAATAGACAATCCGTGACTGCTTGTTAATCAGTGGAAGACAATACTGATAGAAAAGGCTTTATGTTTTATACCTTACCAGTTTCTTTACCATGTTAGAACTGAGAACAAGCTTGTTTTTTTTACTAAAATAATACTATTTAAATACAACAATATAATTTTTTATTTAAAATGTTTCTAAAAGGAATAACAAAATGTATTCTGTGTGTCTGTATTTTTATTGATTTAAACGACTAAGTTGGCATAGAAAATGCTAATAAAAACGGTAAATCCGTTCACTTTGAGATAAAGGAGTGTTTACTGTAGACTCTTATTATGTAATATATTCCGGCTGTGGCGGACTTCACACTCCGAGCATCTCGCTGCGGGGCAGCATAAAGATCGAGCTGATTTACTCTTGTCTCTAAACTGATGGTTTGCAGTTCATATCGACGGCACCACAGGACCCGGTGGACGCATTCGTCTCGTACTGTCAAGGTGAGATTTATGTGACTCTTTGCAGCTCAGTGAAGTCATTTTTTCCTCTGTAATCTCTGTCGCTGTGACCTCTGAGAAGACATTTGTAACGTAACGTTACGTTAGTTCTGCTCTCTCACTCTGGCTCATCTCTGGAGGTAGTGATGTCCTGTTCATTAACACTAAGTTACCAAAATGTTGTAATAATGTGTACTCAACACTATATGATATTGTCTAAATAAGCTGATCTTGAAGTCGGTTATGTAGTATTTTAATACTGGTCTGATGATCTTTCTAGCATCTACATCATGTTGGTTTATATTGTCAAAATAGTTGTTCATGCAGGTCCTTCGTGATTATTATTATGCTCAACATTTTCACTTTTAATAAACTTTCGACCCTGATGCATACTTGACTGTGTTCAGTTTTAGAGAGCCCTTGAACAACGAGAAATGAGAAGTCTTTCCAAACTCACAAGGCTTGGAGAAAAACATTACGTGTCGTGTTACATATTCCAGGACCGTGTTATTTTAGAATTGTGTAAAATATTTAATATTTTACAATCTGACTTGTATCTATAAATACTGACACAGTAATTACATTTTTTTTAATTAGCCTTTTATTGTAATATTTAATTGTATTCTAAATTGTGCTTTTAGGCATTTTAATATTTTTCTATTTAGTTTTTTCATATATTAAATGCCAGTTTTAGTAATTTAGAACAATTCTTATTTCAGTTAGTTGCCAAGACAGCATTTCTGAATTTATTTTTTTTTTTTTAAATAAGAGTTTCATTTAATAATGTAGTAATTCTATTTTATCCCACTTCAGCTTTTTAAATAAACTTTATTTTTATTGTTAGTTAACAATAGCCACATAGTTCCAGGTTTATGCAGAAAGCAGAGTTGTGTGAAACGTTAAGTAAATCCAAATGCAGCTTATGGTCATGTAAATGCATAATCAACATTCTTACATTTATTTTAAAGTGTGGCATGCATGTCGAAAGGACTGTATAAGAAATCTGGTTACTAACAGAGCGCTAACACAGTGCATGTGAATGAATGCTGCTTTGCTTTAAACAGCTTTCATGTAATAACCCTTTTCTGATGTGCATGTAACCTTGCGGTTCTCAACCTTTAGTCTTACTGCAAGACCCCCACAGTGTCAACAATATTCCAAGGCTTGTGATTTACTGGATAAGGATTAAGGCTAAGGATTTTTACAAATGTTTTTACTTACAATTTCTGGCCCAAAAATGTTAAGAGCTTGGCACAACTAGAATATTATATTTCTGTATATATTTATGTGTATATATACTGTATGTATTAGGGGTTGAACGACTTCTGATTTTTTTTTTAAGTCACTGATGACGTCATGAATGTACAAATAAATCTGGAGCTGTGACAAACACCTTGTGCACAGATATGAAATGTGACACAGCGCTGCCCACAATACTATTGCACCTATAACAGCTTATTTTTATCAGTTCTTTAGTCTTTGGGTCGTTATATTTCTCACAGATTCCTGTTTGTTCTAAATCAGATACAGATAAGTAGTACAGTAAAGATTACATTCATATGAATGCATGCATTAGTGAGAGCGGTTGTGTGTGAATTAATTCTTCCTGGCAGCGTCTCTCTACTAGTAGTGAAGCTGTGGGATTTAGTTATTAAGAAATATATGCTTGAACTTTTCAGTTTCTTAGCTATCTTACCGAGAAATCACAGAACAGTATTGACAATACATGTTCGCGCTGAATGATTCTGTGCGTGCGATCTGCGCGTGATGTATTGTATGCGCTACTGTCTGTAACTATGTGTGTGCGTTACAGTGCAACAGCGCATTAGATTACAACGTGATTAACTTACCTGTACAAGAAGCTGTTTAAAACCTGCATTCTGCCGTTCAATTTCCAGCATCCAGTAATATAATCACACGTCTTGTGGAGCCGCATTCAGAGTATGAATTAGTTTGTAATTTGAACTGTTTGGAAGCGGAGCGTAAATGTGGATTTATTATCCTATTGCGCCCTCTATAGGACCAGCTACTAGTCGACTTCTATGAAGGTAGATCAGTAGCAAAACTCGAGAACTTGTCACATTAATATTTGTATTTGTAAATGGAAATTTACACGCAGAGTCCTGATGCGAAAAGCTGAATCTTTCGATTTGCACACACAGACAATAATCAAAACACCCGTGTTTCCAAGTTGAAGTTGCAGATTAATAGTTACAAATGTGTAAAATGGCATTCACATAAACAAAATGACAGACACAAATTTGTGAGACATATTTACTTTTGCACTTTACTTCAGTTTCGCTGTACAACCTCAAGTCGGCGCTTACGACCTCTCAGATCTGGCAGTACAAGCTCAAATACTAGCGCTTTGACTTTTGCTACTACTTTTGCGATATTCCTGTTGCAAAACTGACTTGTGTACTTGTAAATGCAGACGCGAGAGAGCAGAAGGGGGTGGGGGGGTTGAAGCCGTTTTATTGGTCGATGCCTGACAAATGAACAACGCCAACCAGTGCGACTTGGTATGTTGGAAATAAAAAAATTTGTTTATAGATGAGTTATTGTTAACTGCAGCTAAACAGATTCCTTACAGCACTTTCTATTTCTGAATTCTGCTTCTGTACAAAGAAAACTATATAAGTTGCATTAACAACAACAACAACAATAATAATCACGATGACAGGCTGCTACCTTGACCACCAAAACGGCGCGATCTGCTCTTTGTAGTGACATCATCGCTTACAAAAACATCCCATTTCATTGGCTGACTCCAACCAATAAACGACTTTGCTACTCTTTTACTGTAATATAAAATCCCGTTAAAACGAATGATATTTAATGGAAATATTGTCCAAGGGTTGTAAAAATAACTCCTATCTATGAATAAAAATGTTTATTTCCAGCATACCAAGTCACACTGGTTGGCGTTGTTCATTGGTCAGGCATCGACCAATAAAACGGCTTCAACCCCCCCACCCCCTTCTGCTCTCTCGCGTCTGCATTTACAAGTACACAAGTCAGTTTTGCAACAGGAATATCGCAAAAGTCAAAGCGCTAGGATTTGAGCTTGTACTGCCAGATCTGAGAGGTCGTAAGCGCCGACTTGAGGTTGTACAGCGAAACTGAAGTAAAGTGCAAAAGTAAATGTCTCACAAATTTGTGTCTGTCATTTTGTTTATGTGAATGCCATTTTACACATTTGTAACTATTAATCTGCAACTTCAACTTGGAAACACGGGTGTTTTGATTTATTGTCTGTGTGTGCAAATCGAAAGATTCAGCTTTTCGCATCAGGACTCTGCGTGTAAATTTCCATTGATTTACAAATATTAATGTGACAAGTTCTCGAGTTTTGCTACTGATCTACCTTCATAGACTTCAAGCTTAAAGCGTCATGGCAGAGCACTGAAGTCGATTAGTCTGTGCAACCCCTAGTATGTATACACATATACTGTATGTAATCCATATGACATACATGAAGTAGCCTCTATGTTTTTGTTTTAATCTTTTCATAGCTTTGTATGAGGAAATGAAATCTTGAAGTCCAATGTAGCTCTTAAATGTAATACACTGAGATGAAAAAAACAGCAATTTGACCATTTTACTAAACTTCTCATTTAGTTTTCATTGTAAATAAAGACTCTGGTCCTTTGGCATATATTCATTCTGTCCTCTAAAAATGGATCTGATGGGGATGTGAGAAAAAGTTCACATACTATGAAGAGAACTCAGCTGCACAACTCTATTGTTAGACTACAAGGGAAAAACTATTGACTTTCTCATAACTTGCTTTTGTTCCTGGACACATACTTTTCTTTCTTTTAAGAGGAAGTTAGTATCAGAAATGGGGGAAGGAAGGTTACTGGATTCAATGAGTGTTTATATTTAGGTTGATTGTTTTGCTGAACCAGAAAACCAGGTATTGAATCTCTGCGCCCCGGTTGGATGAGGTCCTGTGCCATATTTTATCTGCATTGTCTAGAATGTAAACTATGTAGACTATCTTTTTAGACTTTAGTAGTAGTACCATACAACTATTGGGTAAAATGTAACTAGTTTTTTACTCTTATGTAAACGGGTGTAAAGTACTTTGATTTGGATCTGTATAAAGTGCAGAGCAGGTCAGGGTAACACTACCTCATTTTCTCTCTGTTCATGAGTGGACACTGCTGTGTGTGAGTGTGTGTGTGTGTGTAAAAATAAATATATGTGTGTGTGTAATTAGATACAAGCTATAGGGTTTCAAAAACATGTTTTTTAAAAGTATATGAATGATTAAATCTTTGTGATTTTGATAGGTCTATTAAAGTTCAAGCTCAGATGGTTTGATTTTTAAATGAACTAGCCATATTGCAATATGGTTTCTGTTTATGGGTTTTGCAATTTGTGCCAATATTTATTTTACATTAAAATGATATCTCCCTCTTTCCGTAATTTTTATACTGTAATATGAAATACATTATTTATATATGTATATATTAAAATCTACTTTTATATATTTTTACAATTTAAAAAATAAGTTAAGTTCAAGGCAAAAACTCAACTATATTATATTAATAACGCAAATGTACATAATATATAATTTGTCAAACATTTTCCGTAACATGTTTAGCATTGCAGAGCTTGTAATGAAAATAAGACAATACAAAGCATCAGAATAGTCCTAAAAATAGGCTTTATTTTCCCAGCATCAAGTCAGCATGAATTGAAAATTCACCCTGTGTATTTTCTAGAAGCATATTATTGATCTTATTGGGAATTAATCCATCATGTCTTTATTCATTAATTTTTTGACCCCATAATTTTTCAAAATGAACTCTTCCAATGAAACAAAAACACAGATGAAAAGAGGTGGTAGGATATGACATATTCATCACTTTTTGGGGATATATTGTGGTACCAACATATGATGTTTTTAATACAGTCAGATAATTATAATAATGACGGATGTTTGCTGTGACTGTGGAGCACAACTGTTTGTTTAATCATATAATCCATGACTTCTGGTAAACAAACCAAAAAAAAAAAGAACACGTTCAAATTCAACATTTGTTGGCTGTTGTGAAATGTTGAAATGCTCTGTATGAGTCAGTTGCTCTTTGCACCTCATCTTGACCTCTGCACTAACGCTGGTGGATTAGACTACTAGTGCTATCGAACACTGTTATTGCTGGCTCATGTTGCCCTCTTCACATTCATTTACTTGTATTTCTGTTTTATGACCTGCCAATGAGAAAGTTATGTGGTCTGAACATCATAACGATCAGTAATGATTGACCAAATCCTTGTCCTTAATGCAATCACTCAACAGATCAATGATACCATCACTTTTTAAGTAATGATTAAGACATAAACAAGGTCATATGTTAGCATTGAAATAGCTGTGCAAATATTTGACACTCAGGCGCAGCGCTCAATTTTGTGATCTCTCGTTCTCTCACATACGCTTCTCTTTTTGATTTCTTACGGTCTGTTGTTTAAGTGAACAAGCACACCGCACATAATCGGATCACTTGTACAGGTAAAAGCTGGTCTTTGAACATCGATACAGTTCTTCTTAAAACACACGTACTGTCCTCAAGAACAGGTTTGCATTGTGAGCAGATTCAGCCACAGGTTTGCCTCATGATGACTGTTGAGGAAAGGTCATATTTTGCATAAAGAATCAACCTATTGATCCAGTTATAACTTTTTTGGAATATAAGTCCGATTTTATGCACCCTTGAACATTTTTTCCAAGAAACAGCATTTTGATGGGAGCAACATATGGATACAGTACTGCATAATTATGTCATGTCAATCCACTTTTTTCTTGATTTATTCATTTTTCAATCTTGTTTTTACATTATCAGCACAGATTTGATGCACTAATGTTACTAAATAAAATGCAAGATAGTTTTGACTTGACATTTTTGGGCACTACATTATGGAAGCCATTTCTGCCACTGAATCAAAAATAAAACAAGATAATTTCATAATTAATTCAGACTTCTTTCTGTCTTATAAAGTCCAATTCTGAGGAAGAAGAGACAACTTTTTTACAGTTGCGAGTTCTGTAAATCTCAAAATAGCATGTTATAAAGTCAGAGATAGAACCTCGCAAATCTGAGAAAAACAGTTCTAATTTGTTCTGTTTGTAATATATCGTCTGGAAGCCTGTTTGTGCCACTGGACAAAAAAAAAAATGTAATTGAGATTTTTTTTATAACCTCACAATTCTTACAAAACTTTTTTTTCTTGCAATTGCAAGCTTATTCTGAGAATACAATTCAGAGAAAAAAAGTTAGAATTGCGAGTTTATATCACTCAATTCTGAGAAAATAGCAAGATGTAAACTCGCAATTACAAGAAAAGAAGTCTGAATTGTTAGATAAGGTCACAGTTACCTGTTCAGTGGCAGAAAGGGGCTGCATACTACATAATTACCTTACTTCTATTTGTTTTATTAAAATGATAATTTTATGGCTATTTTTCAAAAAGGTGGAAAGCAGTAACAATACAGAATTCTCAGTTTGTCCAAATGTTTGACTGAAGCTATAGTGAGCGGATGAAGACAGGAGGTATCCAGGCTGTATGTTTTGTGATTTGACTGAAGCTATAGTGAGCGGATGAAGACAGGAGGTATCCAGGCTGTAGGTTTTGTGATTTGACTGAAGCTATAGTGAGCGGATGAAGAGGGGAGGTATCCAGGCTGTAGGTTTTGTGATTTGACTGAAGCTATAGTGAGCGGATGAAGACAGGAGGTATCCAGGCTGTAGGTTTTGTGATTTGACTGAAGCTATAGTGAGCGGATGAAGACAGGAGGTATCCAGGCTGTAGGTTTTGTGATTTGACTGAAGCTATAGTGAGCGGATGAAGACAGGAGGTATCCAGGCTGTAGGTTTTGTGATTTGACTGAAGCTATAGTGAGCGGATGAAGAGGGGAGGTATCCAGGCTGTAAGGTTTTGTGATTTGACTGAAGCTATAGTGAGCGGATGAAGACAGGAGGTATCCAGGCTGTAGGTTTTGTGATTTGACTGAAGCTATAGTGAGCGGATGAAGACAGGAGGTATCCAGGCTGTAGTTTTGTGATTTGACTGAAGCTATAGTGAGTCGGATGAAGACAGGAGGTATCCAGGCTGTAGGTTTTGTGATTTGACTGAAGCTATAGTGAGCGGATGAGACAGGGAGGTATCCAGGCTGTAGGTTTTGTGATTTGACTGAAGCTATAGTGAGCGGATGAAGACAGGGGTATCCAGGTGGAGGTATCCAGGCTGTAGGTTTTGTGATTTGACTGAAGCTATAGTGAGCGGATGAAGACAGGAGGTATCCAGGCTGTAGGTTTTGTGATTTGACTGAAGCTATAGTGAGCGGATGAAGACAGGAGGTATCCAGGCTGTAGGTTTTGTGATTTGACTGGAGCTATACTGAGCGGATGAAGAGGGGAGGTATCCAGGCTGTATGTTTTGTGGGTGTGGCTTAAACCTTGTGATTGGATTAATGGCAGAAGAGGACCAGATGAGGTCACATGAGAAGTCGAGCCTCATACTATGATCCTGAACACTATCGCTATCGTGCTGCATATTACTCACTAATTGCACCTGTTTGCCGAGAGATACTGTGAGAAGAATTCCTGGCAGGAATTACTTGTTCATTTTATGGTGCCTAACAGAAAAATCTCCCTTAAGAAACCAAGGAAGCCAACTCTGCTCGGGTGAGTTATTTCTGGGGACATCCTTCATTGGATTCAATTTTGTGTAATTTTTTGTTTTGTATTGTGTAGTCAGGGTTTGTATCGGATTGTTTAATGGCAGAAACAAGTGAATGCACCATTTAACAACATTTAGTCACGTTTACAAGCTATCCCTGGTATCTCAAGTGTTAATGGCTTGGTACTAAATCATTACTGGATAGTATTTACATGGTAATATAAGAATGTCCAAAAAATGTTTTGTGGCAATTTAACTATAAGCATCTAAAGATTGTATTATTCTTGTATATAAAAACTTGTAATAGTGTGCAGACTTGTAAGCATATGAGAGCAGTCACATGATGTGTTTTCGTTTTTTCATTGTCTGGACTGTGTTTGAAGACAGGATACAAGCAGACATTTATTATCTGAGTGTTGTCCCCTTCTTTCGCTGTTCCTCAGTTGACCTGGTTAGACCTGAATCTGAGCTAATTATGAGGAAAGATGTCATTCCACGCTTGTAAAACAGTAGCCGAGTGTCTGTCTAGTCAAACAAGAAAACTCTGACTACTAGTTAGTGCAGATATAGTATAACCACATTCATTAGTCTGGTGTGTGTCACATACAGCCATCTGTGATGTGTTTTATCCCCGAGGCTGTCCCAGACCTTTGGAAAAGCCTGTTTGCTGTTTAATGGGAAAATAATTGTTTTTCAGAGGTAACTATTTGATTATCTGGACGATGTTGTCGAGGGGAATAGCCTGGGGTGGCTGGGGCATTCGATTAGTGAAGGTCTCTTGTATCTGTTTTTCTTTTGTCACAATTTGAACTGAAAATAACTAGTGGCTTCATTTAATACTCGGAGACCCTGAGAAGTCTAAAATAGATACAAAATATCAAATCAAGTGACATTTTAAATTACTCCAATTTAAGCACAAATAAAATACGTTATTTTTAAATTGCTTTATCTTACAAAAAATCTATCATGTTTTATAGTTGATGTGATGAACTACAGCGGTGGTTCCTCTGCTAGAGAACTGACTTTTAAAGGGTTAGTTCACACAATTTTACATTTTAATAATTTGCTCACTTTTATGTCATTCCAGACCTATTAAACTTTTGTTCATCTTCGAAAATACAAATGACTTTTTTTAATGTAACGAAACTTGAGAGATTTCTGAAACCTTGACACGAAGAATTCGGTCCCCGTGACTCTTCAGACGTGGACCACTTTTCATTCATAATTTTAAGATGTCTTAATGAACTTTTTGAAATGCAAACGTTTCGGTGGAATAGACTTTCGGTGGAGGGAAGGAAAGCTCTCAGGTTTCATTAAAAATGTCTTTGTGTTTCGAAGATGAATTTCAGGTTTACAAAACACGAGGAAGGATGTTGACAGGATTTATTTTCCTTCGGTGTCGATTAACCCTTTAATATATCCACTAAAAATCACTACTACACCAGTTGAATAAAAGTCATTGCTCGGAAGAGTGAAGTTATTTCTGAGAAAAAGAGCCGTTTGTTTGCACTTAGCAGATACAACTTAGTTTAATATTTTCTATATAATGCAATGATAAGTATCCAAATACTCTTTGGGGCTTCTGTGGGCTATTTCTGGCTGCTGCTTTTAACCTGCAGATCAGGATCTTAGATTATCCTCGTATGCCACCTGCATAGTATCAAACTCCCATAGATCCAGAAACACGTGAAACGTCCTGCTCCTTTCATTTAGCAGAATAGTAATTCACTACACTGAAGAACTGTTCTTTATTATTCTAGAGAGCTGTCAAACACATAACTTGAATGTGTGTCCTCTGATCTCTCCCCAGCATCTCTGTGAAGTAAGATAAATATGTCAAATCCACACAGTCACCACATGAACCTAACAATGCAGTCTGCTGTCTCAGACCAGCTTGGGGACCATAAGATGTCCCCTGACACAGGCCATGGGAATCACATGATGATGATGATGGTAAGACCACCAGGAGTTTAAGCCCTGTGTGTCAGTATTTAGAAAGTTCACTTGATAAAAATCCATCTTCGCGTTAAACCAAGACCTGATCATGTAATCTGTTTTAAAGTTGTTGTTCAGTGGAAGTAAGACTACGGCTTCATTAACATATTATCAGAATTGTGTCATTTATTATGGGAAAACAAAGGTTGTAAACATTGATTAATTTATTCTTTCAGCAAATGACCTTCTACTTTGGCCACAAAAATGTGGAGCTGCTATTCGCTGGGCTGGTCATCAACACACCAGGAGGTAAGATGGATTGGGTTTTTCTAAATTGGTGAAATTGAACATTTTAGATTCTTTCTTCTGTGGAAGATATTTTAAGATTTAGTTTGTAATATATCAAACAAATAACATATGAAAGGGATTTTTTTGTCCATACATTGGAAGTCAGTGTCCTCCAATGTTTAGCAAAAGTCATACAGGTTTAGAATGACATGAAATGATGATATTATTTTATTGAATTGAGTGAATTATCCACTTCAAAGTAATTCACACTGGCAGCAATTTGCGGTGACAAAACAGTAACATTATCAAAACAGTCTTATTAAATTCATTTCAAGGCAACCTTAAAGCATTGACTTGATGCACTGACTGCCAATGAGAGTTTAAATCCACAGCGCAGTGACTTGCTGACCCCCAGTGAATCACTTTCAGTGTGAACCTAACTTTACAGGGGACCTGAAATTCGATATTGAACAACTGTCACTGGTTGTTCTTTTATTACACGTAGAACAGTGGCGCTCTTGTGACTAATGCCATAAGATCCGCTTAAAGACAAATGTACTGGTTGCACAGGTTTTCATTAGTTTTAATAAGCTGATGCATCTGAATTATGCAGAATATTTTTGTTACCAGGAAGTCCCGGTTACACTGGGGTAATAAGATGAAGTATGTGACAATGTAAGGTTTGCTGGGTTTTAACCTCTCTTCATCCTGGTCTCTAGAAATGGTAGGTGCGTGCATTGGTGTGTTCTTGCTGGCTGTGTTCTATGAGGGTCTGAAGATCGGCCGTGAGTTCCTGTTGAGAAGGAATCAGGTGAACGTGCGTTACAACTCCATGCCTGTCCCAGGAGCTGATGGCACCATGCTCATGGAAACGCATAAAACAGTCGGGTCAGTGAATGTACTCATGTTTTCAGGATGCAGTGCAAAAAGATCAAAATAACCGTTTTCTTGTTGAACCTTCCTAGTCATCAGTACACAATACTATCTTTTGTAATCTTTCATTATTTTGCTGGAACTTTTCCTTTCAGCAGTTATCATGTGCTCTTCAGTTCTGTAGTGATATGGAATAGCCTCTTTGCACTCCACATGTTTCACGTGAACTACGTGACATAATAAAAGTCAAATGGGTTGTAAAAGCAATTGCATGTTGACCTTAAAGTTATAAAGACTGAAATCGGTCCATAAATCTGAACATTAGTCCCACCCAACCGTTACGGCCCAAATGAAAATAGTACATAAAAATAAGCATGATGATATAAATACATCAGAGGTGGAAAGAGTACAAAAATATTGTACTCAAGTAAAAGTACCATTACATTACTGAAATTTTACTTAAGTACAAGTAAAAGTACCAGTCTAAAAATATACTCAAGTAAAAGTAAAAAGTAGCTCATTTAAAATTTACTCAGAGTAAAAAGTACTTAGTTACATTTTAACAATGGGAGGGAAAACTGTGATAGACCAAAGATGTCAAACTCAGTTCCTGGAGGGCCACAGCCCTACACAGTGTAGATATTACCCTAATTAAACACATCTGATCCAGCTAAACTAATCATTTATGCTTATTTGAAAACTACATGGTGTGTGTGTTGGAGCAGGGTTGGAACTAAACTCTTTAGGGCTGTGGCCCTCCAGTAACACCCTCCAGAGTTTGACACACCTGGGATATGGGCCTATAAATCTCAAACTAGGTGTTTTTAATTAAATGAATCGGTTAATTAGAATAATAACACATTTGGGCTGTTACCAGGGAAATTAAATCAGTATCAACAAAATTAATCTTTGCAATGCAGAGGAAACGCAGAAGCTTCATCTGAAGAGGTATAGATGTATTACACACTGACATGAATGCATTTAGCCTCAGTTACAAATGCAGAAATAATGTTTTGATAAATAAGAACCACAAAACCATAAGGGTCCATTTTCCTAAATTGCGATTTATACATCATCTGAAAGCTGAATAAATAATATGTCCATTGATGTATGGTTTGTTATGATCGGACAATATTTGAAAATCTGGAATCTGAGGGAGCAAACAATCCAAATATTGAGAAAATCTCCTTTAAAGTTGTTCAAATTAAGCTCTTAGTTTTGATATATTTACAGTAGGAACTTTACAAAATATATTAATGGAACATGATCGTTACTTAATATGCTAATGATTTTTGGCATTAAAGAAAAATGTATAATTGTAACCCATACAATGTATTGTTGGCTATTGCTACAAATATACCCCAGCGACTTAAGACTGGTTTTGTGCTCCAGGCCAGGGTCACAAATGTTATATAGTCATTTGAAATAAAAAAATAAAAAGATACTTTAAATGTTAAATTAGAACCACCAGTAGGTGTCAGCAAGTCACTCATAAGAGAGTCATTGCGATTGAACAGAATCATTTAAACGGTTAATTCATTCAGGAACAAAACACGTCATTGCTCAGAGTCAGAGACGCAAAACTGTGTATGGAATTATTTTTGTTGTCGAAATAGAGCAAAAACAGGTAATATGATGTCTAAAACTTAAGTCTCTTAATTAACTTCTTGTTTTTTGAACTGTTGTAAAAAGCAAAACTACAGGCCTATGTAATCATGGTGATTTTTTGAGAAAAACGGCATTCTTCATGTGATGTTGACTTACTATATTAAATTATATAAATATATACATTTTCTTCTTCTATATCTTCAATTTTGTGATCATTCTAAACGCATTTTAACAGACTGAATCACGCAGTTCAACATATCGCAGTTCACATATCGCGCCTAAAAACGCGTGGAAAACGTTTGTCGCTGCTAAGCAACCATCAGCTGCGCTCTCCGTTACACAAGAAGGAAATTTCGTCACATGACCTGCGGTGCGCTTGCGGCATTCTGAAAAGTTGAGATGTTTTTATATCGATGCGGCGCGGACACGCCTGGAAAAAACGAGCGCGTCACTTCCATTATGAGCGCGCATACCGCGCGTCTACATTTGAAATAACGAATTTGAGGCGCAAAAGACGCGATATGTGAGCGGCCTCTAAATGCTCGCGCACGCACTAGTCTAATCTACTAGATTTCACGGCACACTGTTTAGAGTGATTTGTTTGGTTTTTGGCAAAATACTGATAATGTCAAATCGCACATCGTTAAAACAACAATTACTATATTATCTCAGATGATATCGCACACCCTGCACCACTGTCTTTTTGGCTCATTTGTGCAAAACCTTTTGCTAAACTGTCAAAGCTTCATTTTAACCACCAATGCAACGATGCAAGTATTTACGTTACGTTACCTCTACATGCTTGCGAAGGGCGATGTCGAGATGTTATAAGCTGCTAGTTCGGTCTCCCGAGGCAAACACAGCTTACACTGCATAAGAGCATGAATATATGGCCAGGGGTTCACTTCATTTCCTTCGAGTTCAACTTCTGCAGAGTATGACGGGGTTTGGTTTTCAGCTGGGTCTGCACCATTAACGCCTGTCTTGTTCGTCTGCATCTCTCTTGTGATTGTATCGCCAGTTTCTTCTTCTGCACATTATTTGCTGCAGTAGTTTCCACGGAGCGAATTTTTTTTTACTCAGTAACGAATGTGTTTTAAAATGTAGCGAAGTACAATACTTCACACAAAATATACTTAAGTAAAAGTAAAATTACAGATTAAAAAAATTACTTAAAAAAGTACAAGTACACAAAAAAGCTACTCAATTACAGTAACGCGAGTAAATGTAATTCGTTACTTTCCACCTCTGAAATACATGTTTGCTAAATGTAATAATTGGCCTTTATATTGTTTATATATTAGTACTAGAGCCAAATGAAATGATTCTGATATTATCTCTTATTAGATTTATAAATATTAGATGTATCAGTTTCGAACACCTTGCGCTCTTTAAACCTTGAGCTCTGATTGAAAACGTGTTCCTTTCATCGCCGCTTTTTAAATGAGCTCAGTGACCAAACAGGCGGACATAAATCAAGCCTAAACCTGTTTACACCGATCGAATCATCCCGTGTATGTAGTCATTGCCACACGAGTGACCTCTGAGAGGTAAACATGCATTTCCTAGGTTTTCTTCACACCGATGACCCAACATTTATAATCATGTAATACGCTAAACACCTGCTTCTGTTCTCTCCTCCAGCCAGCGAATGCTGAGTCTCGCGCACTTCCTCCAGACGTTACTTCACATCATCCAGGTGGTGGTCAGTTACTTCCTCATGCTGGTGTTCATGACGTACAACGGGTACCTGTGCATCTCCGTGGCGGCGGGCGCCGGCTTCGGCTACTTCCTGTTCAGCTGGAAGAAGGCAGTAGTGGTGGATATAACAGAACACTGCCATTAACCTCTCGTGTATATCCTAAAAAAAAACACAATCCCAACATACACCACAACTCTGTAGATGTAGAACACTATATGATTTTGGTAAATATCAGCCAAGTGGCTCTATTTTGATTCGTTTTATACAAATTAGCCCCGTAATTCATATCCCAACAACCGTTTATCATCACATCCTAATAATAGCAGAAGTGTGCACAGCCTATCAGTCTACCTCCATAGTATTGACCGCCACAACTGACATTATTTGTAACATCTCACAGATTATGTTTATGAAGGTGCTTCTGGGTGCGAGAGCCTTACTAAACCCTTTGCCTTAAATGAGGGAACACACGTACACCCAAGATGGCGACCGTAGACTCTAAAAGCCAAACTGGATCTGGTGGGCCCAAGCACTAGTGGTGGGAGGGTGTTTTTTTTATTTTGAGGTTGTTATGGCCAAGTGTTTCAAATCGCTGAAACGACCGTTAATAATCAGTGACCATTGTTTAGACATAAACGCTGGACTGAATGATGTTTGCACAAGAAAGAGAGGTCTTGGGTTTGCAGAGTTTGAAGTCGAACTTTGCTCCCTTTGGAGTGCTTAAGTAAATAAGGGGAGATTAGTGGAAAATAAATTATATCTGATGCCAGTGTCGCCAATTTTGTTTTCTAATTTATATTTGTAACACTCAGCTGTACTTGTTATCAATGTTTCTGGCAATCTTTATGTGGATCATTTTACGTTATGACATTTTTAAATGGAAAAATTGTGATGTTGAGCAAATCATGAGTTACTGGGTCTCGTAATGTGAATTTGTGGAAATTGATGATAGTTATACTCCTTAACTGAAAGGAGTGTTCCTTTTACGTACAGGACCCAATAAAAGTGCCCAAAGAGTCTCAATTGCTTGTAAACACAGCTTTCTTACGGAGAAAAATCGCCAGCCCACATGTTTTAAACCAGTAAGCATATGGGTTTTAGAAGAAAGCCGGTTTAAATGTTTTTTGTTCCTTTTATTATTTTTTCCCTGTAATCTCCAGATTTTCTTTAAGCAGAAAAACTATTCTAAAAGAATGAAATAATCACATGTTTTTGTAGGAGTTGTCACTTTGTAGAATTGGATCTGAGGTTCTGTTTTCCATCACAGGGGTTATTCATGACAGATTTATTCAAAACAAAGCAAGTTGTCATCGTGTAAGAGGGGAAAAACTCCAATTGTAGACTGAGCCTCATTTCCGGTGCTGTGGCAGTGTTAAGAGTTCTTAGTTTGTTTACAGTTCAGTCAAGTCTGTAAAGTAATGTACTGTAATTATAAAGATGAATAAATATTGTATGATTTCAACGATACCTTGACCACCTCATTTATAAGCCAAGCTGTTTTTGATGATCGGCTCACCTATGAAATGGTTCTTGTTGTATTTACAGTAAAGCTAAAAAAAACACAATTTCCCACATCCAACTAACAAGATTTTATTTACTCGAGTAGATCAAGTCCTTTGCAATCAGTTATCACAAACACCGTTAACCAAACCCAGAATGCATGTGCTTTCAGTCCATTTCAGGTCAGGCATTATCAAATCATAATACATGAGTGTGATGCAGATTCTCAAGACCTTGTAGTCCGTCATTTCATGTTTGCGAATTGTCAAAACTGAAGGTTCCCAAAAAGTGAGGGTAATGTGTTAGGCTTTGGGTGGGGTTTGTAACCGATTCGCTCGTGGATCATCTGCTCCCTGGTCTTCCCGTCCGTGCCGCCACCCGATGCGCCGCTCATCTCACTGGATGTGGCAACACCAACTACATCCACCTCATCCCTCTGTTTCTTTCGATTCTAGACAGACATGAGTAAGAAACGTGGAGATTATTAGAACAAGATCAACCTTTACTTTGTCTTTATCTAAGTGCATTTTGTAGATCTTAGCACACACATTTGCTGAAATATGCTATAGAAAAATCATAATTTCCTGCTCAAACCAGATGCTATTGCAGAGTTTCACACATGGTATTTTCACGTTGTATCTTTACTGTTGGCTACCTCAAACTGGTTTAGGTGCTTGGCCATGCTGGCAAAACCTCAATGTACGCAAGATGGAAACCAGATGTCATTGTATAATTTGACAGACATTCTGCTACCCGCGAGTCTCAGTACCCGAAGGAATAGCAGGTGAGGGACTCGAGTGAGTGAATGTACAGCACACTTCTCCACCTACAATAACCACGACTTGTGTGGCCTACAGCTGAAATTAGTAGTATTTGTTCACAACATGAATACTATGTCCTATGCAGAATCCACCTTTTTTTCTAACTAAACTGCATTTTAAATCACGAGGCACTTCTGGTTTGAGGAAGTTCCTCTTAAAAAGACTGAAACAAATCATTTAAAATCATCAAAATGCGCTATAATAATCCTTCTCCGTCTGAATGAGCTGTACATTGTCCATCATGTTATATTTTCAGATGTCGGGAGAATGATGTTACACTTGGTCTTTTTTTTTATATGACATGTTATTAGGTGCTCTTTAGTTTGCAGAATTTCTGACCCATGATTATTTTCATCAGCATTTGTAGTCTGCTTTTCCAATCTCATATGCAATATGTCTTATTAATTCACTGGATTGCACTCGTGTTTCTCCCCTAATCCTGACATCTCGTTCCCAGTTTAGTTTCTTTCAGTGGTTGAAGGGTGAATAGAATTGTCCCCTCATTGTACCCAGTTTTTGAAAATGATAATTGCTGACTGTTTACAGTTTAAGAGAAGCTACTCTCATAATTTAACTTTAAAACGTGGATACACCAGTTTATTCTAGTACATTATTTTACAAACAATCTCAGAAGCATTCAGTTCTTTAGCTTGCTTTGCCTGCTTCTTAATGCTTGACTGAGCTAGGTTTCTCCTGGTGTTTTTCCCTCCCTTCCTGATGATTCCTTACCACTGTTGCATGTATAATACCAGTCCCTTTAATATATCGATAGTTATTGAACTGAGTTAAATCAATATTGAACTAACCAAAACATAAATAAAATTTCTGTCTGCTGTAGAGCGGTTTACACTGAACTCGTTTCAAATTCCCCCAAAATATAAAAGATTAAAATTTTTGAGTTTAGTAATGTGAAGCTGCTTTGAAATACATGTACATTGACTTTAGATTTAAAACTTTTAGTGTGGAAAACCCTTTAACACTTGGATGTTTCAATTAGAGATCGACCGATATATCGGTTTACCGATATTTTATTTACCATTATCGGTTTAAAAAAATATATATTTTATTTTTTATTAGTCACATACACAATTATACGGAGTATAACCAGCAGTGAAATGTGTTCTCAGCATTTGACCCATCCAAACACACACCTGGAGCAGTGGACACACACACACACCTGGAGCAGTGGACACACACACACACCTGGAGCAGTGGACACTGTTCACTCAGGAGAAGCTCCAGCACAACCACCGCATGTAACTTTTAACAAGATTCACTTGTTTGAAACACGCTTAATTATATTAACATTTACTATAGAACCATTATTTCGCCAATAAACATCTAAATAAATAAATCTCTAAGTTAATGATTTGTTATCTCCGCGAGCGATCGCAGTTTGAGTATAGTTCTGTGTAAATAGATAAACCGCACTGTCGGCAGTTTTCATAATTTAGAATGACAAAAACATTTTAATAATTCTGATAAAACATGCAGTTAAGAAATGCAATAAAATACGCTGTTTTGTTTGTTATAGCTTATTTCAATATTCAAGATAATATTATCCAGTGAATTATTCTTCACTCTTTAGTCTATTAAACAGCTTATAAACCTAAAACTAATTTAAAATGAAGTTGATATGACTTCTGTCCTTTATTTTCTCCATTTGAAAACATTAGACATTATTTTGCTTATTGTTAATATCAGTGTTGCTGATGATGTTTTTTATAAATAAAATATTTTTATTGTTGTAATTTGAAGATTAAATTTGACATGAAAGAATGTTAATTTTCAACAGTTTTTTGTTGTTAAGATGACTGAAAGTGAAGAATGGATTTACTTCACTCTGTTATTTATTTACTTTATAACAGTAAATAAATATCGGTTCTGCATATCGGTTATCGGGTACATAAACGTACAAATAATCAGTATCGGTTGTAAAAAAAAAAATCTATATCGGTCGATCACTAGTTTCAATATTATTCTCTGTAAACTAATTTGTGTAGAACGCATCTCTTAAACACAGTCCTGTGAAGAAGTGAAGTGACTGCAGGAGCATCTGCACTTCACCTCCAGCTCTTTCTTGACGCTCTCGAACTCCTCCGTGTCATCGAGCTTCAGCTCCAGGCGCGTGGGTTTCCTGCGCAGCATCTTCACAGCCCGGCCTGATAACAGCTGAGAGTCAGTTACTGTGCCTAAACCACTTAGCTATGTATACAGCGCTATTATAGATATGTGGGATGAACCTTTTAATTATGCGGGACTCTAATTCACGTCTCGAGGAAATTAATGTTGGCATAGTTTTTAGGAAAGTACTATCAATGCAGTGCAGTCGCGCTGATGACTGCAATACCAACATCTGTATACATAGCACAAATCAATATTTAAAGTTTAGCATCGTTAAATAATGCATATACCGTAAATGTAATGAATCGAGTCCTGCTGCAGCAATATAACGTATTGTTTAGCAGCTACATGCTAACTAGCTTTGAACTCTCGAGCCTTAAACGATCACAAACAGCAGAGTATTGAAATAAGCAGGCTATCGTTTATTTTATTCAACATGACAGATTAATGGCAAACAATTAAAACTGAAATCTAACTGTTTGACAATACGCTACTTACCGCAATCACACACGCTTGATCTCCATTGGAAGCCCGGTAGGGAATCATGGGAAATGAAGTCATCGCGCGCATAGAAAAGTACGGTGGCCGAGAGAGCTGCAAATAGAAAAAAACACCTGCAAATTAAGAAAACAACTTCATAAATGTGACAACATACGCGCTACAAATGCTCACCACACAACCAAACAAAGAAAAGCGCTGCAATAAAATGGTTTATTTGTTTGTGTTGTGAGCATTTGCAGCACCTGCTGTCAATCTGATGAAGTTGTTTTCTAGATTTGCTGTGCCTTTTTCTGTTTGCATGTTTTATGAAGCTGCAGCGCGTTGAGCTCTCTCGCCACCGTACATTAGGGGCAATGAAAGAGAGGAAAAATCAGCTGAACTAGCAATTGAAAAATTGAAGTAAAAGTAAAAATGTCAAAATCTTTAGGAAAAAGTGTTACTTTAGTCCGGATAGAAGTCACGAGAGAATGTGTCAGTGGGATAGGGAAGCTAATGAAGATATTTATATAGGCTACCATTCAAAATAAAGTTGTTTCTGTGAAGAACTGGGGAGGAACCAGGAGAGAAATAGCGACGACGAGAT
Organism: Oxygymnocypris stewartii; assembly: GCA_003573665.1. Lineage (NCBI taxonomy): Eukaryota > Metazoa > Chordata > Actinopteri > Cypriniformes > Cyprinidae > Oxygymnocypris > Oxygymnocypris stewartii. The sequence continues at coordinate 421,709 of QVTF01022538.1, forward strand.
TAAGAATTGGACATCTCACATAATCTGGGCCCGTATTCACAACACATTTTATCTTACCACTAAGAGTTCTCCTAAGTAACAATTTTTAGCTCAGAGTTTCTCTTAAAACATATTCACTAAGCTGCTGAGACCAAGAGTGAGGCCGGTGTTGACCTCGTTGCTATGGATGACGTCAGCATGCTTCCTAACCATGCACACGGTGATTGACTGAGCGCAATATTATGTTAACATTTTCAAATAAAGGGTTAGAAATAAAATGTTAATTGTCACATTCAAATAAAGATTTTAAAACGCAGGCTAAGTGTCACTAATTAAACGTATATGTTCAGCTAAATGTATGCTTCTCGTAGCGGATATGCATAAAAACTGCTTTTTGATCAACAGAGTAGAATAATCATGGCTGATAGTAAGATATGAAGTTTAAAAGAAAACCAAACTGGACGCAAGAACAGCTGTTACTTCTTGCCCAGCTGCTTAATGAAAAGGATATAATCAAAGGAAAATGTGAAGTTGGGATAACCTCCAAACCCTATGATACATTTTTAAAAGCTCATTATCGTCAAATGTTTCTAAAATGTTTATATTCTGAGGCAGATTGCAGGTGTTGTGCCACACCGGCAACAACCATTTCAGGATAGTTGTGAGTTGGTCTTAGTTAGGAGTCCTCTTCACTGCTCCTAACGTTTCACAGATCTGGGAGCTAGTTTTAGCGCTAAAACACTTTGTGAAATACTCTTAGAGCAAACATTTTGGAGTCCTTTAGGACATAACCACTATTATTAAGATTTTCTCCTAAATCAGGATGTTTGGAGCTACGTTTAACCATAAGATGTTTTGTGAATACGGGCCCTGAACAGTACTCAGGGACCTACAGTATCGGGGCGCATCCTAACGGTTTATTTCCTGAGTAGCCAGGTATTAGAAACAGAAGATATGAGAGCAAAGGAGAAATATGATAGAAGAATCAAGAAGAGGGGGGTCCCTGCTGAAAAAAACTATAGAATCCTGCCCAAAACACAATAGAAAATGTAATGGTTATAATGGGAATTGTATTGGTTATAGTGTAAACTATAATGGTGTCTACTGGTATGTGATGGATTATATTGGGGGGATGTTAAATCCTATTGGAAAAATGCCTAAAACACACTACAAAAATGAATTTTGTAATGGTTTTACTGGAAAAAGCTAATGGTTTATAATGTTTTTTTAATGGAAACCACTGGAATTTCTGTGATGGTTTCTATTGGGCTTATATTGTTTTTTTAGCAGGGTTGTCAGGAACAAGTACAAGATTCAAGATTTCAAGAGTGATATACTGAAATGTGGTGTGAATGAACAAGGCAGAAGAAGTATTTGTAATTTCTTTATTAGAAGGGGGCTGATGAGGAGAATGTGACAAGGATACGGAGATCTGGAATAAGAGTAATCCGGGAGGTGGCAGTAATGCAACGCTCTTGGATGCAAGCCGCCCTTAAACCCCAAGAAAGAAGAAGAAGAAGAAGACTGGCGGATATGACGACATAAAGTGCGCCGAGTAGCCCGCGTCGTGTGGTCGTGTTTGTAGATCATACATATTAGATTTTATATAGACAACATTTAAAAAAAAAAAAAGCTATTTGTGGTACCTTAAGCTGGTTTTCCAACCGCCATTAAACATACAAAAAAAAGAAGCTAGTTGTGCGTTTGTGAAAGGATAAAGGTGAGCGAAGAGTTAGTTATGTTCGGTAAAATTAGTTTCTGAACACCCTGCAAAAAGTAACTTACTTTGGTAACGTTAACGTTACAGAATCTATAATATGGTATTAATAGAATACTGAATGATTGTTGTATTCATATACAATGACATGGGCTTCGAAGTAATTAATATAATATCACAGTAACTTACTAACGTTACCACAGTAACTTACTGTTTTGTTAGTTAAGGAGCACAAGTTATTTAGCCAACTGACATTGGATGGTGACCGGTATGTCCTATCGTTTTCTGAGTTTGTGTCGTCCAGAAATCACATTTCAGCGCTGTAAGATAACGTTTTATATATAATCATCCAAACTTAAGTTAGGTTGGTTAATAATGTACGATGTAGAACTGGCCATACATTGTTTGTAAATAAGATACTGTGATTTAAAATGATGCCTGTTTTTAAAATCAGATAGTCTGGGATTGTTGGACTGACAGTTGCAAAGATGTCGGATGAAGACGAAGCTCCAGTTGTGAAGAGGGCGAGGATCTTCTATGGAAGCCTTGAAGAAAAGGAGAAGGAGCGTCTCAGCCGTGAAGGAACATCTACCGCGGCCAAAGATGCCGTTAAAGCTGGCATTAAGGCTGGAAATATTAATATCTCCGGCGGTAAGTTTGATATTTCAAGATAGCAGATGTTATTATCAGAACCCAAACTGCAAACCACCAATTTCTAGAAAGTGTTTAACTCTAAGCCTACTGTAGCACATTTCATTGGCATTTCTAAAGCCTCTAAATTAGCAACATGATTGAAACTGTGCTGAAAATGTTGTTATACAGAATCTGCTACATACCTTCTTTTGTCTAGTTTATACTTTCAAGCAGGTAAAACGCTTTTTAGTTTGTTTGTTTTTTTATGTTCCCATTTTTATAAATTAAACAATAGTAGCTTTTATATTGTTAGTGATACTTCAAGATTAACTCTTGCTGGACTGAAGAAATTTATTTGTTTTTAGAAAAATGTAAGAATCAAGTACAGTAATTTATACTTTAACAAGTCTTACCCAAATTTGATACATTGTGCTTTTGAGAAACATTTATTTCTTAATTTCTCAATTATTTTATTGCATTGAATTATATAAAAGCTAAAGAACTTTGATCATAAAACTAAGCCCATAAAACTTGAATATCATCTTACTAAAGCCCTATTCGCACGGGATTAGTATTACCTGGTGACCTCCAGTCATGTGTAATAATTACAGAGGTTGTCTGATCTTAATCCCGTGCGAATCGGCCATGTCTGTAATCTGTAAAGGAAAAATTCCCCTACAAATGACCTACCATATTTCGCCGAGCACCGAGGTCCTGTGATAATATTAGTCCCGTGTGAATCGACATCTCTGTGATTTGGCCTGCATTTAGCTGGTCGTATATCATTTTCGAGGTTTTTGTTTCATGTACACAATGGGGGGGGTCATTTCAAGATCACACAAGGTCCACAGATAATACTAATCCTGTGCAAAAACAAAAGTGGGAGTTATAGAGTGACGTTTTATACCAAATTGCATATTTATGCTCAGTTTGGGCCTATATATAGTTTTTTCCTCAAACATTAGCGCCAAGTTTTTTTATTGTATCATATTATACAGGCCATAAAAGCCTTAAGGTGTGTTCACACATGACGCGAATCGCACAAATGATTTACATGTTAAGTCAATGCAAAGACGCGAAAGACAATCCTGCGGCGCTATTCGTGCGAATTAGGCGGCGCGAATCGCGCGAGTTGAAAAATCTTTGAATATCCAACTTTGGTGGATATTCGCACTGCGTTAACCAATCAGGAGCTTGCTCTAGCAGTGACGTCATTACGAGCGGAGGCAGAAAATCCAAAACAACAATGGAGGACAAATTTATTGTGGTTGTATGTGGGTACCCGGAGCTGTATATACAGCTTCATACATTTACAAAAAACAGGTATACATTTCGCAACGAGACTGGAGCTGCCTGGCAGAAGCCCCTCCCATGACGCGAATTCGCATCTGTTGTGTAGTGAATTTCATGTGCGAATGGCACGAATTTCTCGCACGAATGGCGCGAGTAAACTCAAAATGTTCAAGCGTCCAACTTCGCGCCTGGTGTGAACGCACCTTGATGCATCAAACAGAATTCAAAACATAAAACTCATGCAAACCTTTTTTTTTTTTTTTTTTTCAAATGTCAGCTTTTATAGAGTTAATCTGTGACAGTTTGTGACAGGAAATTATGTTTGTTTCTTTTTCCTCTCCTCAGGTGAGTCTATGGAGATGGAGGAACATGTGAGTGAGCGACAGGCTGAAATGCTGGCAGATTTTGAGCGAAGAAAGAGAGCGAGACAAATCACAGTCTCGACTGATGATGTAGAGGTCAAGGCCTGCCTCCGAGCTCTTGGCGAGCCAATCATGCTGTTTGGGGAGGGGCCTCCAGAGAGACGAGAGAGGTGGGTGTCTAGATTTTTGTGACTATTGGTAAGTCTTGCCGCATATTCTGGGCAAGTCAAGAATTGCCCACTTAGATGTGAAAACCAGACGTTTTACCAGCTGACCGACAAACAAAAGTTCTCTATCATAGGTTCACTTACGCTGCGTGAAGCTTTTCACGCTTTGGGAACGCCTCCTGCGTGACCGATGTCTGAAGCCCTTATAGAATCACGCTGATTCATTGGCTGATGGCGCGATGCCGCCCCTGACACACTCACGTCGTCAGCTTATACTGGCGAACGCACCATCTACTCCTCCGATTTCTCTGTCTTCACGAACAGCCATACTGCCCTTCGGTTTTGCGATTTTCTGGCCCAAAAATATCATACTTCGGACACAGATTCTCCATTTACACTTCGGCGACTGCCTACAGTGGAACTTTGTTCTCCTCGCGGTGAAGTGCCATGGAATATAGCTGTTGTCACCTGCCGTGTGCTCGATTTATCGCGAGCGATGACCAGCACAGTAATTGTGTTAAGTGTTTGGGGTTTTCGCATGCACGCGATGCGGTTTATGGGGTTAAGCCTCGGTGGCCTCTTGTGAGTCCGCAACCTGGGGTTCGGATGTTGATCTCGAGGCTATGGAGAGTAAGCAGACAGGCCTCGCCTCTTCTCTCCCTCCCTTGCCCGAGCACGTGCGCGCGAATTCACCGGTTGAATTCGCGCATGAATATCTTTATCCCAGCCCGGGGGCACGTGACACCATTTCCTTCGGGCTAGATGATATTCTGTTAACAGCAGCCTCCGACTCAGAGGATTGCGGACCTGCTTTAGCGGATGCTCTCTCGCCTAGCGGCCTATTCTGAGCTTGTGGACGTGCTTTCGCGCGCCACTGAGAAGCTCGCGCTGGATTGGTCCGACGAGCCCCACGAGTCTCAGGCTTCGAAATTCGACGAGCGGTTCCTTAGCGGCCCAAATTCCAGGCCTGAACGGAGGAAGCTCCCGTTTTTCAGTGATCTGCATCAGGAGATCTCCAGATCCTGGAAACAGCCGTTTTCCTCCCGCCTTACTAACGCTGCAGCTGCTGACTTCACCAACCTTGTGGGTTCTGTGGAGCAGGGTTACACCGCCATGCCTGTGGTAGAGGACACTTTGGCCTCCCACCTTTCACCCTCTTTGGCGCCTTCCTGGAAGTCCCGCCCCCTCCTTCCGACTAAGCTATGTTGGACCTCTTCCGCCCTTATCGGAAAGTCCTACATCGCGGCCGGTCAGGCAGGCATGGCCCTCCACACGATGGCCATCCTTCAAGCCTACCAGGCGGACGTGCTTAAGGAGATGGACGAGGGGACTGGTCTGACTCCAGAGGCTGTGAAAGAGCTGCGCAGAGCCACTGACTTGGCTCTCAGAGCCACTAAGCACACCGCACGTGCCGTGGGACGCTCTATGGTGGGTTCATTGACCGCAGAACGCCATTTATGGCTGAATCTCACAGAGATTCATGAAAAGGAGAAGGTGTTCTGGACGCACCATCTCACAGTCTGGATTATTCGGGGAGGCGGTTAGCTCTGTAGTGGAAAAGTTCCGCTCCGCTAAGACGCAATCGGCTGCTCTTAAGCAGTTTATGCCCATGAGGACGAGGGAGCATTCCACTCACCCTTCCTCTTTGTCTAGGGAGCAATCGCTACCCAGAAAGGAGCCTTCTGGCAGGAGTGGCGCCCAGGCTGCGCACCCTCCCCCAACTACGGTTTGGGGAGCCCGTGGCCGGCCCTTCCCTCACCAGCGACCACGCAGACGAGGCCCAACAGGCCTGCCGCTTCGGCTCCTCCGAGTCGTTCCTGACCTTCAAGTCGGAATGAGGAGAGCCGCTTCACCGCAAAAGTGTATCTGCCCGTCTCAAACGTGCTCTCCTCACTCAGATCTGTCACAACCACCCCTCGAGGTTTGGTGTGCAGAACGAGTTAACCCTCGTTTTTCCTCGGTCTGGCAGTTGGGGGACGCATTCGTCTTTCCCCCTCTACAGTCCGTCCTTTTGCCGCCAGTGGGCCACGTGTTGGGGGACACAGTCGGTTCTCTCCTGCAGCATACGGACCCCGTGCCGGCCACCTTTCAGTCCAGCACTTCACTCTCCATCAACCCAAACAAGGACGCCGAGGGCTTTCCTTCATGGTGGCCTGAGGCCCATTCTGGATCTGCGGCGTCTGAATTTTTCCCTTTACAAAGGGAAGTTCAAGATGCTGACGATGAAAACCATCATGTCTTAGATTCAAGGAGGGGACTGGTTTGTCACTATCGACCTAAAGGATGCATATTTTCACATCCAGGTCGTTCAGCGACACAGGAAGTTCCTTCGGTTTGCCTTTGGAGGGAAGGCTTACCAATACAAGGTCCTGCCCTTCGGCCTGGCCTTGGCGCCGAGAACGTTCACAAAATGCATGGATGCTGCACTGGCCCCTTTGAGGTTCCAGGGCATTTGTGTGCTGAACTATCTGGAAGACTGGCTCATTCTGGCTCACTCCAAGGAGCTAGTAAGTCATCACAGAGATATTGTTCTCCGCCACATCCATTCTCTTGGCCTCAGAATGAACGCCAAGAAGAGTTTGCTCCTCCCATCTCAGCGAACCGTGTTTCTGGGGGTTCATTTGGATTCCATTCAGATGCAGGATCATTTGGCTCCTGCCCGGATATCCAATTTTACAGCATGTCTGGCTGTAAAGCTAGGCCGTCATGTCTCTGTAGGTACTTGCCGCAGGCTGCTAGACCTCATGGCAGCGGCCTCTCCTGTGTTGCCCCTAGGGTTGCTTCACATGAGGCCATTCCTTTGGTGGATGAAAGAGCTGAGGTTACACCCCACTATACCAGCCACTCGCCTTATCAGGGTGTCGCGCTGTTGCTCTCGACCCCTTTTACAATGGCGGGATCCTGCTTTTCTCCAGAGCGGGGTGAGAATGGGTGCGATCCACCGTCGCCATATGATCACGACGGACGCATCAATGACGGGCTGGGGCACGGTCTTCGTGGGCTTGCCACATCGAAATTTCGGATTTCTCACTGGGTGAGAGATGCCATTTCGCTGGCTTATGAGGCGCAGAACCTTCCTTCACCTCTTAGTCTTCGGGCGCATTCTACTAGGGGCGTAGCCTCCTCTCAAGCTCTTTTTAGGGGGGTACCCCTGGAGGATATTTGTGTTGCGGCATGATGGTCCTCTCCGCACACCATTGTCAGATTTCTATATAATGGGGATTTTCACTTTTGAAGAAATTACTGATTTTGAACATGGCATATATATTTGAAACTAACATTGGTCTACATTTATTTAATGCTGCAAAAAGGAAGTTAAATAGTGATATTGTAAAATATTATTAAAGTTTAATTTAAATGTTACCTATTCCTGTGGTGGTAAAACAGAATTTTCACAGCTATTAATCCAAGTGTCACATGATCCTTCAGAAATAATTATAATATACTGACTTGTGCTCAAACTTATCATCACACATGAAAACAACTGTGCTGTTTAATTGTTTTGTATAAATCTTGATACAGTTTGTGCAACATTATAAATATTATTCAGTTTGAATCAATTTAATTCATCCTTGCTCAATAAAATAAATATTCATTAAAAAAAGTACCAAACCATTGAAAGGTGGTGTACTTCTGCACATTGTCTGACATTACATAAACACCATATCTAAAAGTACAGAATAAAACTGAAAAAAATCTATTTTCCGTTTTAGTGGTTTCTGACTATTTTGTTTTTTCCTCAGATTGAGGAGCATTCTTTCAGTAGTTGGTCCTGATGCCTTGAAGAAATCAAAGAAAGAGGATGAAAAAGCAAAACGGACTCAAGATGAGGTAAGAACACCTGTTTGGTTTGTTCTGTATCCTAATTTCAGGAAGTTATAGTAGACTGTCATAGATTTGAATTGCTAATGGAAGGTGATTGTCTATGCATGTGTTCTGTGCAGTATCAGCAGACGTGGTACCACGAAGGACCTTCATCTCTAAAAGAGGCACGTATTTGGTTAGCCAAGTATTCCCTGCCCAGGTAAACAGAGGACAGAAATGATTTTCCTGTGTCTAACAATCTCAATATAAAATGCATGTATTGTATATTTTAAAAGCTAGTTTTGTGTTTTTGTTTGGTTCTCCAGAGCAGTGGAAAGGTTAGATGCTGCAAGGGCACAAAGAGAGATTCCAGAGTCTACAAGAACAGTTAAACAGCAAGAGCTTCACAAGAACCTACGGGTATGCCAAGAACGTGGAAAAAGGCACAGGCTTGTGTTAGCATTTTCTTTCACTTTTAATGATATAATTTCTGTTTTATTTAGAATGTGAATAACTTCTGCAGCCAAATTGGTGATGACCGTCCAATATCTCACTGCCAGTTTAGCCCCAACTCTAAGCTGCTTGTGACGGCATCATGGTATGTTTTACTTTATACTTAAAGATGTGCTATTTATTCATATTTATACGTCATTCACAAAAACATTTGTTTTAAGATTATTTACAAATGCTTTGTATGCTAGTGGGAATCATCGATTTTAGATTTCCAAACATAGCTTTCACAAGTATTGTAACAATCCAGTGAGATTTCTGTATGAACAAGGAGTCCTACAACAGAAGCTATGACCCACACACACACACACGTGAACATGCTATCAATGAGACAGCCTTAATTAAATTACATGACGAGACAGAAGCTACTCAATAAAACTGTGGCTACTTCTCCAAGATGCTTTGAACAATCTACCTTTACCTAGGCACTTCTTGCAAAGTGAGAAGGCTTTCAAAAGTAGTTTATGCTTATCAGTAAACTTACATTAACTAATAAAAAAATTTAAACGAATAAAAAAGTGACCATTTTGCTTATAAGATAGAAGGAATTTTGCTGATACACTTTAACAGTTTTATTATTTGCAGGCTGGTTGGTGGCCATAAAGTCTGTTGTAGGACTTGTTTGACCAAAAATTCTCTGGATTAACCCCTTATCTGTCAAAGATCAGCGACGGCCTTAGATAAATGATGTTTCTCTTTAACAGCACATTAAAACATCACACTCTTACATTAATTACAAAAAAAGATGTTTGGAAACAAAACATTTTTTTCTAAATAATATTTTTAAATATATGCTTGAGCATGGATTAAGAAGCATGTTTTAAAAGGCGTGTTATGTTTGGTATAAAACATGTATAAAATATTACTTTGTTGTAGGAGCGCTCACTCAGGGACTTTAGTAAGATTGTATCAGAAAAATATTTTATATATATGTTAATTAAAAAGAAAATTGTTTTTATTTTGTGTTTATGTAACTTGTATTAATCCAACTCAGTTTTTGCCACGCAGATAGCCTTAGATGCTGACATGGAAATAAATAAAAATAACTACTACTTTGTTGTAGGAGTGGCTTGTGTAAATTGTGGAAAGTCCCAGATTGTACACTTGTACGCACATTAAGAGGTAAATATAACAAATATGTTCTGTAGTGCTTAATCTTGAAGTTGTTTTTTTGTTTTTATTCCTGTTTACAACTTTTACCCCTGGATTCATTGAAGGTGAACTCTTCTTTCTCAGGTCACAATACCAACGTGGGAGCGATTAGCTTTCACCCTCAAGCCACACTCACTCTCGAGGAGTCAGATGTCAATATGGCCTCCTGTGCTGTGGATGGATCTGTTAAGCTCTGGAGTTTAGACAGGTGTATATTATTAGTATTCATTAATATTTCGGTCTCAATTTCTGAAGTAAAGCAGTGTAACATTTACCTGTTCTTATGTGTAGTGATGAGCCTATAGCAGACATTGAGGGGCACTCTATGAGGGTAGCTCGGGTGACCTGGCATCCCTCTGGACGGTTTCTGGGAACAACTTGGTATGAATGTTGTTGTTTTTTTAGTTTGATATATTTTTAGAGGTAAATTCAAAACAATGGTATACATATTGGTGTTGGGATAACTTTTCTGTCATATTTAACGGATTTGACTTTATTTTTATTAGCTATGATAACTCATGGCGACTTTGGGATCTTGAAGCCCAAGAAGAAATTCTGCATCAGGAGGGTCATAGTAAAGGTGTCCATGACCTGCACTTCCACCCAGATGGCTCTCTGGCGGGAACTGGGTAAGGGCCTCGCACTGAACCCTGAGGCACTCCACTGTTTTTGTAAAGGAACAAGCACAACACAAGTCTATACAGTTACTTTGATGCTCTTAGGAGTCCAAGTATGTTTAGTGTAAGACCAGCCAAATAAAAAAATGATCTTTAATCCATCATACATGGTTCCCAGTCTTAACCCTGATTCCTTTGATTGCAGTATTGGTCCTGCAATATTCGCATTACCAATGAACCACTTTGTCTTACACAGTATTTTGTGATTGTTCATTCAGTCTGCTTTTGATTTGTTTTAATTATATTTTTTGTATAATTTAATTATATAATGTTTGATTGGTTGTATGAAAGTATTTGTATTTGGCTTATTAATCTTTCATTTGTTGTGTTAATGTTATTCATACAGTGGTTTGGATGCATTTGCTCGTGTCTGGGACCTGCGGACTGGTCGTTGTATCATGTTCCTGGAAGGCCACCACACAGAGATTTATAGCATCAATTTCTCACCAAACGGGTAAGTAAAAGAAAGGGCATATGACTATTTAAAAGATTTAGTATGGATCGTTAGTGGTATTTGAGCTTTATTTGATAATTAACCCAAAATCTTCCTTCTACAGCTTTCACTTGGCAACAGGAAGTGGAGATAACACCTGTAAAGTGTGGGACCTTCGTCATAGAAGGTGTATGTACACAATTCCTGCCCATGAGAACCTTGTGTCTTCAGTCAAGTTCCAACGTAAGTAGTCAAGAGGACATTTATTTTCAGTCATTGAGAGATTCAAACATAAAAATACTCATCCTATACTCACACGTCTTCTCAGCACCCTCAGTAAGTTCCCCAAATAAAAAAGCACTGTGGACATTCAGGAAAATGGACACAGCGGTCCTGTGTCTCAGTGGTAGAGCATTGCGTTAGCACAAAAGGTTGTGGGTTCAATTTCCAGGGAACACATACTGACAAAAAAAGTATAGCCTGCTTTGGCTAAATGCATAAATATAAAATGTTACACTAAAGAAAAAGTCACATGGGTTTTGGGTGAACAAATATTTAATAGGATTTCCGTGGGTCCATAGGTCTTACTGACTGTCTGAGTGAATGAGTCATTTGCCTCAACTGAACTTGCAAATTTGAGTAACATTTTTGCAGTGTCAATATTAACAGTCTTTTCCTTTTAGCTAACGATGGGCATTTTTTGCTAACTGGTGCATATGACAACACAGCCAAAGTGTGGACCCATCCTGGCTGGTCACCTCTGAAGACTCTGGCGGGTCATGAAGGGAAGGTCATGGGGCTTGACCTTTCACCTGACGGACAGCTCATTGCCACCTGCTCTTATGACCGAACCTTCAAACTCTGGATGGCGGAATGAGATTCTGTTTGTCTTGATGCTTTTTCATGTTTACATTTTTTCAAGTTTAGTTTTAAAGCGTTGGAAAACAACAACGGAGATCTTTAAATTAGAATTTGATTGACAGCGTGGTTCAATTAAAACAGAATTACAATCAAATGTTCCCCACAGTTTGAATTGTTGTACCAAGCGACTCTTTTTCTAGTGGATTGTTTAAGATATGAAATCCAATCTGGCCATTCTTGAATTGTCTCATGTCCATGTATCCTATTGCATTTTGTGACGGAGTTTTGCAGAATTTGACATATTACTGATCCGCTGGGTATCCAAATAAAATGTATTTTCTTGTCCCAGGCAATTCTGTAAAGGAATCTGTGGTTTCCAGACAGTGGGCTAGCCACTGTAAAATGTGTGTGTGAATCTAGCACCACCAGCAGCAGAGCAGGCAGTGCTTGCAACAAGGGCTTCTGTGGAAGCGATGCTCTGCCACTGCCACATTGGCCCATGCTGAGGGTGGTTGATCTGTGATTGGCTGCTTTATAAAGGAGGGCTTGGTCTCCAGCGGTGCTTTCTGGCTGTAGGTTCGCTGGTTTTCCACTTCAGCTTTAACCCCCAGAAAAGCTGCCAGGTCTAGGTCTAGACCAGTGGCGCCCCCGCGAGGTAGAGGAGTGTTCTGCCGGCACTGTGGACAGGGGATCCACATCTGGGGGGGGGACAGCACAACAGTTACAAACATCTGACACTGCCCAACTGTGGTGTGTGATGCAGTGTATCAACTATGAGAATTAATAATTCAAATCACGTTTACATAATACAGATGGTTTCAAAACAACTTGCAAAGTTCTTCAGTTTTGAATGCAATTAAACTAATACAATTTAATTTATATTTATAGCAGTTCTGAAAAGATAATTTTGTCATTGTCAGCTTAATTTAGTTTAGTGACAATGGTTTCAATATCGCATTAAATGTTCATTAGTTATGAATCAAATTCAGTTTTATTATACAGAAGCTCTATATAAGATCATTATTCTGATCATGTTGTTTCAGTGCTGATTCGGTTTAGTTCAATAATAGTGTAAAGTTAATTAAGTTATAAAACAAGCTTAATTTAGTTCGATTTTTAACCCAAGATTTTGCTTGATTAATCAATTCATTAAATATCTAATAATTCAGGTCAAGACACTACATGTGAAATGGGTCAGATTAATCGCTTCCTCAGAGGACTGATTAAGTCAGTTGTTTTGTATTACAAGTCGTCTAATGATGTAATGTTTAAATATGCAAATGAGGCATTGCCTAATTAAGTTATATGCATATATTTCCATGACAGAAATCAGAAAATAGGATAAAGCCAGCCTTACAATTCTTTATCATTCTATAAATCAGAAAATTCTGTCAGAACCCATAAAAAAACATTTTAATGTTCATAAGAAGAAAATGTTTAGTATATATCAGATCAGGTGAATGATATATGAAACCCTCTTTTTTTCCTGCAAAAATTTTCAAACACGTTTATCAAGCATCTCCATTGGTTCAGACCGATGATGACAAAAAGTCAACGCTCCTGAATAAAGCAAGTCTGGTTGCAATATTTGTTGTGCTCCCTTCTCTAAACAAATAAATAGCCTATATCTTGAAGAGCTGTGGTACAACTCTTTTAAGTTATGGAAGATGACAACTTTGTGCAGAAAATGCCCCTCAGAACATTAGTAATATATTTTATTTAATTTGTAACAATTGTAACAGTAGGAGGCTTAGATTTCTGTTAATTTATCAGACACTGTTGTGATGTAAACAAAATGTTGTAGTTAATATAATTGCTCATTATTATATTTATAAAGTTCAATGGAATGAAAAGGTGCTGAATTTTTAACAATTTAACCTTTGGGGGGAAAATGGTTTGTGAGGGTTATCTGAAGTAAAAACGTGCAGTGATATATCTGTCTACAATGTGTTAAATCTATATTATTAGCAATTTTCCACCTGCAAACCAAAAGCTGAGTGCACATTGTTGTATTTGCGCTGTGAAATAAACCGTTTGTCAAGCGAATACAGTGATGTTAGTGATTAGTGACGGTAGCTTGAATCCACCTGCTCATTGATGAGGGTGTCCAGCCGCTTCAGACAGGCCTGGCAGAACGTGTGACCACAGTAGAGTTTACGGGGGAGTCTGTCGCCCAGATTATACGCACTGTAGCAGATGATGCAGTCCAGTTTCCGGCTGTCCCTGGAGTTCTGTGCTCCAGCCTCCACGTCCCCTTCCACAGGAGCCTGAGACACAGGTCCATCCTCATCCGAGACCCTACAGAATGAGCTCAATATGACACAAACATCTCCATGTGTTTGCCTGAGATGTTCAGTGCTGACTTTCTAATGGTTGGTTATTTGTGGCCAACATAACTGGCCTAAAAGTTTCAGTACAGAGCCAGCAATAAAAATGTATTTGAACGATTAAACATATAATGTTCCTGACAATATCCACTAAAAATTACTTTGAGACAAGTTGGTTAAAATTGCAAAAACGCCATAAAACTAATTATTTACATTTTCCCCACAATATTTTACTCTTCCAGATACACAAGTTCAGCCATTAAAAGTGTGTATGCTGAGCCGCATGTATCTGTTTACTATTAGTGGCCTTGTATACACAAGACGTAATAGTAAAAGATCTGTATACTGTGGGCTCTTAACCTTTAACACTGTTCTTTTTATTTCAAACACAAAACTTCACCATAAACATACAATGTGCTCAATCAACTTGTCAATTATCAATATTTGATGAAAAAAGTTTTATTTGTACGATTTGTCAAAGTAATTTCATTTTTATACTGAGAACAGGAACCATATGTTTATTTAATAGAATTCATCATTGCAAATATAATAAAATTATATTAAAATTGAATAAGAAACATGCATAATCTTAAGAAAAAATGATAAAGAAAATTATTTTAAAATAAATATAAAAATAGAATTTGTGAATACATGACTTTGTCATTCGTTGCATTTCATTTCCATTTGAAATAAGCATAAATTCAAATAAGTCTTATTTTAATATTCACATAAGCAATTTCCTGTAACTTAAAAAAATGAATTTTCCATGCTACCTGTCCACTTCATGCTCGTGTCTATTCTGTGTGCCGTCGGTCTCTTGAGGTTCTGCCGTTACGCTTGCGGTTCCATCCATGTTTAATGTACCAAAAGTCCAACTTCTGTCAACATTTTACAGCAGAGTCTGTCTTGGTTTCTCAATGCTTCACATCTTTTGTTGGATAGTTTAACACTTGAGTGCACCCTGAAGTTGTCCTTGTATATCTCAGCAGCACGAGCTCTGTCTTTGTTGCCGTTTGCTTTCTCTCTCTTTCTCTCTCTCTCTCAACCAACCACACCTGCCTTTCTGAAATAGAGGGCAAACAATGGTGTGCTTCCCCAGAGCCTTTAATATTTAAGTACCGCCTGTCACTGTGAACCTGTGCCGTTACACACACACACACACACACACACAATTGCACGTCCACCCTTTTGAAAAAAGAAAAACCGTTGGTGCTTGTGGGAGGAGAGATGCATGTTGTTAAGCAGGTGTTTTAATAATTAGTCCAGAGTTGCATTTATGCTTTTGCAAAACTATTGGTATTAACTGCTCTGTTATTTTCTCTTATTAAGTAATGATTTAATTCTGTCTTGCATATATTACGGGAAAAGTTCTGAGAAAGTCCAAAAGCGAAGGACAAGGCCACAAACACAATGGCTTATGAGAAGATTTGGGTTTAGTTATGTGGAAAAACATGAAATTAAAGGCATCAGACATGTTTAGGGTGCAAGAAAGTAGAATGGGAGGAGGAGGTATCGTTTTACAGTCACAAAACAGGCCTGAAATTCAAGCCTTGTCACCCACAGACAGTCTGTCATCAACGTTTCCCTGCCAAATGAGTTCTGAGGCCTTCCCCACCCCCATATAACGCAGCATTGTATTGGCAGATAACTATTATTATTATTGACCAGGAGAAGGTGAAGTGGAAGGAGGTACAGCTAAATTAGAGTTACATTAGATGTAATGAGGGCGGTTCCACACGACTTTAGGTTCCACACACCTTCCACGCCACTTTAGGTTCCACACACCTTCCACGCGACTTTACGTTCCACACACCTTCCACGCCACTTTTTGCTGTCTCTTTGTTAATTGTTGAATCATGAACACTAGGGGTGTCGAAATTAATAGTTTCTACGGTGCATCGCGATGCAGACGAGGACGATTCGGTATCGGTTCAGTAATAGACCATAACCGATTATAATGTACTGAAGCTTTTCTGACATAATTTGTCGCGTACATGTTTTGTTGCGGGAGCATATAATGGCGAAGGGAGGCGAGATGTGAGTGCGCATATAATAAAAAATTATCCAACTACTTTAAAAGCCGACATCTGGCTTTTATGAACAACCTGGTAAGCACGACCTGGAGAAGACACGCTGTGTGTAAATCAGCGGTTCTCAATTCCATGATATGCAGGGGGTGGAGACATTAAATCATGTCAATGTTTGATACATTCAAGAAGTGTGTTTTCTTTGAGCAGGTAAAATTAAAGGTTCAGTTCATATATCTGACTGCTTGTATTTATTGACAAAATTGTATACATGAGAAGGAAAATAGAAAATTAAGAATGCAGTGCATCGTCAATTCACCGTGATGTATCGTGATATCGAATCGAACTGAATCGATGACATGATAATCCTATTCGAACCGAACCGTATGATCAGTGTAGGTTCACAACCCTAATGAACACTGACCTTAATTGAGGCAAGTGAGGCCTGCAGTTCTTTAGATGTTATTGTGGGTTATTTTATGACCTCCTGGATGAGTCGTCGTTGCGCTCTTGGAGTAATTTTGGTAGGCCGGCCACTCCTGGGAAGGTTCACCACTGTTCCAAGTTTTCTTCATGTGTGTATAATGGCTCTGACCGTGCTTCGCTGAAGTCCCAAAGCCTTAGAGATGGCTTTCGAACACTTTCCAGACTGATACATGTCAACTATTTTGTTTCTCATCTGTTCTTTAATTTCTTTAGGTCTGACCACGATGTGTTGCTCTTTAAGCATGCTTCACTTTGTCAGATGGTTCTATTTAATTGATTTCTTGATTCAACTGATCTGGCAGTAATCAGGCCTGGATGTGGCTAGTGGAATGTAACTCAGCTTTCTAAAATAATGTGGTTAATCACAGTTCTTTTATGATTTAACATTGATTAATTTTTCACACAGGGCCAGGCAGGATTGGACAGCTTTTTTCCCTTAATAAATGAAATCATCATTTTAAAAACTGCATTTTGTATTTACTTGGGTTAACTTTGTGTAATATACAAATTAGTTTGATGAGCTGAATCTTTTAAGTGTGACAACAGGAAGGGGGCAAAAACCTTTTCACGTCACTATATGAAGCAGCACAACCATTTTATAATTTTTTTTTCTTGTACATCAAAAATTAGAATGATTTCTTAAGGGTCATGTGACACTGACTGGATTAATGATCCTGAAAATTCAGCTTTGCCACCACAGGAAAATATTTTAAATATATTAAAATAAAAAAGGTTACTTTTCATTATATTACTGTCAGACTCTCTCTCTCTGTGTCTTGTGTTTCCCCTCCTCTCGTGCCCATATTTGGCTGTTCCTGTCCTCGTTTCCTCTTTATTAGTTCATTAGTTCCCAGCCCTGTGTCCTTAGTTAATTAGTCCCCAGCCCTGTGTGTTCAATTACCTCATTTAGTTCCCCCTTTAAGAACCCTGTGTTTCCCTGCATCTGTGTCCAGTCTTGACGTCATTGAGTATGTGTACTTGTCTCCAGCGATCGCTGTTATGTTAAATAAAGTGTTCAAGAGAAGTTCTACGCCTCCTCGTTCCTGGTACCCCCGTACACCGTGACAGAAGACTGGACCATACCAACATGCAAACGGCTGAAGATAGGCTTGGGTGTCTGCGGCAGGATGGTCGGGATTTGGTGAAGTATGTTGAGGAGTTTCTTGAGCTCTACAACCGGGTGAGCTGGGTTGACGCCTCGCTCGGTGTCTGTTTTTGGCTGGGGCTGGATGATGACGTTATCAGCTGCGATCTTCCCACGTGCAGTTTTTCCCTGATCGAGCTGGTTAATCATGTTCTCAATGTTAATGGTCTTAATTTCGAAGTGGAAATTATTCCTAGCGCTCATCATCCGACCCCACCCGAGAACCACCAGGCCTCTCGAGCTCACCCCTCGCCAAGACCCTCCACATACCCAGCCAAATGTTCCGGTCACCCAACTCTTCCCAGCACCGCCTCTGTCCTCCGCCCAGAGCCGCCCGTGACTCTCCCAAGCCAGCCGCCGAGGGAGTCCGCGCTTCCCGAGCGCCCCCGAGAGGACTGCGCCCTCCAGTGCCTGCTCCGAGACTGCGCCCTCCAGTGCCTGCTCCGAGACTGCGCCCTCCAGTGCCTGCTCCGAGACTGCGCCCTCCAGTGCCTGCACCTCGCCAGCGCCCTCCAGTGCCGGCTCCTCGTAAGCGCTCACCGATGCCTCCGCTGGTTCCGTCCAGCTCACCGATGCCTCCGCTGGTTCCGTCCAGCTCTTCAGAGCGCCCCCGAGAGTCAGCGGCACCCGAGCGCCCCCGAGAGTCAGCGGCACCCGAGCGCCCCCGAGAGTCAGCGGCACCCGAGCGCCCCCGAGAGTCAGCGGCACCCGAGCGCCCCCGAGAGTCAGCGGCACCCGAGCGCCCCCGAGAGTCAGCGGCACCCGAGCGCCCCGAGAGTCAGCGGCACCCGAGCGCCCCCGAGAGTCAGCGGCACCCGAGCGCCCCCGAGAGTCAGCGGCACCCGAGCGCCCCCGAGAGTCAGCGGCACCCGAGCGCCCCCGAGAGTCAGCGGCACCCGAGCGCCCCCGAGAGTCAGCGGCACCCGAGCGCCCCCGAGAGTCAGCGGCACCCGAGCGCCCCCGAGAGGTCAGCGGCACCCGAGCGCCCCCGAGAGTCAGCGGCACCCGAGCGCCCCCGAGAGTCAGCGGCACCCGAGCGCCATCGAGAGTCAGCGGCACCCGAGCGCCATCGAGAGTCAGCGGCACCCGAGCGCCATCGAGAGTCAGCGGCACCCGAGCGCCATCGAGAGTCAGCGGCACCCGAGCGCCATCGAGAGTCAGCGGCACCCGAGCGCCACCGAGAGTCAGCGGCACCCGAGCGCCCCCGAGAGTCAGCGGCACCCGAGCGCCATCGAGAGTCAGCGGCACCCGAGCGCCATCGAGAGTCAGCGGCACCCGAGCGCCATCGAGAGTCAGCGGCACCCGAGCGCCATCCGGTCCGGGAGCCCACGCACTCCGCTCCGTTCCGGGAGCCCACGCACTCCGCTCCGTTCCGGGAGCCCACGCACTCCGCTCCGTTCCGGGAGCCCACGCACTCCGCTCCGTTCCGGGAGCCCACTGATTCCGGTCCGGGAGCCCACGTACTCCGCTCCGTTCCGGGAGCCCACGCACTCCGCTCCGTTCCGGGAGCCCACGCACTCCGCTCCGTTCCGGGAGCCCACGCACTCCGCTCCGTTCCGGGAGCCCCTGCTGGTCCCGTCCAGCTCTCCAGAGCCCCTGCTGGTCCCGTCCAGCTCTCCAGAGCCCCTGCTGGTCCCGTCCAGCTCTCCAGAGCCCCTGCTGGTCCCGTCCAGCTCTCCAGAGCCTCCGCTGATCCCGTCCAGCTCACCTGGGCCTCCGCTGGTCCCGTCCAGCTCTCCTTTACCTCCGCTGGTCCCGTCCAGCTCCCCTTGGCCTCCGCTGGTCCCGTCCAGTGCCCCTTCTGCGCTTCATGAGCGCCCCCCTGAGATGGGAGCTTCCCCAAGAAGATTTTGGGGGGGGGCTACCCTCCAGGGCATCCCAAGCTCCCTGCTCCGCCGTGGCCGCCCGAGCACCCTGCTCCGCCGTGGCCGCCCGAGCACCCTGATCCGCCATGGCCTCCCGAGCACCCTGATCCGCCATGGCCTCCCGAGTCCCCTGACCCGCCATGGCTCCCAGTACGGGCGCCGCCCTGGAGGCCTCCTGTCCTGTCTCCGTGTCCCTTAAGGCCTCCAGAGTGCCCACCCCCCCCCCTCCCCGTTGGATGGTGTACGGTGCGGGACGCACCGTTCGGGAGGGGGGAGTGATGTCAGACACTCTCTCTCTCGGTGTCTTGTGTTTCCCCTCCTCTCGTGCCAATATTTGGCTGTTCCTGTCCTCGTTTCCTCTTTATTAGTTCATTAGTTCCCAGCCCTGTGTCCTTAGTTAATTAGTCCCCAGCCCTGTGTGTTCAATTACCTCGTTTAGTTCCCCCTTTAAGAACCCTGTGTTTCCCTGCATCTGTGTCCAGTCTTGACGTCATTGAGTAGGTGTACTTGTCTCCAGCGATCTCTGTTATGTTAAATAAAGTGTTCAAGAGAAGTTCTACGCCTCCTCGTTCCTGGTACCCCCGTACACCGTGACAATTACTTTCTTTTACTGTATTTTTGATCAAATTAATGGTGAACATAAGAGATGTCTTAATAAAACTTTTGAATATGTTGCAAAAATTTTGTCGGCTGTTCAGGGCTACTTCTGAATGTTCACCAATTTAGAAAGATTTATTTTTTTGGCAGCAGAATGGTATGTTTATGGCCCAGCAGCAGGGGTTAACCAAGCTAACTATATAAACCCTGACTCATTCACTTAGCCAATGCAATATTCAATCTGTACTAAAATACACAACAAAACAATTGGTATTAAGGCACCATTACTAACTTTGGGCCAAGGGCTAGTTGACCCCAAAATATTTCCATTTACCTTTACATTTAGTTATTGAGCAGACACTAGACACTTTTATCCAAAGTGACTTACAACTGAAGACAATAGAATCCATCAAAACCAACAAGAGAGCAATAATATCTAAGTGCTGTGACAAGTCTCTGTTAGTCTAGCACAGTACGCATAGAACGGTGTTACAATTTGTTTATAAATAAATAAATAGAAAGAAAACAAATAGATAGAATAGAAATATAGTAGACAATGCTTGAGTTAGAGGGGACTTTTTTATAAATAAAAAGAATAGAAAAAGAATAGAGAAGGTTAGTTTTAACAGGGTCTTGTTTTATAATAAAAAAATAAACAAGCAGATATAATTCGAAAAATAAAAATTGTCATAATTTACTCACCATCATGTCGTTCCAGTCCTGTATGACTTCCTAATGTGAAAAATATAAAAATAGATTTTTACGAATACTGGGAACCAAACAACATTAAAGCCCGCTGGCTTCACACGCACGCACGCGTACGCGCACACACACACACACACACACACACACACACACACACACACACACACACACACACACAGGTAAACTATGACAGAATATACATTTTTGGGTGAAACTTAATTAATAAAAGAGTTTGTAAAATTGTAATTATAATCATAAATCACAACTTTTAACAATAGGCAATTGCATTTTAAAATTGTTTACTACATAACAAAAAAATATAAAAATAACAATAATAACAATGTTCAAATGTAATTAAGTTAGATCTATGTCTGACATCACCGCTGTACAGTAGCTAATGAATGGTTGTGTAACTTCAGTTTGATCAATATTGGAATGCTGTATTGACCGATCATTTGTGGAGGACCTTAAAATATCTTAAACGAAATCATCTTAAGATTATTCACCTTTATTTATATAGTGCTTTATACAATACAGATTGTGTCAGAGCAGCTTTACAGTATTACACAGGGGAACAGTGTCGATAGAGCAAGAGGACAATAGTAGGCTACACACTCAATTTTCCAGTTAGTCATTTCATCATTGATTCAGGGATATCATCATCCAGCTCAGTTCAGTTCAAATACCTGTGCAATCAAGTCGAGTCAAATAGAGTTCCTTTGGTCTTAAAAATGTGGATATATGAGGTATCCTGTTTTTAAAAGAAAACTATAGAACTAAGTCATTTAAATGAATCAAATATTACAGTGAATATATATTTGACTAGGTATTCAAATCACAAAAATGTTTAAGTATGTAGAAATTGAGTCAAAAAATTGTAAAAAATACTTTCTTTTAATCCGTAACCACTGTAAAAGTCACAGGGTCTTTGAACATTGCAGTAAACAACGAGGGACCTTAAGAGTTAAAAAGGTTGAAAACCTGTTCTTACAGTGATGTGCTGCATCCTACACTTTACACCAGCAGATGACAGCACAGAGCAAATCTTCTTGCATGAGCTACACTTGAGCTTCATAGCTGTCAACTGTAACTCACTAAACATTTATACGAAATGTATTTTGCTTTGCCATCTCTAAATATTGAAGCTATATTATTAAGCGGTGATATAAGAGAAAGACGGGACGGAATATTTTCTTCAGAACAGCAGTTTCGATTGCTGCAGCATATTTGTACATCTCTGATTTCACATGTTGGCAGTGTGGATGAAGAAATCCAAGTTCACAAGTCCTTCTGCTGGCACAATGAGGGCGATCAGACGTCATGGGTCCCATCAATCCTCTGTTTAGAGTGTGCATGGATCTGTGTGTCTTGTGTAGTTTATCTTTGTATGGGAACTCATTTGGTGGACACCACACAGATCTCAACTTTCCCATGCACTCTTGATCCTTATCTATCTCACGTTTAGGGTTGTGTTGTGGTAAGAAATGATGACATATGTAAATCCCATGAGACTGTAAACACAGACGAGGACCTGCTTTTAAAACGAGATCTCTTTAGTTTATTTTGACTTGTAGTGGTACTACTGTTTTAGACTCCGCTTAACCATCTACCCTAAATAAGATGAGACAAAGGAAGACAAGACAAAGTAATTAGAAGCACTTTGAAACTGAATCCAGTGTGCTAACATCGCCACCTAGTCCTCAGAGGCCTTTGGCTACACTAAATATTTACAATGTTTCTTAAACATTACAATTCATAACAGTTTATAAAGCTATTTTCCTGTAGATAAATACACAAGACTAAAGTAGTGTTCACACTGACTGCAATTTGCTGTGTTTTCTAAACCCAGTCAAATCTGCATTGTTCAAAGAGAAAAAGAGGTGAATTGGTGTGTAAGAGTGTTTATACTTGTAGTTCAGGTCTTTGGTCTGGATTGAAGAAGAAAACAATACATTTAGTTTTGTAACAGTCATTTTTAACACAGAACAAAAGACTTAAGGATAGATTCGCAACCTGACTGGACAGCTTTAATGATGTGTACTTTGTGAACTTACCAAACATCCAAAACTGCTGTGTGCTGGGCTAAATGCTCATTAAATGCTTGCACATATGGTGGTATTTTTACCGGCTAACTTACAAAGAGCTTATAAAATGTGCAAAGGAAAACAGCTCCAAGTATTCCTCTGTTTGCACACACAAATATAAGCTCCTGGCGCCCTGGACGGAACTGTAATGGCAACATACTGTAGCTCCTGTGTACCAGAGTTCATTTCAGTCGAAAGAACCGGCCAAGTGTGAACACGCAAGTGGCAAGTCGCAGTGTGTTGCATTCAAGTGGCATTAGACTTACAACAAGGAGATAATGGGCACATGTTAACCACTTAAACCTTAAAGGGATAGTTCACACAAAAATGTAAATTCGGTCATTAATTACTCACCCTTGTGTTCCAAACCTGTAAGACCTTCGTTCATCTTCGGAAGACAAATGAAGATATTTTGGATGAAATCCAAGAGCTTTCTGGCCCTGCATATAGACAGCAACAGAATTACCACGTTCCAGGCCCAGAAAGGTAGTAAAGACACTGTTAAAATAGTCCATGTGACATCAGTGGTTCAGCTTTAATGTTATGAAGCAACAAGAATACTTTTTGTGCACTAAGAAAACAAAAATAACGACTGTATTCAACAATTTCTTCTCTTCCGTGTCAGTCTTTGACTTGTGTCCAGTACAGTACCATGACGCATGCGTGTGCAAAACTATTCCTCGTCAGCTTGCAAACAAACCGCAGTGCAGACCGCCGGCTCCTGCATCAGTACAAGGAATTGTTGAATAAAGTTACTTTTGTTTTCTTTGCACACAAAAAGTATTCTCATAGCTTCATAAAATTAAGGTTGAACACTGATGTCGCATGGACTATTTTAACAATGTCCTTACTACGTTTCCTTGCATTGCTGTCTATGCAGGGTCAGAAAGTTCTAGGATTTCATCAAAAATATCTTAATTTGTGTTAAGAAAATGAATGAAGGTCTTACTGGTTTGGAACAACATGACTGTGAGTAATTAATGACAGAATTAAAATTTTTGGGTTAACTATCCCTTTAACACTTTTGGCCGAATGCTGCTTTCAACCCTTGCCGTCCTCCTCCAAGTTCACACTTTGGTGATGTAATACTACACAGACAAATGGTTCTCAACCATTTTGACATAACCCCACACTCTACACAACAATATTCAAAGGCCTTTGAAAAATACTTAAAAATATGCTCACAGTTTCTACCCTTTTAGTTTTTTACTTGGCATATTTGAACCACATTTGCAATAGATTGTTTACAAGATTTCATTAATGACTGTTACAGGTCTAAAAATCACAAAAGGAGCTTACATCGTGAGTGTTTAGCAGAGGGACTTGTGAGTTTCTGAATCATACAATGACAAATCAGACACCCTGCTGTCCCGTGGGCCGCACACAGACACGCACAAGCAAGGACCACAAAACCACAACAAATGTGCCATTTTGGAAAAATTAGTTGAGCGGAGTTCAATCCTATGCAAATAATGCAACAATGCAATGCGTTATGCAACAACTAGTATCAACAGCAGTGAAGACAATGGCGCTCATGTGATCTGCTTCCTGAAACAGCTGGATACTGCGGTGACTCAGTGACCCCCAGCGAGTCTAAACTGTAGTGCTGGGGGTATATATTTGATTCTCGCACAAACTTGAGATACCTGCCTCTACCAGCTGGGTGTGTCATTTGATTATAACGAATAATGTTTAATAACTACAGGCTTAAAATGGCCGGAGAACTACATTTAGGCTCATTTGAGGAGCAAGTCACAGCAAAAGTCATAACTTGGGAAACTTTAAAAAATTACGTAAGAAAAAATTATGCAAGTTACCACACGAGGAGGAACTCTTTTTTGTGAGTGTGAGAAAATATTTGACTGGTTTCAGTAAGGATCAAGTTGTTTTCTATTTCCTGGTTGATTTGTTTAATTTACCGCTGTTTGTTTTGGGAGTTCATGAATTGCGTGCTGCTTTTCGTTCTGCTTTTACAAGCGGTGTTATATTCTCAAAGACTTCAAATGAACTTACAGAACCATCACTAATATAAAAAACGTCACACCCAAGTCACTGAAACCCACTGAATGAGAAAGAGAGAAAGAGAATGACACACAGAAAGTCAGACAATGAATTACTTGGTGTGGAATGTGATTCGGCCACTTGCATGTTTGACTAGGGAAAAAGTCTCTGATAAGTTCCTGCTGGCTTTTTTGGGTCACCGCCACAGGATTTAAATCCAATTATAATACCACAACAGTTTCCACACTGGGTCACATGACTAAATGGCTCAACTGCTCATGTGTTTGAAATCATGAGCCACTTGCATTTGATGTTCATATTCTAGTTTTAAAAGGATTATTTTTGGTCATTCTTATATTCAGCTATGAACATGAGAAAACTATCTAGCTTGTTGAGGAGTGATGTGCTTCTAAGTGATATCATTTAAGAGTCTGACCTGGTGGGTGATAAATGTGTAAAAGGAAATCTCATAGACCCAAGCCATGTCTAGAGACTGGAATATCATAGACACACAGTAAACACACTGTAACTTATCAGCCGGACATAGCAACACCTTTACAGCCACCCACAATAACCTAGCAGCCACACTACCACGTGTTAAAAAATAACTCAAAACACTTGAGCATCTTCATAGCATCCATCCACCCAGAGCCAAAGCTGTTTTTAGGAAAGCATCCAAAGTTAGCAAACACACAGGGAAGGAGATCAGTGGCCATTTTATAGAGATTGGAGAAAAAAAGTTGCTGCTTAATCTCGTCAAATAGTGTCATATTTAAGGTTATAAGAGCGATTTCGGACACAGCCAAACTCTGCCAAAACACCATGAAAACACTTTAGAAACTGCATATCAACCTCCCACAACCCACTAGCAACCAAACCGGTCAGAACACTATACAGTAGCAACTGGACAGAAACTCCCTAGAAACATCTTAGCATCTCAACAGTTTTTTCTTCAGAAACATAAACATGTAGTTCTTATGTTTCTAAGAAAAAAAGGTGTTTGTTTCTTTGTTTGAGTACATTATTTTCAACACTGTTTATGTTTTTCTGCAATGTTTTTTTTGTTGCTCTTTCAGCAATAGCTTTGTTTGTGCTGTTAGCTGCACTATGAGGTGCAAAAACATGGATGGATTTGATCATTTCTTTTGTTTTGGTCTATCTAGCCACTCGAGCTCTTTGTTGCTGATGTTTGTGTTTGCTGTTACTTGGCTACATTTGACTAAAGAGGTCTGAAGTGCCTCTTTAACCTCTGAAAACAGAACCTGGTCAGACACGGCCTTGTTTATCATTCTTTTAATCATCAAATGAGATAAATGTGGGTGGGGTGGATTTCACGCGTGTATGTAACACTGAGCTGGTTCAGTCCAGATGGGCCTGCCACCCCCTCAAAAATGTCAGATTTCAGATTTCAGCACCTTAAAACTCCCAGCAGCACCATTTTCTAGCTCGCTGGTCAACAATGTACTCATTCTCAGGCCTTGAAAAGAATGTGTTGGAACCGGTTTGTGTGCATTGATATTGTGCTTTGTCATTGAATGTCCCATGATGACATTCCACCAGCACAAACTATGCTTACAGAACACAACCTGGTCAAAGAATAACTAAGCATTGTAATCGAACAGGAAATCATATGGTAAAACTGTAACTACAAACAAAATGAATCACTTACATGCAAATGAATTATTTGAAACTAGGTACTATACAGTAACATACATGTTATAGTAACAATAACAGTTTGGAATTATACCTTTAAAAAAAATCTTACAACCATTGAATTAAATATCCAAGAAAGTAACATCTGCAAACAAATTTTGCTGGATTTTTCCCCAGAACTAACATTTTCATCTGCTCTGTCAGTGATTTCAAACAGATGTAGTTCATCACCTTAACTATGAACATCATCCACTAATGTTTGACAAACACACGGTCACAATACTTTGTCTTCCTTTTGAATAGTGTGTCTATTTTTGTGAATAAAACCTCTTAAAATAACATTTTGCTATCTAATGTAATGACACACTCTCTCTCTCTCTCTCTCTTTCTCTGTGTGTGTGTGTATACTATCTATATATAGTTCACCCAAAATGTTTTTTGTTTTGTTTAAGAAGTTTTATGACCTACCATCGAAAGTCTACACAACCAAACATTTGATTGTTCAAAAATACATTTTAAACATAATCATGTGAACCAAGGTTTAATCAGATTATTTTAGACTTTTATTTACGTTGCTCAGAATGCATACACTGTACATAGAGCTTATCAAATATGATACATTTGATTATTAACTTATTGCCTTTATTAAGAGTCGTTTTGGTTGCGTGGACTTTTAATAGAGCGACAAACTGCTAAGGTTGCAATCAAATATACAATTTGTGATTTGAAGATGAATGGCAGTCTAATCGGTTTAATGTAACATGAGGATGAGTAGCCTAATTGATCACAGAATTTCTGACTGAATCCTTTAAAAGGTATTAATTTGCCTCAAATTAATTTGAGCTCATAAAAGCTGCATGACAATAACAAAATAATTACAAAAATGTTGCGAAATAGTTTTAGATGAAGCACAGCATGTCACATTGTAGGACACTATATATTTTTGGCATTTTGGCAACTTTTGTGGCATTACAATTAGCTCAGGACTGAATGAAATTTGATGACGTAAAGTTAGCATTTTTATAACATGTTTCTCTTTCAACAACAACCAAACCCAGACAGACGGCACCCTTTTCTTCTACTTTTCCATTCAGAGGTAGTTTAAAAAAGTCAATTCTGTTAATGTTTAACAAAGTTAAAACAAGGCTGTGCATGAGAGGTTACTCCTCTCATGCCCAATGTAATGTTTGCAGAAAGCATAACCACCTTACACAACAACAGCCACAGACTTCTTGGAATATTGGCTTCAGGGCAAAGTAGCTAGGCCTATATACGGTGTTCATTTTATGAAAAGTATATTTTATAGTATTTTTCCTGCAACATGTCTTGTTGTAACATTAGCATTCCTGAACTCTCACCAACCTCTTCCCCAACAATCTCTCTCTCTCTCTCACACGCACACGCACACACACGAATGCCTAAGGGTGGGGTTACATACACACTGCCATGTTTAAACAAGACTCACGGATAGCTGAATTGCCACCTCCTCCTTTTCCCTCCAGCCTGGTGGCTCAGGTTTGTCTTACCTTATTTCGTAAACACGGGAGAACAGAAGAACAGCAGAAACAGCGTGCAGCTGTGAAAACCGATTCCCACCAAACGGTAAGCAGTTTCTCTGTATTTAAGTATTCACTGACACGGGAAGAGTTCATTGTTATTTGTTTTTATTTTTACAAGTAAAGGAGAGTTATTTGAGTCTAAAAAATATTTGATGGGGGAAAAAAGAAAATGGTTATAAGCGTCTTGTAATGTCTTATTTACAATACCAGGGGCTCAGAATATAATTTAAAAACTAAACAATAAAACAGTTTCAATAACTAAGCATTTATATACTTCTTAATGTTACAAAAATCAGATTCGAAATCGTGCTGTTGTTCGAGCTTATGAGGCCGCAGATATGATCACTGGCCTGCTGCTTGCTATTCAGACCACAGACAGTGTGGGGGTGTGATATTGTTTAATTTATTTATTTGAACAAAACACAAATTAATATTGAATAACCTACATTTTTGTTACAATTTTGCCAAATATGTTGTCCGTTTTTGCACAGCCAATAAGCGAAGTAAAGTCAGCTGTTGCGTCTCTTGAACAAAACACAGAAGTGACGTGCATGATTGAATCAGTGTGTTTGAATCATTCACTGAACCGATTCCTTCAATGTTAAATTGGCTGAATTCAGAATAGCATTCTACCATTGTAAGTACTTGTACTATTTCCACCATGTCGTTTTATTATATAAATACTAACAGTAGTTTTATTCCAAATACAAGCAGTCACTTGTTTTGTTTATGAATTAATCAATGTCTTTGAATGATTCAATGACACACTCATAAAGACAGAAGACTTGTTGCCACCTACTGATGTATAGACCTGCAGAAAGCGTCTCTGAATCCCCATCACTAAGGCTAATCTCAGCCAATCAAATTGTAGAACTAGAACTAAAGGCCCTTTCACACCTAGGAAAATTACCATAAATAAAAGGTTTTAATAATTGTAAAAATGTTCCTCAAAGATGAAGGATATGGGCTGAATCATTTTCAGAACGACAGCCAATCAGAATCCACCTGACTTTAAAGAGCTCAAGCATTTAAAGTGGTGGACGCCAAAATAGTCATGGCTCTTAGTTTGAATGGGTTTTGTTGTATAATGTGTTTTTTTTGTAAATCGTTTTGTCATACAATCTCTTATTTGTTATGCAAAAGTTCAAACAATGAAATACATTTTCTTTCCCCAGGAATATTCAATAAAAAATCTGATATTTGGGACCAGTTATGTTTCAATAGTTTTAACAGACTGAAACCGGAACCGAGGCTCTTGATCATTCGTTTTTGACTTGCTTCTCCAGCCTGACACCATGAACATCTCTCTTGAGAACCCCTATGGTGATGTCACCATCCCTCGTGCCAAACTTCATAATGCTGATTCCAGCACCATTATCATGAACCCAATGGCCTTGGAGAGCACCTACAACAACCGCAAGTCTACCTTAAACCCCTACAGCAGCTTCAAAACCCCAGGTGAGAACAACAGCTCAAGTGTGCCAGTTTATGGTGAGGCCAGGAACGGCAGCCAGAACCCCCCTCCGGCTTACACGGTGAGGGAAAGCGACGAGCAGGTGGGACGCTGCCACGCCTGTTGCTACCGCTGCCGGAGGAGGAAGTGAGACTAGATTTACCCTGTGAGGCAAAGGATTATGGGTTTACAATTTGGAACCACCATTTCACCTCCCAAATTTTGGAAGCCAAATGCTATGCAGGTCTAAAATGACTGCATTTTTGGGCTCCTTTAGCTATTACATAAACCTGGAGATCATACTGCGGTTTGGACAAAACAAGAGCTGACCTTCTGTGACTGCACCGAAACTTATTATATTAAATATTCAAATTTGGATTGCATCATGGTTTTGATAGGTTGGCACAGTTAAGTTCAGCTGGATTGCTCCTACTGAGTCACATTAAAGCAGCCTTACCTTTGTGTGCCTTGAACAATGGCATCCTTAGATACTCCCCTTCATTTTGGCATCACCCATTTGTTCCCATACACTTACTTCAAATAACTAAGTTATTCGACTAATTCTGTTGTTGTTAATGGACTGTTTCTATAAAGTTATGAGGTTAAACAGGTTTTACTGGTGCACACACAGGTGGGCTCTCTTCACAATATGTCCCGGTGGACTTCTCCAAGTTTCTTTAACGTTTTTGAGCCACACCCTGACGTGCCGTCTGGCACAGGTGACT
Organism: Oxygymnocypris stewartii; assembly: GCA_003573665.1. Classification (NCBI taxonomy): domain Eukaryota; kingdom Metazoa; phylum Chordata; class Actinopteri; order Cypriniformes; family Cyprinidae; genus Oxygymnocypris; species Oxygymnocypris stewartii. The sequence continues at coordinate 451,923 of QVTF01022538.1, forward strand.
GAAACTTGAGGAAGAACCTTTGTTCTTTTTCAAAGAGATACACAAAAATACAGTCAACTTAAACTGCGGAATGAGTGTTGTGCCATCCGAGTTTCTATTGAACGAGCTTTTCTGGTTACTGTAGACATACCACTGACATATTGTGTCTTGAATTGCCAAAGAGACCATTTAGTGCAACATAAAACCCTTATAGTACAAATATTATATGATTTGAAGCAATATTATGGTAGTTATATTTAATACAATGGGTCATAGACAGTTTATTTTTTGCCATAAGACTGTGAGCCTGACTATTATAAAAATGCCTACCAAAATGTTTTGGATGTCTGTATATGTTAGCCATAATGATCGTTATATTTTTTGATATATAAAATGATTTTGTCTCTGTAAACAACTGTTTTCAACTCCTTTTACTTATGAACTACTCAACATTTCCTGCAAGGTGACTCAGTCGACAAATTATTTCTAGCTGAGTAAAGGCAGAATTATCAGACCGCAACTGAACCGGTTTGGGACGTAGTGCTCTGAGAGCAAGTTCCTGGAACAAACTCACGTGAAGTCCAGATCAGCCAGTTTACAGGTGTAAAGAACCGTTGTTACCTGGAATCTCGAGCACTACAGTATTTCCAGTATATACGGTTATCATTATCCAACACTGACATTAACCGTTAAACTTCAGTTAGATTTTTTCAGCATAGTGCCAGAGGGTTAAAGGGAGTTAATTGGTTAGCTGATGTTTGGGAACATGGCCACGCCCCAAACGATCACCTGACTTCCCGAACCTCCATATATCGGGCCGCCTCTACTGTTTGTCTCTTTCTCTCGAACCCACCCTTCCCTCTCTTTCTCATCCATTAAGGGGGGGGGGGGTCCTAATTGTCTGGTCTAAATATATGATAGAGACGGTACCCCCACCCTGAGTCTCTCTAATCCATCAATTCTCGATGCCCTGATCAACCTGACCATCATCCCATTCCCTCTACCCCCTTCATCCTCTTTCTACTCTTCTCCAACACTCTGTTCAACTATGTCATAGCTCGTTTGTGGTGTGGTCCTAGTTAATGAATGTAAAGTTAACCAAAGGTTTGCAAAGACATAGGGGTGAAAGTCTTAACAGTTTAAACATAAAATATAATTTTTCATTCAGAAATCAGTTGATGATAGATTCGAAAGGAAACCCTAACTGTAAATTTAAGCAATTAAAATGCTGGTAAACTGATTATTCATTGTCTTGAGACAAATGTATATTTTATCTTTACTTTACTATTCCCCTTGAGGAAAAAAATCCTAACAGTAGAGTTATTGTGCAAAAAGATCATACAATCATATTGGATCTCAATCTAACTATTGTTTTCAAATTGTGTGTGTGTGTATATATATATATATATATACACACATATATATATATATATATATATATATATATATAACGCAGACTGTTTACACTGCACTTAGAATTGCATAAATAATGCTATGAGATTAATTGGGTATTAATGGGTTTAAAAAAAATTATATTAAATTATGAAAGAAATAAACAATGAAATGATACTCTAAATATAAAGACTAAAGCCACTCACTAGATTTGTTAAAAACAAGGATTCATGTTGTCATGAAACGAAACACCGCTTCGTGTTGCTCAGAGATGCACAACAGTTTCGCTGTGGATATTTTGGAACTATTTTCTTTGGAGAAATAGAACAAAAACAGACGATATTGACAGTGTTATGTTTAAAATGTAACTTTTTTTGTAGTTGTTTATTGAACTGTTGTATAAAGTCAATATCACATTTGTAATCGAGGAGATATTCAGGAAAATTGCACTTTTGCTTGTGATTGCTTATCTATGTCATATGTGACCCTGGACCACGAAACCAATCTAGGGCATTTTTTACCCTCTTATCTTGAATTTATGGCACATTCTAACTGTATTTTAATAAGCTACATCACAGCGAGTCGTTCCATCATGTTCATCACTAAGCAACAGCAATGTAAGATAGCATACAGTTCTGAACTGGGGTGCATTAAATGCATTTATCAATTCAACCTATTTTCCCCCCATAATTAATCACACCAATTAAACTTGTTAAAAAAAATATCAGAATGGGGCAAAAACTATGCACATGTCCCCCCTGTCATGTACCGTGTCCACCCTGTCATTGAAGGCTTGGTGAAAGGGTGGACATTTTTGGTTAAAGTTAGCATTTAATAAACACATGGTGTACCTTCAGTCAGCAAAGTGGTTCGTTGTTGAAGCTGAATGAATACTACTTAAAATATATATTTTGAATTTCTGAAAAACCTATATAAATTAATATTTACTATGACAGGGTGGACATATTAAGCTTGGCAACATGCAACTATAAACACAATATGATGAAAATCAGGAAATATAAGTGTAGATACTTTGTGTACTTGCAGCAGATGTTTTAACCTCTACTGAAGAAAGGCAAAATGGGGATGAGAGTGTCACTGAGTAGATCAGAGGGGTTCTTAAAGGGGCATTTACAACATAACAGGGTGGACAGCAATGTCAGGGACACATGCAATATGCTTAATATTATTATTAAAATAGAATATAAATGAACAATCTGACTTGTTTTGTTAACAACTGGCTGAGGGCAATAATAATATTTAAAACTTATTTCAATATTGATATTATTTAACCACTTTTTAGTGGTTAAAGTTAGCTGAGCTGCAACAAGCCAAAATCACATATATCCAATCAAAGAAAACTGTATATAATGATTATTTTTTTCAAGAGACTGTGGTTATATATCTGTACAAGTATTTGGTCATTTATAGTGAATTTCAAAATTTCATTATGTTGTATTATGTTCATGATGATTGAGTTATTCTGATGAGGACACCAAAGACACTTTATGGGGATTTTGACACTTTTTTTACGGGTTAAAAATTGTCCCGATAATCATTCAATCATTTAGCTGTCCTTAATTACCCGAGTTATCAGACGATTCAGCTTGTTTCACAAACTCATTTTTAAATATAATGTCTTTCTCAATTTATATGAGTAACAAAGGCTGCATTTATAATAGTTATGTAAATAAATATATAGTTATACAGTTATTGTGCAAAATCATCCTACATCCTATCATCATGCTGCATCTCATTCAAACAGAAGCTTTGTGAATATTTTATTGACAGTGGTGGCTACATTTACAGTTTTAGAAAGAGTTTTTGGCTGAAAATATGGAAAGGAATTTTGTAAAGCTACGTTAGTTGTTAATAGTGGCATAAATTGAAAGCATGGAGATAAACCAATGAATGAATGAATGAATGATGCATTTATATAGCGCTTTTTTGTGTATTGTTGTACACCCAAAGCGCTTTACAATCATGTGGGGGGGTGGGGTGGGGTGGGGTGGGGTGGGGGGGGGGGGGGGGTCTCTCCTCAACAACCACCAGTGTGCAGCATCCACTTGGATGATGCGACGGCTACCACAGGACAACGGCGCCAGTGCGCTCACCATACACCAGCTACAGGTGGAGAGGAGAAAGAGTCATAGAGCCAATCAAGTGAATTGGGATTATTAGGAAGCCATGATTGATAAGGGCCAGTCGAGGGAATTTGACCAGGACACCGGGGTTACAGCTCTACTCTACGAGTAAATATATAAATAAATATTCTGGGTGAGAGCAGAGCCCAAAGCCCGTGGCCAGTGGTTTGAACCTCTGTTTAATGATATAAACGGGAATCACCTACGAGAAATTCGCAGGGTAGGATGGGGTAGTAACACTGGGTGTAACTAAAAAGGTGCCATTATCCGGTGAGGTCCGGTTGGGGAGTTACGGAACGGCCCTGTGATCTCATATCACATAATCTTATTTACCGCTTATCTCCTGACCTGCAACTTTCTTTTCAGCACCAATTGAACTGGTTAAGGTTAGGGTCAGGTGTGGGGTAGGTTTAAGGGTTAGCATTTTTTTGTAGCATAGTGTAGGGAATTAAATTAACACTGTGATTGACACAACCAATAAAATCTTTAGAATCAGCTGTGGGCACTGAAAATGATTGGGAGAAAAAAATGCGCATTCGAGGCATGTGCCTGTTTGTCAATGGGACGAAACCACGCCCTATTTCGGAGTTCCCGCCCCCATTTGGAGATCTCCAGGCTGCAGTTATACCCTTGCTCTCACGACATTATAATCACAGTTGCTATGTCCGCTTATTATATGCTTCTTTTTTTGTAAAGTTGTGGGAAAAAAATCCCTGGTCGAGGGTTGCGGTTTTTTGGGCTTATTAAAAAAAATATGGTTGCTTGTTAGGGAAATCTGACAAGCAACTTCATTTCTTTATTTATGTTCGCCGTATTCTCCAATGCATTGATTGACACTCTGTCTGCTCGCAGTTAATAGCAAACCAGTGGAATAATATAAGTGCCGTAGTGTAATTTGCCAAATGTTGCGCCCCCTCATTGGAGAAAATACACATTCAGAAAGAAGGCGGAGTAGACGTAAAGGAGTGGGATGACTTTCTTTGAACCTAATTTTTACAATGTTTTTGTAATGTATGTATTAATGATCACGGGCTGTAATAAAAAAATAAGTAGTCATATCCTAATACTGAGTAAATAATTTGGTTCGAATAGCCTGGTATGGCAAGATGCCTTAAAATGTATTTATTTTAACATTTAAACTTAGACCACATTATTAGATTACCTTTTGACTTCATGAGTACACATAAATGATAATACATACACATAACATTTTCTTTTTTAATATAATATTAAAATTGGATATAATATTTTATACATATATATATTTTCTATAATATTTATCTGGCATTTAGTTTTTTCTGTCATTTATTGGATAGTAATGTATACATTATTTACTTTAAATGCTAGAAAAACCTGTTTTTGATCTCAAAATAAAGCACTTTCCTGCTGTACATGGCCGTGGGGACAAGCAGTTTTGTGTTGCTTGGAATTCTTTATAATGAATTAAAAACAAATACTGACACACTGATGGCTCAAGAAGGTGCAATTGTTCAAATAACACATTGTTTCATTTTAAAATATATATATTACAAAACGTGTCGTGTTTTTTAAATGTCGTATTTCTGTTAAGGCTAGGGACAGAAAAAAATACGTTTTCATAGAATGACCCCTATATATTTTAGGCTATTTATGTGGCTAATGTTACTGCTCCCCTTTGAAGCTCTTGTGCTTTTCTCATTTTCCATCTCTCCAATCATATTCTGCTCACAGGTGTTTGGAGAGGAGTTTTTTTCCCACTTTTGTTGCAGGTTGCTAACGTTTGTAAAATAGCTTCTGTTTTTGCTTTTCAGATAAAAGAGTGGTTTCAGTTTAATATGTTACAGGCTCATTTATTGGTAATAAATAATATTGATGATAATAAATCATCAACAAAATATTGGGCTTGTTTTTGAAGCTGCGGTTGCTTTAGGTTCTCGCGAGAGTTGGCAACTGTGATTATAATTTGTTTAATCACTGCAGATTTAGCGCCAGTGGGGGGAGCGCTTATTAAAATTAATCCTTCAGAATCCTTATTTTAGCCTACAGACCGAGGCAAATTGAATAGAGTTTCCTCTGCTGTGAAATTATGAGTTGAACTTCGAATGAGTGTGATAAGCTTACAGGCATCTATCTTCTTGTCAAACTACACATGAAATGCTTGCAGAAAAACGCATCACTCCGATGAGATCTAAAACAATTCTATACGTATTTTTTTATTGACCAAATCATTATACAACACACCAGTCTGGTAAATTGATATAGCCTAGCGTAATATTATTAGTTACAAAATTACTGGATTATGAACCGCAAAATATAATATCGTAAACACTTTTTAAATGACCAGATACCTTTAGCTGGATAAACATGTTGGTCAGCTATTTATTCGAGAAGGTAGCTATCATACGGATGCAAGTTCTACCACAAGCGGTATCAAAATAAGCTGATATAATCAGTGCTGGTAACAGTAATACAATTGTAGCAGTCAGTGTTTGCTTGGTTTATTTTATTTTGAGGGTCTTAGTAGCGAGCTTGAGAAGTGAGTCGAGTGTGAGGAGAAACGAGAAGCTTCTGGAAGTGAACAGGCGGCGCGCGCACTCTGAGAGGGCGGGGAGGGTCGCGTGGGCTTACCTTCTAGAAGCTTCTCTTCAACAGTCCTGAGGTTGACATCATTTTAAAAGCACAAATGTCCCACAGTCTTACTATTAATATTAAGTAATAAAACAATGTAGCTTAAAGGGGGATAATTGCTTGATCCTGATTCAGCACTTTCAAAGTCTGACATTTTAAATCCAAATTTTGCAGAGATTTTGTTCATTATTAATCAGGCTTACGTAATAATAAATTACTTTCCTCAAATACCTCGGTCAGATTGATCCTTTTTATATTGCCCCATGTATAAATATACAAACTGTCCTGAGAAGCTTACTGTACTAATCCACCACAGACTGTGTATATTAACATTCCACTTACGGTTTTATCTTTAAAAGTTATGAAAGCTGCAAACACAATGAAAAAAGCTATTGTAGGGAAAATATTACAATGATGTTATCAAATGATAATACCAAATATCACAATTTTATACAACACATTTTAAATAATCTTCAAAATTTATTAATGACGTTTCTTGCAATCTGAAATATAGTTTGAATAATTTGAAATTAATGTCTATGTTACATGAATTGAATTAACAAGACTTTTCTACAAAATAAATGTGACCCAGTGCACAGAAAAGTCCAGTGTTTTCAACACATTCAAAGCAACATTTCCAGAGTCCTTCCCCTAATCTTTATACACACGTGTGGCCACATTAGGGGGTCCGGAGGGTCTTTATCCTTAAACTCAGGGTGTAGAACTTGTCTGTTGAACTTGCCGTATGCTGGTTAATATAAGAAAAGTCCAAGAACAAAAAATATAAGCCATAAGATCACAAGAACTTGATTCATATCAAAAGTGCAAAAAAAAAGTGTTAGTAAAAAATAATATCTTGTGTTTTGGCACTAATCAAGTTGAGACAGCATAATACTTAACATGTATCTCCCTACTAATTGCTAGACCAACTAGCAAAGGCATAATTCAACACCAAAGAACAAAGGCAGTGATAATTGTCGCCTGTCTTTTCCAAAAACTCGTTCAATGAGTAAATGTGGCCACGATTTACTGTCGAAATGGCTTGCACCTTCGTGAAGAGTAAAAGTTGGACGGCGTAGTGAAATGCGAAGGTAGTGATGCCTCATTTATTCCCAATGCTTGCAGAGTTAGCTGTGGAAGTCCTAAACTATTTAAACCCTTCACACAGGTTGACTCAAGCCAAAGGCAATATGGGCAAACACAAAAACAAATTGTTTTACTAAAACAAAATAGAAAAATTATTTAGAGCCAAAAAAATTCAGGATGGCATTTCATGGTAAACAAATACAACGTGATGGTCTAAGCTTTGCTTCTTTTACAACAACAACAACAAAAATACCCTATGTACCCTAACAAAACAACTGTGAGAACCCAATGGCAATAATGCAACCGTGGTGGTCGATCGAGTACATATGAACACACATGTATCTCAGTTTAAACAGAGTACATCTCTGCGAATGTGAGTGTGTTAGTTTTTGAGACCCTGAATGCATTTGCACACAGATTAATGTGTCTATCATCAGATTCCGTTCCCCTCTCGTAGGTGTTACATTGTCCCAAGAGGTTCTCCAAAACGGATTTTCTGGCCTGCTTTCAAATTAAAGGTAAAACCTTGTGGAGCTTCGAATAACAGTACAATAGTGGAGCCCAAGTTGAATTCGCCCAGGTGCTCTCCTTTTCTCATGCTGACGCCTTCCTGGTTGTTATTTGTGACGTAGCTGAAGTCATTGTAAGTTCCTTTGTTGTATCGAGGGTTGTTGGTGCGGAGCTCCTAAAGAGAAAAAAACACTTGTTATTGTAACTGCACTACAACCAAATGCTTTGCCTTAAAAAAATCCAACTATCCTCCAAATCTGGTACTTATAACAGATTATAACCTCTTTATTTTATTACAAATAAAATCAAAATCCATTAGATTTAGGAAAAACATGTAAGAAATGTGGTATTATGAAATAAGCAGGGTCACGATTCTGAGGTCGCATCCTGCTACTCAAACAGGTGTCACTACCATCTTTTTTCAAACACTCATCTCACCTATTAACCCACATTGTTAAACAAGGCCACTACTGTCTAGTGGTCTGACTGCGGCCCATTAGGAATTAGGCCGAATCCACTCTTAGCGGTGTGCACTCTTTATGTTCTGCTAATGCTGAAAAAATATATCATACGCCAACAAGAGTTATTAGCAGAACATGTTGCTTTAGCTTAGCTTGCTAGATTTCCCAGGGCTGTAGCTTTAGTGTAGTGAAGTTTCATTTAAAAAAAGAGTAACTGTTAGCTTAGCGCACTACATTTTCCAAGTAGCTTGCCCAACACTGATTGGGCCTATATGGTTTAATTTCTATCAGTGTTGGGCAAGCTACTTGGAAAATGTAGTTTACTACATACAAGCTATTTAAAAAAATAAAAAACAATTCTATTGAACCAACATCTTACCAAGTCAATACTCTCTCAGTGATCAATAAAACTGCAAGTCGAGCAGATAGACAGGCATGTTCGGTTGAATTGTTTATTCAACAGCTGTTCCGAACCAATTTGGCAACATAATCAGTATCAAATATAGGGCTGGCTTGACCTCAAATTGTGACAGGCTAAATACATTTTTGCTGTCAGCCGGAAACCTCCTATTGGTAGTAGTTATTGTGGCTTTATTGTATAAGCACCATGTTTGTTCACATTCATGGTCGTTTGCATTCAGAAACCATAATATGGTGATAACACCTCCCTTTATAAATCATGTGAATTTATATGTCCTCACCAAAATCATGGCAAAGAAAGCATTACCGACTGAGAAGCCATTCTGTGCTCTCACTAAACGGATCTGTCTTTGAAAACACGTTCTCTGCGCAGCGCACGGTTTGCTGAATCTTCCAGCGAAGCGAGATCAGCCATGACACTATAGCTATATTTCAAATGACTTCCCAGCTGTCTTTTATAGATTTTTTACACCAATTATGCAAACGTCTAGCTTGAACTATTAAATTATTAAGTGAGTATTTGCAATTAAAGGACACGTGAAACATGTGGCAGCACTTTCTATTTGTTTGTAGTATCACCATTGTACCACTAGATTCTCTGTGCAAGCATGCGTAGAGTTATTTACTGATATTCCTACATATAATTACAAGTTGGTAGATCCCACACTTTGCGTGAAACTGTTCTAATGCATTAATTACGCACACCTCATTCATAGCGCACTCATTATAATTTATCAACTCATTACTATCGATAAATGAGGGCCCTGGTGTTATATCATTTCAAACAAAGGTCAAAATCAGGCCAAAACAAAGTTCATTCGGAATTCATCTCGGGAGTTTGAAACAGCTTTCCAGAAAAGTTTGCTGGTAACTACCACTGGTCCACATGGCTTCTGTGGGTCAATAAAGACCTCCTAAAGTAAATCGGTGCATTTTTTCAAAGAAAAATATCCATATTTAAAACTTCATAAACCGTAATCTCTAGCTTCCGCTAAAAGTCATGTGTTCACAAGAGAGTGGCGTTCCAGCAGATGACGTAGGCCTTCTATTGGACTACTGAATATCAACCCATTCACTGCCATTATAAAGCTTGGAGGAGCCAGGACATTTTTAATATAGCTCTGATTATATTTGTCTGAAAGAAGAAAGTCATACACACCTAGGATGCCTTGAGGTAATTTCCATTTTTGGGTGAACTATCCCTTTAATTTCAGTTAGTTTGTTTTACATTGGTTTTTAAATCTAATATTTATATTTTATTTCGGCTTTCAGTTTTTTAATAGTGACTATGGTAAACGCTGTTGAAGCCTGTCTGAGACGTTTCATTTAAAGAATTGCTGCTACAACTTTCAAAGCTTCTGTGATTAATGTTCCTGTTTTTATGTAGAATCCACAAGTTTATTTGGGAGATGTTATTGAGATTAAAGTATGCAGATTTTTCCCTGGGAGCCCTTCAGAGCCAACAGATACTTTAAAAATAGTTGTAGTACAAAAATGGCACAACAAACAGCTGGATACCATGAACTAGATGTTGCACAACCACAATATTTCCAATCAAACATCTATGAGTACGAACTTCTGAACAACAAGAATCACCCTGTGAGTCAAAGCGCTCGGGACACACTGAAATGCATCATTCTGCCTTCAGGATATGCACAAGTGGTTTTGCTGCAATTGTGTATTGGAGCTTTTCAAAGATAATATTCTACTGTAGAAGATCAATGTTATTTAGATCATGCAAAGAGCAAAGACTGAATATGCAGATTTTAAAATGAATATATCAGTCGGTCTCACAAAGTTACTGTATCGTATGTCATCAGAAGACTTGGAATATGTTTTTGTTGGGATGGGGCCATGTATCACAAGATTTTGGCCAACAACCTCCTTCCCTCAGTAAGAGTATTGAAGATGGGTCGTGTCTGGGTCTTCCAGCATGACAATGACCCCAAACACACAGCAAGGGCAACTAAGGAGTGGCTCCGTAAGAAGCATTTCAAGGTCCTGGAGTGGCCTATCCAGTCTCCAGACCTGAACCCAATAGAAAAATCTATGGAGGGAGCTGAAACTCCGTGTTGCCCAGCGACAGCCCCAAAACTTGAAAGATCTGGAGAAGACCTGTATGGAGGAGTGGGCCAAAATCCCTGCTGCAGTGTGTGCAAACCTGGTCAAGAACTACAGGAAACGTCTGGCCAAAATAATTGTAAACAAAGGTTTCTGTACCAAATATTAAGTTATATTTTTCTATTGTATCAAACTTATTTCATGTAATAAAATGGAAATTAATTATTTAAAAATCATACGTGATTTTCTGGATTTTTTTTGATTATGTCTTTCACAGTTGAGGTGTACCTATGATAAATTACAGATCTGTCCATTCTTTGTAAGTGGGAAACCTTGAAAAATCGGCAGTGTATCAAATACTTATTTGCCCCACTGAATATTCTATGGAAAAAAGCTGCTAATAGGGTCTGAAAGTTAAATATAGTTCTAAAGTCGCGCTCGTGTGTGAGAGACGCAGGAGCTGATGGCAGCGGATGGTGGATATTTGGTGCGGTCGATGTGGATATTGTGGATGACTTCTCTTTCATCACATTCTACTAGTGCTACAGCTTCAGTAATTTCACGCTTAGTAACACATACAGCTGTATCCTCGTCAAAATGCAATAGTGAAAATAGACTCCTCTCTAACAGTGTCGCGTTCCGATCGTTATTTAAAGGACACCGATATTGTGGTATTTTAAAAATTCATATCATAAGAAAAATAAACACCGGTATACGGTATGAACCGGTATACCGTCCAGCACTATGGTAAATCAATCAATCAGTCTGATTTATATGAGATTCATCCGCTTTCCGAGTGCAATTGACTGCTGCTTTAAATTGCAGTGACTCTCGTGCTCATTACGTCATCATTTGTGAACATGTCTTCGCCGGTCTGGAAGTTTTTCTCGGTGTCAGAGGAGGACAATGCCATTGCTATTTGCAATGCATGTTCAGCAAGGACTCCGAGAGGAGGGAAAAAAAGTGTCATGTTTTAACAACAAATCTTATATCTCACTTGAAAGGTCGTCATCGCGGCAAAGCTGTATTACGGGACTTTAAGCAGCCTCCACTGTTGTAATGGTAACGGCATTCCAACGTCATATTGCGCGTTCGCGACTTCAGCTGCTACTTTGTGGTGCTCTGTAACCGTCTACTACGGGAGAACAGCTGCTTTGCCATAGTCGTTACAACGTGACAGCTTATGTAGTTAAAATGTTGCCTTTTATGTTATATACCATTTAATTTCATCAGTATATGATTCTATCATTAGTCTTTCATTTAATCTGTGTTGATTATGTTTTAAACTTAAGCTAATTTTAACGATTGTTTTTGTTTGTATAAAGATATGTCTGCTGTTAGCAAAAGCACCTCAGGTAGCACTGAGACTAAAGATATGTGAAGAGAACATTGTAATTATTGCCTAAACATCCTCCTTATAATCCAACATTTGTATTTAAATAAATGACCGAATGCAGCGTTGCACCGTCTTGTTTACGGTTGCTTAATGATTTTTATATTCTCGACTAAGACGGTGTAACAGATTACTTCGGTCAACGTAGCGGTTCCATTCGCAGCTGCTGCTTTAAGTCCCTAGATATAACTTCCTCATCCTCATGCACTAAAAAGGTTGAAAAGATGCTTTAATTTATGCATGAAATACTTGAATATAAATTTGTTGTTAATTGCAGATAAACCATAGTTCTGTTAAACCATTTCTGTTACTAAATATTGTGGTGCCTTACACAAAAAATAAACACATTTGAAGAGTCAGGACTGATATTTGCTATTATAGTTAGGCCAGAGCTACCAAATATCAGTTTCATCAGTGCATCTTAGATTTTGTATTCTCCTGGCTGCACAAACTGCAGATTATATGAAAATTATAATATAAAAATATGAATTTATTGGTTATCGGTATCGAAATCGGTCGTGAGAAGGACTTAATTATCGGTTAAAATTTGTCATATCGTGCATCCCACACACACACACACACACACACACACACACACACACTCTCTGGCGGGCATAGGGGTGGCCAGGGAGGGGCCAGCAACCAGCCTGGGGTGGCACAGAAATCTTCATTATTTCAATATAAAAATGTGGTTGACTATGAAGTACTAGACTATTTTAGTGCCTAAAACACAACTGAATACAATTAACTTCTACTTAATTGTAATTGAGATATTTGTGAATTATTATATCAAGTAATACTGAGTGAATACGACAATTTTTTTATTATTCCTCACCTCCAGGTATTTTAATAAAGGGACTCACTATAGCTTAATTGCTCTGTCAGTTTGGTTCTGGTTCTCAAAACACGTTCTTTAACATTACATACTCATGGATGAGACATGCAGTTAGTGATAAGAATGTGAAAAAGGCCGGAAGACAACAGCACATAAATGCCAGATTGTAAAATGAGTTGTTTTATGCATTTAAATGGTTTCATTTTTGTTTGTGCTTTTAAAATTAATGAATAGCGCATGTTTTCTAGTATAAGTGCACTGTGCTCACATTTACTTGTGCATTAAATTACAAATAAAAAGACATATCAGGCGTGCGCCTTTTTGTGATCTGGAATTGCACGATAGCCTATATTTTAGTATGTATTTGAGAGACATTCTGATAATGCATACATACATGCATGCACAGTTTGCAGCTTTAATCGCCATTTTTTGGTAATATTATGACTTAGCTGATGACAGAATGATGTCGTATGCTCATAGTTTCTTGTGCACTTATTTATGATGATGCAATCAGAGCATGCGCCATGAGCACAGTGACGGCTGACAGGACAGGGAAGTTTGTTTTACTGACATATAGTCTAACAGCATCTCATTGTTCTACTGAAGCTCATTTGGCTGGTGTACCTTTTCCGCGCTCATTTGACTCGCGCCTAGTGCTGAAGCAAAGCACACGTCTGAAAAGTCTCCCGTTTGATGTGATGCAAAAAAATACACCGGTTCCGCGTTCCGTAATAAAGGTATTTCTTGTCAAGAAAAAGGGGACAAAAACTGTTTTGATCAGGGTGGCCAAGCTTAGATCAGTGGTGGCCACCCCCTGGCTCCGCCACTGCACATACACACACCGGCCACTTTATTAGGTACACTTGTTCAATTGCTTGGTAACACAAATTGCCAATCAGCCAATCACATGGCAGCAACTCAATGCATTTAGGCATCTAGATGTGGTGAAGACGACTAGCTTAAGTTCAAACCGAGCATCAGAATGGGGAAGAAAGGGTATTTAAGTGACTTTGAACGTGGAATGGTTGTTGGTGCCAGAAGGGATGGTCTGAGTATTTCAAAAACTGCTGATCTACTGGAATCTTCACGTGCCACCATCTCTAGGGTTTACAGAGAATGATCCGAAAAATGAGAAAATATCCAGTGAGCGGCAGTTGTGTGGACGAAAATGCCTAGTTGATGTCAGAGGAGAATGAGCAGACTGGTTAGAGATGATAGAAAGCCAACAGTAACTCAAATAACCACTCGTTACAACCAAGGTATGCAGAATACCATCTCTGAATGCAAAACACGTCGAACCCTGAAGCAGATGGGCAACAGCAGCAGAAGACCACACCGGGTGCTGCTCCTGTCAGCTAAGAACAGGAAACGGAGGCTACAATTCACACATGCTCACCAAAATTGGACAATAGAAGATTGGAAAAACGTTGCCTGGTCTGATAAGTCTTGTTTTCTTCTGCGATATTCAGATGGTAGCGTCAGAATTTGGCGTAAAGAACATGAAAGCATGGATCCATCCTGCTTTGTCTCAACGGTTCATACTGGTGGTGGTAATGTATTGGTGTGGGGGATATTTTCTTGGCACACTTTGGGCCCCTTAGTACCAATTGAGCATCGTTTAAACTGCCACAGACTACCCGAGTATTGTTTCTGACCATGTCCATCCCTTTATGACTACAGTGTAACTGTCTTCTGATGGTTACTTCAAGCAGGATAATGCACCATGTCACAAAGCTCAAATCATCTCAGACTGGCTTCTTGAACATGACAATGAGTTCACTTTACTCAAATGGCCTCCACAGTCACCAGATCTCAATCCAATAGAGTATCTTTGGGATGTGGTGGAACGGTGAAAAGGTTCTTTCAGACAGTTTTAATGAACCAGTGAAAAAAAAACTATTCAGAGTTTAATTATGGTGGAACTGGCTTATGTTGTTCACAATTTTGAACGCTGAACAACAGATTAGATAATGATGTGATCGTCTTGATCTTATTTCCATCTAAAATACTTTTTTTTTTTTTTTATCAGCCAATGATAATTCTAAAAGAAAATGTTACGAGCATAGATCAGTGCCCAAGAGCACATCTGATTGACAGATAAACCACGAGCTCTATCAGTGTTATTGTTAATGTTCTGGTTATTTTGTTTCAGCGTAGTTTGTTAATTTTGTGCAAAGCATATAGTCAAAGTAAACTTAATCAATCAACTGAACTGTGCACATTCATTTTAGACAATTCATGTCTTGTTCAATTCATGCGATAAATGCATGTCCCTGCTGAGCAGTGGGCTATGACTAATTTCACTGGCAAAGCAGACAAAATTACAATTTAAAAATCAATCGTCATTTTTTTTTGTTTTTACAAATAAAGCTACATTATGAGAAGGATACTTTCTACGACCTTTATACCCTGTAGTCATGGTGAGATTAGGTTCCTTCGATCTAAAAAAACAAGAATCGAAAACAACAGTGAGGAAACGATTCTTGGAATCGAATCCCATCGATTCCAAAAACCAGGAATCGGACTCGATTCCAAAGATTTCGGAATTGAACAGCCCTACTTGTGAACACTGACTTTTGAACAAATATGCATAGGCTAAATCACATCATACACACTCTTATAATTCTTCATAAATTAAAATATGAGCCTTTACTGTTAAATGCGATTTCCATTAATATTACATTTCATTAGTCCCATTTATGAATTATGCGTGGCTGTTCACGGAAAAGTCATGATTATGGTTAAATAAGAATATAACAGTCTAATATAACCAAATTAGGCTACATTTATTTTCATATTAAATATCTCAACACATAATTAGATATGACAATAAGCGCAACTTGTGTAGATTTATTTAGTAAAAAGTCTTGACTGCTTCCTTTGATTAGATGGTAAAAGTATAGAAATATACACCAATCTCAGCATGCATTCATTTTGTGTCGCTAGACATTTGCCTCGCTATAATGGCTTCCTTTGGCCTTTGCTCTGAAAGCCAAATAAAGTGCTTTTGCGTTCACACAGAAACACACAGCGTTTCCCTGACATGACTGCATCAACACTTCTGCGGTTACTGAAACCACACCTTCTTTATTTGCGTGAACATTTGGACGGCATTACACAAATATTTCCACATCGTGACGTAGACATATGGGGAGTGTTTGAATGAGCCGTTTTAGCCGGTCTGGATCAGCCTTCTCTTTTAGATAGAATAAATCCTTTTGTGGGAGACTTTGAGCTTTGTAGCTCTGCTGATCTTATTCATGCACAAACAGCTACATAACACACTAAAGAAAAGGAAAAATAGAAATCGCATCATATGACCCCTTTAATAAAATAGCCTAGATACTAGATCGCTACATTATGTTTCTCAGCAACGATGGTAAAATCGCTGTTTTTGAAGTAATTGTTTGTAGAGAGAGACGCGCAGACGCAGCATGCAGGTACACACAACTGTCATCTCTCGCTCTCGACTATTAATTGAAATACATGGTATAATTAATTCACATAAATGTGATCTTACCGCACTATTTCATCTCTGTGTCTGATTTGAAGCGAGCAGAATGCTAGAGTTAACTAACAATAACTGATGAAAATAATTGTAATTTTTACCCATTCACAAACTTTTTTGTCATCTGATACACTTTCTCCTAATATATTTGTATAAGTACCCGTGAGATTTTAAATTAAATATTTTAATAATGAAGTATCACAGTAACTCATGGTTCTCTGACATTGGTTAAGGTCATATGACATTATTGTTACTATATAAATCAATGTGAAAAAACGAAGTCAAACGTAATCTAAAAGTAGTCTGATTATATTAAATAAAATGTGTAATGTAATTGATGACATTACTAAGTACAGTTTTTTATCATGTAACTTGTAATCAGTAATGGATTAAAATGTTTAAGTAATCTAACCAGCTCTGTCAGCGGGCTTCCCACAAGGCTATTGGCACTGACATTTACAGAGCTTTAATCATAAAAATTGTGAAATATTCTTCATATTCTCCTATACCATATTACATGAGATTTAACAGCCTGATGTAGCTAATATGATGCTCAACATAAAACACATGCATCATTTCTTTACTAAAGGTTTAATAAACTGCAACATTTTCAAAACTATTATTTCACATGTCAGGTTTTAAAGGGTTATTATTAGGGGGAACTACTCCTTTAAACTCTCATTCTAAAGCAGGAACTAAATAAGAGTAATATTTGTATTTTTCTGCAGAGCAAAAAAGTTCTAACCTTGTCAAAATAAATGCGTATAGATCCCACATTTGTTGCTCCTACAGCCGTGAGTGAAAAGAAACCGTGCGGCCACTCCCCGCTCAAGACCACCCGCTCATTATGGCAGAAAAGTTCCTTGATCCAACGCGCAACTCCTGGGTTCACTGACATCAGAGAACCTATAATAAACACATACATATCAGAGCACACTCTGTGCTTCAGTTATGTAACAACACACTGATGGTATCGCTCTGCTCAGTCGCCATCAGATTATAAAAGATGTTTATAACTTAAGCATATAAGACCTAAAGTCGCATTTGATTATTTTTTTAATAACAAATCATATTTTCAGAAAACAAAGAAATAGAAAGAACATATAATGCCGCTGACCTGGGAAGTGGCGTCTGTGTGCCACCATCCAGTCTGTAGGTGAGTGGAAGCAGTGGTAGTCACCTGGAGCCAGATAAACTACGCAGTGAAACAACTCATTCCCCTCTTTAGTGACCAGGGCATCCTGGTATGTACCAGGGTCATCCTCATCTGAACATGACGGGAAAAAGACGAGAAAAATACGTTATTTTCTTTCAATAATTGGTAGGAAAAGCTATATGAAACACACTAGACCGTTTGTTTTGTTGTCCTAACATGGCCTATAAGCTTAGCATGATTCACCCAAGTAGGACATGCTCCTTGATGGTCAGATTGGTCAGACAAGATTTTAAAGTTAGGCATAGGTCTTTTAACAGTCTTATCAATCTATAATTTCCCTTTGATTTATCCTTCAAAAGTTTGGGGTCAGTCATAAAAAAAAAAAACTTTTATTCTGCAAGGATACATTTAATTGATCAAAAATGTATAATATTACAGATTATTTTATATTTCAAACAAATGCTGTACCTTTAAACTTTTTATATATCAAACAATCCTGAAAAACTCCTGAAATCTTTAAAGTGCATCAACATATCTGTTTTTAACACTGATAATGTAAAGAAATGTTTCTTTAGCACCAAATCAGCATATTAGAATGATTTCTGAAGGATCACGTCACACTGAAGACTGGCTGCTCGAAATTTAACTTTTTTCACACATTTTTTTTTTTTTTTTTTACAGTTTCAAATTGTAAAAATATTTCATAATTTTACTGTATTCTTGATCAATTAAATGCAGCCTTGGTAAACATAAGAGACAAACTAAAAATCTTAGAGACCCCAAACTTTTGAACGGTAGTGTAGATTATATTTGGGGTACAAAGAACAACATTAAGCTTTTCCAGGTACTTGTTAAATTTATTAGCAAAATTTGTTGAGGCATTAGAAATATAAAGTCAAACATACAGTGATCCAAAAATATACAATACGGACTGTGAAGAAAACAACTCAAAATGTAAACCAAAATGTTACATATGCTATTTTACTAGGGCTGTGACGGTATTGGATTTGTTATCACCGCGGTGAAGCAGCAACAAATATCGCGGTTTGGCGGTTAATCGCACGACCCCCTCCCCCCTCCCCCCTCCCAGTAATTTTTTTTTTGACGTGGTCGCACTTGTGCAAATGCAAGGTCTGCTGCACCAGCGTGCTGCAGAGCCACAGCACATTGTAGCAGGAGTCAGATTTCACTGATCACGTGAAGAGAAGCACTTTCAGCGCGAGCGCTTCATGGGTAGAGCCTACTCACTGCATCAGCACGAGCGCAAATGTGCACGCAGCCGACTGAGCAACGGAGGATTTGGTTTTCAAACTAAAGTAAAAGACTGCTTCTTAAACCAGAGAAGGCGACACAAATAATACTGATGAAAAAGAACGGGTTGAAAGTTGAACACTTTCGTTACCATATAGCTTTAAACTAGATTAATCAATGCATGCTGATGAACTTTTATCATAAATAGAGCCCTGAATGACTTAATCAAGAACGCATGCTTCGTAAGAAACGTAAGTTTGTAAATGAACATGGAAATGAATAATAATAGTCGTCTTATTTATTCTTAAAACAGCAAATTAAATGAACAATAATAACAAAATAATATGAATCTCTATAGCTTTGTTTTTTTTCAATATCTTCTGAGTTTAATAGGAATTATGGAACAGTCTTTGTCATCGTTTGTAACCCATTCTTTGTACAACAAATTATTAAAAGAATAACAACCTGAGCAAGCTGCAGAAACAACAAGCGAGCTCAACATGCCCCATGCTTTGTTCTGGTGATTTGTGCTAAACTTCGATTCCTATTTCTTTAGACATTGTTTTTCGGGTAAGAGTCCGTGGATATAAACGCACTTGTCCAAACACAACTTGTTGAAAACTGTATTTGTTGAAACGGATAGGTTGTAACAGCAAATTAGGATGTAATTAATATTATTTGACGATTCGTTAGGCTACATTTATGATAACAATATTTTTAAAGTGCAACATAAAATAGGCTTTTTCTTCTTCCTGACCCGACCGTTCCCGCGAAATCTCGTTTCCAGAATCTCACAATTACATTTCCTCCACTGAAAAAGTGAGAGATAACAAATACAAATGTAGTCTGCACAAAATGTATTTTATTGTAGGCTATTTATTTTATTCGTCTTGTCCAGAATCAAATTAGTTTTACATTTTTTTTGTCAACATAATGTGTCGCAGAGAGAAAAAAATATAATAATGTAGGCCAGTTTGTAAAAAAAGCATATTTGTTATTTTTATTCGTCTTGTCAAAATACTAAATTTGTTTAACCTTTTGCTGTCAACACGGAAAAGTGTCGCAGAGAAAAATAAGACATCTTTCATTTAAATTTATATGTAAAATATGAACAAAACCGTTGGCTTAGACATTGCAAAATTAAATCTCTTTTTTCATGAAACCAAACAATTTAACTTCTCTGAGAAGAATGTCCCGAGTCAGACTTGTCTGACGTGGGTTTCTGACCATTTTGCAGTCGGAGTTGAACATCCTTCAAGGACCACCTTTTTCTCCATCCTTTTTCTGCTCTGTCACTCATCGACGGGGCTCTAGGCAAAACCCTGCCGTGCCGCCCCCACTTCACTCAAATACGATTTTAAAGATGCATGTGAAAGATTGGATCATTTGTTTATTGACACAACTACATTAAAATAAAAGCAAGCACGGGCATGTTTTGATTATTATTTTTTCCCCTATTGCAATGTAAAATAAATAATAAATAACCACTAAAGCTGCAAACGCAGATTAAAGACTGAAGTGACCATAGGTAGATTTGGGAGAAATCCTCGGTGAGCAGCACTGGTGTGCACAGCTATTAGCAGTCAGGGCTTCATCTGAACAAAGCCGGTCCGGATCGGCATCTCTGAACTCCGATCATCTCATCTGGCGGATCCTCTTCCTCCAGAGAAATACGTTTGTGTCAGGGTTATTGTAGTTTTGCATTTTTAAATTCGTATTTTTTTTGCTTTCAATTTTCGCTAAAAATTTAAGTTTCGTTTTTATTTTTGTATAATTTGGTTAATTTTAGTGTAGTTTTTATTTTGTGAAGTTTTCTACCCTATAAGGCAGGTTAGTTTCGGTTTTAATTTGAGTTTTAGTAATTCAAGTTTAGCAGAATTAACAGAACACTTCCAGAGCACAGACCAAAGACATTTTAATTTAAGCTTATTGACGCAAACCACTAGCAACACTAAATTAAAGCATGCTGATTAGAAAATTATTAATTTGATTATTTTATATAGTCGCTGTTGGTTTCGTTTTGTTTGAGCTTGTCATTGTTTATCTATTCTTCTTTATTTATTTTTTTCTTGTCTTAATGCCTTTATTTTTCTCAAATACAGTTCTTAACACAACATATTTCACCGTTTAAACATGTATACAACTTTTCTTATATTTAAATTCGTTTAACAATCATTTTAGAAGTAAAAATAAAACATTTCATAGTCGCAAAAAAAACGATGCGGCTGGTTTAGGTGACTTGGTTTGCTTTGCATAAAATCGTTTACTGTTTTATATATTAAATGAAACAAACCTGTATTTGACAAAAAAACCCGAAATAAGTCAGTTGCAATGGGAACTGCTCTCACCATGAAGAGAAGGCAAAATATCTGCGCGCACTCAATGCAAATGCAAACTCTGGGTTGCTGCGACTGTCCTATGATCTGAGTTACACAAAAACTACCCAAACATTTAAAAAAATGTTAAATAATTTTTGATAAATTATTTTTAGAGTATATGTGCACACTATAAAATGAACTGGAGCAAGCTGATAATCACTTAAATGCGTCAACCGAGTGACTGCGCGAATGATCGTTACCTCTCCATCCTCTAATGTGAATCCATCACCCCGCTTTATTACACAAATTAAACACTGTATATGATAAAATAATACATACATTAGGCTATAATCTTACCGTTCAGAAGCACATGTCTGGCTTTAAAACTCATCAGACAGCACCAGCAGCAAAAGGAATTCATGTATGGATAGTTTTCGTTTTGATGACATTTATGAATGTATATTATTATGTTTTGCAGCCTATTGATGACGCGCAGTTGTGGGGCGGCGCGGGAGCGGCATTACTATGAAGCAAATTTTAATTAGATGTAGAATAACTAAGCGGTGATAACGAATGCCCAAAATATAAACGACAAATATCTGTCCCTTTGCCCCCCTGACTGTGTTGCTGCCGAGGCGACTGCCTAGTTCACCTATATGCACGCGCCGGCCCTGCTCATCGACAGCCCGCCTGTTCTGTCAGGGTGCCGTTATGCACATGCTGCCCACTGTGCGCAATAAAATACATGACACAGAAGCACTGGTGCGTGCGTGCAGCGCGTGAGCGATAAGAGGGAGTAAAAACACACAGATTTGCTGTTCTGAAAGGATGTCGGGAACGGGATATTGTTAGACCGCCCACTCCCGTTTAAATTACAACAGAGTTACGACCGCTACCGTGTTTTATTCCCGCGTTGCAAGAAATCTGGTCGGGTCCCGCGAAAAAACAGTGCGGTGATGACGGTGATGACCTCAACACCGCGGTTGGCATCTCATTACCGCGGTGAAGCGGTTATGCGGTTATCGTCACAGCCCTATATTTTACTAATTTGAAAATAAATTTGTAAATGCCTGGCTAATGTAATTAGCACCACCATAACTTTGCCACTGTTGTAACAATCAGAAACGTAAGTGCGTTATTTTCTGCTGACCATGTAGTCAGGAATGTGTGCGATATATATAGTCTGCGATAATATTGTAATTGTTTTAACGATGTGCAATTTGACAATATCGAGTATTTTGCAAAAACCCAACAAAACACCAACGTTACGGAGTGCACGTGGTGATGAAGCGGGTTCAACAGTGCACGTGCGCATTTAGAGCGTGTTCTTTCACGGCATGATTCGGTCAATTAAACTGCATTAAGAATGATCGCAAAATTCCAGATATGGGGGCAGAACATTTATATATTTACTTTCATAAAGTTAAAATCACACGAAGAGTGTCGTTTTTCTTAAAAAATAAGCATGATTACAAATGTGATATTGATTTTATACAACAGTTCAATAAACAATAAGTTAATATTAAGATACTTACATTTTAGACACCAAATTGCCTGTTTTTGCTGGCAAAAAATAATTCCAAAGAGCTACAGCACTGTTTTGCGTCTCTGAGTAACATGACGGTGTTTCGGTTCCTGAATGAATCAACCGTTAAATGATTCGGTTCAGTTGCAATGACTCACTTATTAACATTGACTTTCTGCCACCTACTGGTGGTTTTAATTTCACATTTAAAGTTTATTTTTAAAATAATTTTAAATATCAGTATTCAATGTTTTATGTTTCAAATGTCAAACAATTATGCATTTGTTTCTGCATTAAATAGTGTGTAAATACATCTAAATGCCACTTCAGATGCAACATCTGCAAATAATAATTTTGATGATACTGGTTTCATTTGTTTGGTAACAGCCTAAATGTGTATTATCTTAATTGACTGGTTAAATGTAACAATTTGACTCAAAAGATGTACACTTTTAGAAAAAAATTGCTTTATAAAAAGGTCAACATCTATTTAAACTTAAATGAAAAGACCCACACAGAATATGAATAATATCAAAAACTGCTGCTGTCCACGGTAGTCAGATATCAGCACAATAAGACACTGCAAAATATTGTCTAATTATCATTATTGAAAAAATAGAGATATAATTTAAGCAATGTGCAGTGTGCATGCAAATTGATAAGAGTGAGTGATACTCTCCTTCTGAAATTGTGATTCTTTACCAAGTCGTGTTTACAATCTAAAAACTGATTATAATTTGCTACATTTATATAGGGCTTTTCTAGGCACTCAACGCACTTTACATAGCAAAGGGAGTATCTCCTCATCCACCACCAGTGTGCAGCATCCGCCTGGATGACTGTCATGGATCAAGTGGATTGTCACTATTACACATGTTAATGTATTAATCTTGTGATGTTCCAATATCAAAAGATTTCGATCCAGGAACATTGTCCTACTTGGTCAAAATGACAATTTTAGCGAGACTTACTTTTGTTTGCAGATAAATTCTCGGTCCAGTTGTGTGGCCCAAGGAACGTTTCCAGTGAGTAGGTCACTCCCTTCACCTGCTCGACCTCACAGTTCTTCACACGGCCAAAATGAAGGATCTTGCCATCAGCTGGACTGATCTGTAGAGCAAATGAACAGTCATAGGAAATTAAACTAGCCATTTTCTGCATATTGTATTAAAAACCAACATAAGTAGATGGAATATGCAATATATTTCAGACACTATGAATATTTTAAGTAAAAAATAAAATAACACTAAATCTCCAAACTTGATAACATCTATTGGCTCTATTAAATGAAAATTCTATGTACAGGCTTGCATGTGCACCCATTCTCTTGGGTTTGCATATGAATGAAAGTGAATGGGACGAAAAATTAATTCCATCTACATAGACTGCCTCAACAGTTACAAACACAGACTCACCACGCAGTGAGAGTTGCACACTGGCCGGAGCTGAGGTTTTAGTTTGCGCCTAAAAAACTCGCCCAGGTTTCTGTAGTGCTGTAGATCCTCTATTGCCGCTTCCTTCATGTTGACTCCAAACGTCCATATATACAATCTGAAGATAGGTTTCCGTAACCAAGTTGGCAGGTCCACCTGGTTCAAGCGACCCCAGGCTCTGGAGAGAAGTCTTGTGGGTATGGACTTGTAGATTGTTACCTACAACCCAGAGTTTGGAGACGCCACGCTCAAATATCTTATACACAAAAGCAAACACTTGCAGAAAGACAAGTTAACACACTTAATTATATTCCACCTGCAAAGAAAATGGAAACAATTGCCACTTAATTCTTTATATATCATCTGCATAAAAATAAATGTACCAAAATTTCAGCAGCTCAAAATATTTGGTCACAACAAACAAAAAAGTTTAGTTCAGGGCAGAAAATATTGACCAAAACGGATACAGTGCTATGACCCAATTACCCATTTATATTTGTGTTCAGTTTTTGACTAAATTATAAATTGGACTTGGTTTCTGTAAAAAAAAAACAGAAAAAAACACCTTTTCGCATTACTACTATTTTTCTTTTTTAGTTGATCCAGATAAAAAAGAAAAATAGTAGCAATGCGAAAAGTTTTTTTTTATTTTTGTCATTTTATCACAATGACTTTTGAACCATTTTACTTGAAACTGATTTCAAATGTATCATTTGTTTTAGTAAAAAATGTAAGAGTGATAACTTACATTTTTGTCATATCATAATGAAATAAAAAAAGCATTGACAATGTCATCATTAAACTTATTTACTAGAAATCTGAGTATTTAATTACGTAGCATAATTCTTTCTATTAAAAAAAATTAATATAAAGCAGTTTTGATAAAATTTTACAAATATTTAAAATATGTCAGTTAATTCATGTCCGTCATGCAGGGGAGAAAATACATAAAAGAGGAAATATCAGGCAGGATCCCTTCAATCTCTGATGACCATTTTCAAGGTCAATAACTCTTAAAATGTCAGATAATTTGACCCTTTTATAACAAGGCAAGGTTAGTTTAGGTTGCAAAATTTCATGTTTTGCGACTCACCAAAAATGTAATATTTATAAATAAAAACGTCATGTTTGTTAATACATGTGAGCATCTAAAGAGTTTTAAACCTGCTGTATTGAGTCCAGCACCTGCATATGGCTTTACGCCACCCGCTGTGCACCATGTGCTCCAGTGTTTGCATTCCTACAGTGTTTAGATCAGTGTAGCTCGCTGATCGTTATTGATCTGGGCAAAAGGAATGATCCTTGATCAGCGTTACAGATAGTATGGAGGCTGATGCATGACAGGAGCTGGCCTGAGTGTTCAGTGTAAGTGGATTACTGTAGTTAGCTTCAATCCCATCTGACAGACAGGAGGCTAAATGTGGACTCTCGGAGGCTTACGGGGTTGGTGGTTAATAATAGTTATGGGGTTAACAAGCAGGAAGTATAGGATATCTGAAAATACTCTTTAAGAACCAAAAGTGTGTCATATGTTCTCTTTTTTAAACAGCAAATAAACATTATGCCAAGATTAATACATTTAGACTAAGCTCCTATAACAATAGTCAATAACTTTATTCAATACATTTTTAAGCTCAATTTGTTGATTATCTGTGTAATATTATGAGTTATAATAATGTATTATTATTATTATTATTATTAGTATATTTTTTATATTTATTTAATTAAACTCCAGGTGCGAATGGTACTGGTTGTGTTTTGTTTGCTTTGTTTTATGTTGGTTTGGCAATAGTTGAGATGTAAATTAAATGTTTTTTTTTTTTTTTTTTTTTCAGGTGCTGTAAGGATTATTATATAACTGTAATAAATAATAAATAGCTCCTTTCATTAACAAAATACAATGACATTACAACTGAATGCAGAGTAAGGTAAAAGCATTAAAGGTATATTAAATATATTTGTATATAAACTCTTAGTATATTTACTACTCATTTAATTAGGCCCCGTTTACACTAGTAACGTATAACGCACTTTAAAATGTATAACTTTTGCTATGGATACGCTGATCGTTTACACTACTTCGGCGTATTCAAGGTCGAAAATGGAAACTTTTATAAACACTGCAGATCCTGTTCTAGTTTGAAAGCGCCGGGGTAGTGTTTCAGTGTAAACGGACCAAAACAGAGACTTTTAAAAACGATGGCATGGCTGCGCACATTCACTCTGCGTATCCTTGACGACTGTGTAAACAATAACATCATGCTCGTTATTGTACCCATAGATATGCATAGGTAGATTTCCCATTCGACCGCTCCAAGCACGCAGACGCAATCTTAATAATAGGGTCTACCCACTGATCTATAATATAGTCATTATATATAGATCAGTGGGTCTACCTATACATATCTATGGTTGTACCTGCATGACTGGTCATGTGACATGCGTTTTCGGTTGTGTAGCTTAAACGTTGATCGTTTTCATTCTAAAACGCCGTTTTAAAATGAAAATGCACTAGTATAAACAGGGCCTTAGTTACGTATTAAATTATCACTATTTATTACTTACTATGTCCTAATCAACGTTTTGTGTCCCCGATCAGATCCAAGTCACTGAATATTCCAATCCGATACTTGTATCGTTACGTAGTGTACTTATAGTTATATACTTAAAATGTTATTATTGTGTAATGCAAATATTATTGGTTCTAATGATAAATTGTTAAGTTCCTAATTTGTAAGTGGATAAAAGCATCCGCTAAATGACTAATTGTAACGTAATGTGTACTACTATCAGTGTGGCAGTTACATGTAGAAGATTTCATAATTAATATAGTCATGATGTCATGACGCCTACTGTACATCCAACACTACAGATTTACATTAACAAGCCAAACGTTTTTCTGTTTCTCTGTAACTTCCTGTCTGCCACTGGAGATACGGTATCTGCTACAGGGCATCAGCATGGGCTGACTGGCATTTTTTTGTAGGAACTGAACAATAGTGGTGTCAGAACCACCGTGGCACGATGCCCTCGACTGGGTCTAGAGACAAAGTGTTCCTCAGTTCAGAGCTGCACTGCGGGACAATGGCTCTTTTCACAAGAGTCCCAATGGAGCTCAGCGGGTCCATATGCAAGCAGCCATCTGCTGATAGCTGCTCTTTTTGCTGACCTCACATCAATTTTGTAGCTTCTTTTCTTCACTGGGTTATAAATGAAAAGAACTGATCCCAGATCAGGGTTATTTAGGGCATTATTCCTTAATGATTCCAGTGAGGTTTCCTATAATCATAGACAAAATCCCAAATGGCAATTATACACTGATTACTCACTGATGGATGGCATTTATGTCTCTGGATAGTGAGATTTTGCGAACTGAAACACACACATCATCAATCTGTGGGCTCCATTTGATGTTTCCACCTGTACTTACTCTGCTTGTGGGCCTCCAGCCTACTTTGGCAAGAGGTTTGAGTGCTCCAAAGGGCAGGATGTAGTAGAGGATGGACAGAGGCCATGACCGAAGACGGACAGCAGGCCGGGACATGCAGCTCAGATGGCCTAGTCGCCGCCGTAGAGCCAACTGTGGGAACTGCAACCTGCACAACACATCCGTGATGCCAAAGTGCACAAAATACCCACGCAGACACATATGAACAATAAAGAAGGTGGAAATGAAAGATATTTTGCACAGATGGTCTAAATGTTGTAGATCAGGGGTGCTCAGTCCTGTTAATGGAGATCTACCTGCTGCATAGTTCAGTTCAAACTATGGTCCAACCTGTTTGTAATTATCTAGGGTTCTTGAAGATCTTATTTAACAGGTAATTGGATAGGTATGGAGCTAAACTGTGTCTGTAGACCTCCAGGAAGAGGATTGAGCACTAGTATTATAGAATGAATCTCAAGAAACTAGGGATGTGCAACAGCGATCGAGTACTTGGCCGTGATGGCAATGATCGGTCATTAAAACGATGTCGTGGACGGTCATTTTGCTTTTAGATGTTTCTTTTTCAAAAATACTAATCCTATAATAATGCAGTAGTGATTTTTTTCATCGTATTTGTTCAACAGTAGGCATACTTCAATTAATATAGTTTTCGTACTTCGTATGGCTACGAAAACACGCAGGCGATTTATGAATCACTTGATGTAGATGAAAATATAGCACAAATCTGCCATAAACATTAATGACATAAGCATTATAATGAGAACTTTATAGAATGTGAAATCTATAGTAAATCCTGTCCTTACCAGTGTTTCAGTGCGTTGTTAAAAGCGCATCACGGTGGAAGCTCTCTCTCTCTCGCTATAGCACGTATAAAGTTCACTGCTTCCTTTTGTGCAGATGCAAGTTGTAATGTTATGTTTAGGTTATGTTTCTAAGTTATCTGATTAATATCATAGGTCTCATAGAACGGGTTTCAGTTTACTGGCATACAGTCAGCTTCACCTCAGGTAGATAGTCTTTTTTAGATGCTTATTTTTTTAACATTACTGCATCATAATCATAAATCTAACATCTAATAAATGTGTTCATGTGTTCAAGTCATATTTTTATTTGTAACATTCATTTTCATAACGGTCTTCAGATATTTTCATTATCTTCATTACGGCCATGCCCCTCCCCCGAGTACTCGCTTAATCGTTTTTGAAACCTATCGATGATCGAAATAAGAAATTGCCAAAAATGCCCATCCCTGTCGAGACCATTTCCGGATCATATTTCACCCTAAAAAACTTGAGAAAGAAGTAAAAATTGTGTGTATTTGGGGCAGGATGATTTATGTGTCAGTTCATGGGAGTGAAAACCTGCTGGAAAAAAGAATTTCTGCAGTTCCATTTGTTGACACTAATGACTTTACTTGTTTTTACATTTTCATGACAACTAAGCATGTATTCCAAAACTGTTATTACCACAAGGCAGTAGAAAATCATTAAATTAAACAAATGTTATATAATTATAATTAAGTTAACGACAATCATATTCGTCCATACTTGTCATTACCTTAAAAACAATATTAATAATATTCAATTGAATGTTATATTATATAAATATTATTTATTATCATAATTACAACTAATATTTTTAAACCAAGTACAAATATAATTACATTAAAATTTTATTTTCATAATTGCAGTTCAGTGAAAATTACTTTTATTAGATATTAGTACAATAATGAGAATAATAGAAATAAAAAAAGAAAAAAGAAAGTTAAAATGTGAAAATGTTAATGGCAAAAAAATAATAATTCAAAAACAAACAACAAATAATGGTCTAAGAAACATGTCTTTTTTTAAATACAGTTTCTTGTTTCTTATTAATTTTAGGGTGAAATGTTACCTAACCATGTTTTCTTGAGATTCTTGAATAATAATAGAAGGAAGGAAAGATTTATAAAACATGCAGAAACATACACACAGCCCACTCATACATACAAAATACCAAACACAAAGATGCTCATACAGAGGACAATAAACAGCAGAAGATAATCGCTAGAAAAGATTCTTGAGATAGGAAAGAGGCAGAAATAGCAATTCTCCACTTTACAGTAAATCTAACCTCATGGTCGTTCACACTGCTTCTCTGGACTACACTGACCATATACTCCTTTCAGCTCAATTCCACTTACGTCAGTCTAAGCAAAGGCTGCTTTCAACTGCTTAACACCTTTAGTCTTATTTAGGGTTTATGGTCACCTTCCAGCAACACTTGCACTAGACATGATACATGAGGAGACAAATGCCTGGGCCAGTCAAAAAAAAAAAAGCCACATTTTAAAAAACATAAACCTATTTAACCAACACGAACACGCATGTTTTTAGGGGTCATGCCGAGTGGGACAATTTCATAGATCTACTAAAGCCATGAGGTATATTTGTTTTGTGTCTATTGCGCTATTTTTATCACCTGTGCGCGGGTGGATAACATTCAAGATCAACACAACTGTTAGGCGAACGGAATGAGCAAAAATATTGCACCTCTATTCTGGTCCTGTTGATGGAACGCGTCGTCTTGTTTAGCTAGAACTGCTCGCTTTTTATTGAGAATGACACTAAGAGCTACTGCTTTTGGCTAAAGTGAGATTAGCTTTACTGTGTCAGTAAAGTGGGTCATATTTGGCCCTGTAAGTGATGACACAGCACTAGCGGGGTTGACAGCTACCATCCAGGGCTGCAGCTATGCAGGCTATCTATAGAATATAATACTGTGTCCACCCTAATAAGGATGAAACACTGTTCTGACCTGTGGACAGAGGAGACTTAGCCATAGAAGGCTAACAGTAAACACTCTGTATCACCTGACTTGGCTCACAACGATGCACACCAGAACATCATTACTTTGACCCTTTCAATATTTACTATCCAATAATCTCTGCTTGAGAGATCAACATTGTCATAATAATAAGGGTAAGTAATCAGACGGTAATAATCTTGATGTGTGTCGATGATAAAAACTATAGCAACACTAGTTCACGCCAGGTTTCTTGGCCTCAGTGGGCAACCTTTTGGTGCCTGGGCTACATTATTTCCCTCCACAATCTTAAAGAACATTGACCTGTTGTGCGTCATCATAACAGCATCTGACGTGCAGGCCTCTCCCACGGAAAGGTGTAAATTTTTACTAAATAGACTATAGACTAACTGCAGCAGGTATAACATCGGACCATACTCTGAAGACCAGTCTAGTCACAGCTATGGTATGAGCAAAGTAGATAGTGATGCTCAAAGTCCTTTGTAGAAGAAAGCGAGTCACTTGGCAGCCATCTAGGTATTGGCGCCAAACAGAAACTTCCAATTAAGTACAGCTTCTATGTATTTGAAAGGTTAAAGACTGAAATCTTTGAAGGTGTTTGTCAATGTATCATCAATATAATATTGCCTCATGCCTATATCTAAAACTTACAAAATTTACCTATACATATAATTTCCCTTCAGTTTCCAAACACTAGTGGCAGTAGTGATGATTATAGGGGTAGATTATTAATTTGTAAACTCACTCATTTTGATGTTGACATCATAACATTTTCTATATTTATGGCTTTTATAACATAGTAAACTTGCTCGATAGCTCACATGGTACAACACTGCACTTGCATTGCAGAGCATATTTGTACGAGTCCCATGAAATGCGAGAGCTCAAAAACTTGTGGAAGCAATCTAAAATTGCAGGGTTGCTTCAGGAAATGCGTTTGTATTTCATGTTTGCTTTTGTTAACACTACTGTTTAGGTTTAACATTTAAAATCTAGATAGTAGATCATTTTAAATCATGATTGAGCATTAACCTTTTAATGCCACTCAGTGAGCATTTAATTTCGGTACTGCCGCAAAACGTACAACAACCAACGTAATAAAAAGTTGCCAGATTTGCATTCCTCTGACATTTACGTTCATGTTGAAAAACGACAATTCACTCTTAAAGTGTTGCAAAATGTGCAAGAAGCAATGTAAAAAATATAATATTGCCATGGGCATGTTATCTAGTGTGACTGGGTTGGTAATATTGGTATTGTATGTCGCACTTCTTTAACTACTCTAGTAATACAAACATAGCTGTATTTTTTTGGTTAGTCAATGAATACGAATGAGCATTCAAATGTAAACAAATGGGTAATGCATTTGCATAAATCTATGAAAAAAAGCACTTTAAACTGTGAAGCATGATTACATAATGTTTAATATGGCCTATATACATATCCTACCTTCTGCTCACATTTATTTGTAGGGCTTTGTTCAAATCTTACACTTAAAAATTCCACCTAACTTGTCCTGCTCTTGGCAGACGAGCATTTCTGCATGGCAGTAAAAAAAGACAAAACATTGCAGTTTGGATTTGAGCTAACATAGAGGGACACTTGGGACACTAAGCAAACACTAAGGCCAAAGTAACGTCCTAGAATTGCAAAAGCAACTTTGCCGATGCCCCCACCACTCACATATTCTGTAATGCAAAAGCAAAAATCTAGTTTCCTTTGTCATAACATTTTATGACATTATAACACAACCTAACAATGAACCTGATAACTAACGTTTAGCAGCTCCTTCGTGCAAACGTTGTTTCCATCCTATAGCTACATTTGTAAAAGAGCTGTGCAAATGCCTGGTATAACATTTCACATTAAACACTTTTAGCGCTGTGCATTATGTAACCTCATTCTAGCAGTTGGCAAATCCAGTTAATATGCCAAAGTGTGCGCTGCGCCCTAGTGCGCTTAAACGGCTCAAAACAATGACTGTGGGTTTTTATGAGAGCTTTCAGTCATCAGGTTGTAATTCAATAGAATTTAGAGCGTTTCTACCCCCTCCCCCATCCTGTCCAGAGCAGATGAAAAGCCATCGAAGAACCTTGCAGTTCAACAGCTATTCACAGTGCATTACTCAAACTGTTTGAGAGCTGGCGATTGCAGCCAGTAAAAAGGCAACAGTCTTCGGATTCTGACTCTTTCTGTTTTCGCACACTCTCTGTCCTACATAGCCCCCCTTGTTTTTTCATTGCAGTCACATATTGGCCAATCACTGACTGAATCTGAGCCTCCCTCAGCTCTTTGCATCTTTCGCTCACTCAAGGGGAACAGCATCTGCTCAGAGTAGAGCTATGCAAATGTTGTGGATTGTATTGGATGGAGAGTGCTAGCAACAGTCTAATGTTGCGTC
The DNA here is from genome assembly GCA_003573665.1 of Oxygymnocypris stewartii. Classification (NCBI taxonomy): domain Eukaryota; kingdom Metazoa; phylum Chordata; class Actinopteri; order Cypriniformes; family Cyprinidae; genus Oxygymnocypris; species Oxygymnocypris stewartii. The sequence continues at coordinate 484,656 of QVTF01022538.1, forward strand.
GCAATTAGGCCAAACACAATCGCCAGGACAGTGATGGGGGTTTGTCTGGGGGAACCGAGTCCCGTTACACAAACTCGCACTGCACAATGATTGTCCCTCTGCAGGGTGGCCCAGTTCCTGCAAGGACACCGTAATCCCCTCTCGCTCACCCACTTTCCAGCTCCGCTGATCCTTCAATTGTCCTCTCTCACTCCTAGTGTGCCGACAACAACTGTTCTAGATCCGACCAGCAAAATACACCCGTCATCCACACATTCCCAGCCTGAACAACGTCCTAGCATCTCACACACTACTTGCCGGTACCTGAATCGGCTCCGGTGGCTGAGCTGAGCCGGGCCCCCCGTACCAGCGTTGTTGGCGCCGTGTGCGGGCTCCTCTGTCGCTCCCGCTGAGGAGCCCGGTGGACGAAAACGCCGCACATCAACCCTGACTCTGTGGAGATTGTAGCAAGAGGGAGAGCTGTGCAAAGACCTGCAGCATCTCACCATTTCCCCGCAGCGCTCCACACTGGCCCCTTCTGCTTCGGCTGCTTCAGACTCCTCTGACACATGATCACTGTGGAGGGATTAGTGCGTATGGTAGGCTTTAACCCACTCTCACGCTCACTCCGTCCGTCTGGCCCGATGGTTTTCCGCTGCAAAGCTTAAAGACCGGCCCTCACTGCTCGTCACGTGTGGGATGCTTAGCAGCGATTGGTCAGCCGGAGGATGAGTCCACCTTCTTTTCTAAGCCGCTGCTGAATTCAAGGTCTGGTGCTGCTGGGAAGGCGGCGATATGAAAAGGAGGTGGAGAAGGAGGGGTTTGTAAACAGACAATCCTGTCAGCATGTGCTCAGTAGATTCTGAATTCCATCTATGACCCCATCCCCCCCGCTCTCGCTTCTCTTTCTCAACTGAAGGATAAAGAGCAACGAGCTCCCGACTGTTATGTCAGATGATTTCTGATGTCAGAATCACTTTCTCTACAAAGTCCACCACATCAAAATACAACTAAAACTACAGTGCATTTAATTTAACTTGCTTTTTCATTTTAAGAATATACATTTCTGCATGTTCAATAAAACATTTTAGTACAGAAACAATGTGTAAGAACATCTATGAGTGCATAAACCAATTTATATGAAATATATTTTCATTCATATCAATATCAGCCTATTTGTACATTAATAATAATATATGTAATATATAATTAATCTATCCATCTACACACACGTATATATATATTTTATATATATTTTAAACACATTTCTCTATCTACTGGTCCATTAAAAAATAACATTTACGTTTGCATATTTTTATTGATTATTTTCCCCTTCTCTTTCCCAGATCAATCACTAAGTAAAAATGACACTGTGTGGAATCTCTTTGAATGGTTTCTCTTGCATCTGTTCTTGACTGTTTAGTATTCTTTTACATTCTGTAATGTTTACGTAATAATTTATTTCACAATAAAAAAGTTGGTCTATTTGTTGTACCCTGTCAAAAATAAATGTTATCAAATAAACAATACACTTCTACTGCTGGTTTCATATATTCTTTAAAGGAAAACCAAAAGTACACTTGATCGCCTGCAAATCACATGAACTTGAGGCTTCCTATTAAACAGGAAGGAAGTAGATCTTCCGGTCTCAACTTATCTTTTTATACGAATTTGAATACGAAAAATCCTGTATGAAAACACTTTGAATGCTCTCCCACTAGAAATAATTCTGGAATTTCTTTCTTGCCTATTTTACACACAAAATAATTTGACAACCTGATGAAGAAAAACTTCAAGCCCACAACACAAATATACAACCTATTAAATAATAAAAAAAGACTTACAAAGAAAATCTTCACACTCACTTGTGGGGAGTAACACAATAAGAGGTCTGTCGATCTTCTTAGACTACACTCTTCTCACTGTCTTATACTAGGATTCGTTCAGATATGGCATGTGTGTGATGTGATGTCGTCACAAAATATTAACCAGCCAAATGAGTGATAGGGCTTACTTCCTATTTGATGACCGTCAAAGAGCCCATCCCACTCCATAAACACACACAACTGCAGACAGCTGTAATATGTGTATTCGGTAGACAGAGAAATATATATAACAGGCAGGACCAAGCGCTTGTGATTAAAGTCATTAATGAAATAATCACTGTACTTGCGCCACAATAATTTTCACAGAGAGATTGCTTTTGTGTTACAACAACTATTGCAACATACTGTGTGACTCATAATTTTTTGGGGTGGAGGCGTTTCAGTTAACTGATATTACTTTTGGGAACTGGTTAGTAAAGATGTAGCACAGGATGGGCTAGATTATGATTTTTTTTTTAATTCTAGGAAATGATTCTAGAACGTTTGCATTATTTCATTTCTGCTGCGATCAAATAAAAAAAAATTAAAGAGAAGAAAATGTCAAACCTAAAATAGGAAAAATAGTAATTAATGAAAAAATTCATGTTAGACAATAACATTTTTAGTTTTGCATCAAAACAGTATTAAAGACTACTTTATTATAACCATAAAAATTATTTTGTGAACTGACTTAGCAAGCATCATGATGAAAGAGCATCAGGATGAATAAATTCAGTATTGTTCTTTCCGATTTTATATATTATAAAATAATATATATAAAAAAAAACTTACAATAAAATAGTCACATTACAATTTAAAGTATTTTATAAATGCAGGCTTGGTGAGCATAAGAGACTTCCGAAAAAGAGACCAACACATGGACAGTAGACAATAACAATTATTACACTATAGTTTATCGATTTAGTATCATGACAGTAGATTTATTTTCCATTTATTACCTCTAGGCTACAAATAGAACAAAGCCATTGTGTGTCTGAGAAGGTTCTGGAAAAGGGGCACACATACATAAAGAGTGCCGTTATCTCTGGCAGCGAGGCTTTCTGCCGCACTGTGCCTTATCTGTATATCTACAACAAACCCGCTAGGGCCACACAATTAATCCAACGCGATTTCCATGCGCATTTTGTCAGTAAAGCTGGTTCTGTAATCATCAGTTAATCTCCATTACGTGCTTTCAGATGGAGCAGCATTTACTACACAGAGCCGTAGTTCACTGACGGGTTACTCAATAAAAAAATAAAAATGTAAGGCTATATTATTGCGCGATTATGAAATTGAAGAAATCGTTTACGATAATGACAGCTGTTTCCGTAACTTCTAAGTGAACTGCGGCTCAGTGTAGTAAATGCTGAAATACCACATTTATATACACATTCACTTCATAAGTTCAGTCAAGTGTTTCAAATAAATCCTTCTAGATGATGTGGCTTCTTACAGAGAATAAGGCACGTGAAATATAATTTCATAGTGTTCTAAGCAGTGATAAAGGCATTGCATTACAAATATACTTTAATATAATGAAAATTATAAGAAGAGGAACTCAGATAAACCATATATTATCGTAGTCATGTGTTTATTATTCACATTGAATCAAAGAAACCAGTTAAATCTTCTGTTTATTCAGCAACTTCTATAGGCATTTCCTGGCTTTCTTCTGCGGGGCGCATTTCAAGTTAGCATGCGAGAGCGCCCTCTGGCCTTCAGATGAAGATTTACTGCTGATCAAAGAACCGAGCTTCACTAAAAGATACGCATGACAATCGCAGCTTCTGTCTGAGGGAATTCACAGCGGTCATCATCCCCCCTCAAGCCGACATAGATGCAGCACTCAAGGAAATGTACGGGCATTTATGCAAACTGGAGACCGTGCACCCTGACGCTGCGTTTTTTATATTCAGGGATTTTAACAAAGCCGATCTTAGGAGGATCGCACCAAAATTTTTCCAGCATATATCATGCAACACACATGGAGAACGGACTCTAGACCACTGTTACTTCCCCTTCCGGAATGCTTACAAGTCTCTCCCCCGCCCACTTCTAGGCAAATCAGATCACTCAGGTGGTCAGAGTAGTCAGTAACATCTCCTCCTCACTGACCCTCAACATTGGAGCCCCTCAGGGTTGTGTTCTCAGCCCTCTCCTGTTCTCCCTGTACACGCATGACTGTGTAGCCACACACAGCTCCAACGTCATCGTCAAATTTTCAGATGACACAACGGTGGTAGGTCTGATCACCGATGACGATGAATCAGCCTACAGAGAAGAGGTGCACACCCTGACTAACTGGTGTCACAACAACAACCTCTCTCTGAACATCAGTAAGACCAAGACCAGCTCGGTGGTGTATTTCAGGAGGCGAAAAAATCCCATTCCGTCACATCCATATGTATGAGTGCAGCCAGCATTGCTGTATAGGTTCAAGGGGTGGAGGGTCGGCCTGTCAGTGCTCAGACCATACGCCGCACACTGCATCAAGACAAGCAGACTAAGGACATGGATTACTGGAACCATGCCCTGTTGTCTGATGAGACTAAAATAAACTTATTTGGTTCAGATGGTGTCAAGCGTGTGTGGTGGCATCCAGGTGAGGAGTACAAAGACAAATGTGTCTTGCCAACAATCAAGCATGGTGGTGGGAGTGTCATGGTTTGGGGCTGCATGAGTGCTGCCGGCACTGAAGAGCTACAGTTCATTGAGGGAACCATGAATGCCAACATGTACTGCGACATACTGAAGCAGAGACTGGGCCGCAGGGCAGTATTCCAACATGATAACGACCCCAAACACACCTCCAAGACGACCAATGCCTTGCTAAAGAAGCTGAGGGTAAAGGTGATAGACTGGCCAAGCATGTCTCCAGACCTAAACCCTATTGAGCATCTGTGGGGGATCCTTAAACGCAAGGTCTCTAACATCCACCAGCTCTGTGATGTCGTCATGGAGGAGTGAGGACTCCAGTGGCAACCTGTGAAGCTCTGGTGAACTCCATGCCCAAGAGGGTTAAGGCCGTGCTGTAAAATAATGGTGGCCACACAAAATATTGACACTTTGGGCCCAGTTTGGATATTTTCACTTAGGGGTGTACTCTCTTTTGTGGCCAGCGATTTAGACATTAATGTCAGTGTGTTTTTTGCGAATTTACACTGTTGTACAAGCTGTAAACTAGTGATCGACCGATATTGAGTTTTTATAACCGATACCGATAACGATTATTTGCATGTTTATGTACCAAAAACCGATATTCAGAACCGATATTTATTTACTGTTATAAAGTAAATAAATAACAGAGTGAAGTCCATTCTTCACTTTCAGTCATCTTAACAACAACAAACAACTGTTGAAAATTAACATTCTTTCATGTACAATTTAATCTTCAAATTACAACAATAAAAACATTTTATTTATAAAAAGCATCATCAGCAACACTGATATTAACATTTAACAGTAAGCAAAATAATGTCTAATGTATTCAAATAGAGAAAATAAAGGACAGAAGTCATATCAACTTCATTTTAAACTACAGTTTTAGGTTTATAAGCTGTTTAATAGACTAAAGAGTGAAGAATAATTCACTGAATAATATTCTCTGGAATATTGAAATAAGCTATAACAAACAAAACATCGTATTTTATTGCATTTCTTAACTGTATGTTTTATCAGAATTATTAAAATGTTTTTGTCATTCTGAATTATGAAAACTGCTGACAGCGGTTTATCTATTTACACAGAACTATACTCAAACTGTGATCGCTTGCGGAGATAACAAATCATTAATTTAGATAAAGGGGTATTTATTTAGATGTTTATTGGCGAAATAATGGTTCTATAGTAAATGTTAATATAATTTAGCGCGTTTCAAACAAGTGAATCTTATTAAAAGTTACATGCGGTGGTCGTGCTGGAGCTTCTCCTGAGTGAACAGTGTCCACTGCTCCAGGTGTGTGTGTGTGTGTGTCCACTGCTCCAGGTGTGTGTGTGTGTGTGTGTGTCCACTGCTCCAGGTGTGTGTGTGTGTGTGTCCACTGATCCAGGTGTGTGTGTGTGTCCATTGCTCCAAGTGTGTGTGTGTGTGTGTGTGTGTCCACTGCTCCAGGTGTCTGTGTGTGTGTGTGTGTGTGTGTGTGTGTGTGTCCACTGCTCCAGGTGTGTGTGTGTGTCCACTGCTCCAAGTGTGTGTGTGTGCCCACTGCTCCAAGTGTGTGTGTGCGCACTTGGATGGGTCAAATGCAGAACAAAATTTCACTGCTGGTTATACTCTGTATAATTATGTATGTAAAAAAAATAATAATAATTCAAAACCTAATTTTTATTTTTTACAAAACCGATAACCGATTATGGTAAAATGCTTAAATATCGGGAAAAATATCTGTAAACCGATATATCGGTCGATCTCTACTGTAAACTCACTACTTTACATTGTAGCAAAGTGACATTTCTTCAGTGTTGTCACATGAAAATATATAATAAAATATTTACAAAAATGTGAGGGGTGTACTCACTTTTGTGAAATACTGATATATATATATATATATATATATATATAAACAGGCCTATATATAGACAGTGTTGGCTCTGGATTCTACTTTTGGCTTGGAGTGTTACTGATAAAAAAATGTCCCCAATGTCATGTTTAAAGTCACAAAAGAACAAGTGTTTAGAGGTTGTGTCAACTGACTTAACTGCATTATAACAGCTTTGTGTGCAAACATAACTGTCCGGTGAGACGGGTCATCAAACGGGTCACGATGAGTGACCGTTAAACAGGAGCGCCACGTTGGAGGCTGATGTTTATCTGTGATATGAAGCAGATAAAACACTGCAGCACTGAAAGCCTTTAAACTAATCCAGCCAATCAGACGCTAGTGACAACACCAGCTAATTTCAACAAGCTCAGTTGATTTGGACAAACAAACAACCTGAACAGCCGACTGGTATCAAAGGCCACACAATAAATGAAGTGAAGTGACGTGTGGCCAAGAATGGTGACCCATACTTGGAATTTGTGCTCTGTATTTAACCCATCCAAGTGCACACACACAGTAGTGAACACACACACACACCCGGAGCAGTGGGCAGCCAACGCTGTAGCGCCCGGGGAGCAGTTGGGCATTCGGTGCCTTGATCAAGGGTCTCACCTCAGTCGTGGTATTGCTCCGTGGTATTGAGGGTAGAAGAGAGCACTTCCATTTCTCACTCCCCCCCCCCCCCCCCCCATCTACAATCCCTGCCGGACCGGAGACTCGAAACCCCAACACACGACTCTCTTACCATTAGGCCATGACTGACACAACAATGTAAAGAACACTACATTTTACCTGTCCTGGATTTGTGACAAGTCATTACATAAAGGAACATTTCATTAAAAACTAATTCAAAAACACAAATTAATTGTGATTGAAATTATTTAAATTAAGTTTGAACAAGTATGCTCATCTTTAATAGTATTAGACCAGATTCATGTGGCATCTTTGATTACCACTGGATAAGAAAAAAAAAGTTGTTATTTTATATTTATTTTATTGAGGTTATTTAAATCGGTTTAAGTCAATTTAAATAACTTTTCACAAGCAACAGAATTCAGGCTTGCCCCCCAAAAAATTGCCAAGATCTTCACTGTAACCGCTTGACATCTCCAGCAATGTCACACTGACACTTTCAGGTTCGAATGTTTGTACACCCTGTATTATCAAAGTAGCACCACAATCAAAACTGACAGAGCGATGTTCTGTTTACACTTGGCCACTTCATGCTTTTTCATTGATCATTTACACTATTTTGCCAAAAGTATTGGGTCACCCCTGTAAGACTGGTGCCAATGTGTCTGGGCCCCCCCTTCTAGAGGACAAAAGGCCCCCTTGGGAATCCACAAAACTGTCCCTTGCATACGTCATCCAGGACGCAGCACACTGGGGGGTTCACACCCTGTACTGACGGTCTACACGATGGGCCTGGTACCGACATCATTTCCCCCTCCCCTCATCACCTCAAATTCACTGAAAAAATCCATGCAATGTAATATGTACAAATAAGTAACCATACATGTTTGATATCTTTTGAAATGTCTCAGTGCGCCTGGTAAAATGGTCTCATTCTCCCAATCATAATGAAAAGCTAAAAGAAGTTCTAAAATCTGAGAAGTATAGTGTACAGCCTGGGAACGTACCCTCCCCCTGATCCCCTACTCAAAACATCTCCTGTATGTAAATAAGTATTCCCGGCCACAGGATCTCCAGAAGCCATTTGGTTGCAAAATTCTAAAGACTAATTATAATGACAAGATACCACCTGGGTACCCACCTGGGTGGGTCTATTGAATTATCTGGGTATATAAGGGAAAGGGACACAAACATCTGGGAGTCAGTAAGCTGATTGCCCGCACATGTCACTTGTGTGTAGTTTTTCATTGCCAGGTAGTAATTTCTACAAATTCTTCAATTCCTGAGTTATTGTTATGTTATGGTTAACCGTTGATTCTATTCTTGTAACATTGGAGCTTCGAATTATTGTTTTGATTACCTGGTCAATAAATTGTAACGTTTGATTCTATTCTAACTGCCTCTGAAGAGTGCTTTCTCTCTACTAGATTAGTGGATTCGTATATTTCCGCAAGCCTGCGTCAGTTTTAGCGACGGCTAATATCCGGCATCTTTTAAGTGTGCTTGGGTGTAGGGACGGGCTAATTTCCGTTCAGTGACGGTGAACGCCGTCTGATCAGACTGAATTCGGGTACGTCCACACCTCTGACTTTGATTTAATGTTACTTTAAACAAAGATTTGGCCAATCCAAAGCTATTACGAGTGTAGTATATTGATCTGCTAACATATCTGATAGTGGCCAAAACCCTTTACTGAAGTAAACGATTGAATTCGAGTTCTGAGGGTGCCCCATGAGGGTTATTGATGTCTCTGATTGTGTACGTGTGAATTTACGGCAAATCTTAGATACGTAATCATAATTTACCTCTGACTGATGACCGGGCCTGACGAGATTGTGTCCGTGAGACCTGTGGAAAACAGGACCTCTGAGCGATATAGTTTCCCTATGTCTGGACGGGTAAAGTATTAAAAGAGCTGATAAGAATAACCGATCTTTCGTTCCTGTTTTAATGATGCACAGATATCATTAAAACCCTTTTCATTTTATGGAGTCAGATGAAATAACGAGACAAAATATATAATAAGAAAAAGTGTTCCATTTTAATGTTCTTGTTGTGTCGTGAAAAGGAAAGACTGTAACACGCAAAGCCCTTCACCCGCGGAACGACTGCCGCCATTGGGTCGAATCGAGGCGGGCCTTACAGTGGTGACCCCGAGGACGTGATCTCGCAAAGACGAGAACGTGATTCTCGCAGAGACTAATACGTCATTCCAGCTGCGACAGCCGCGACATTCAACTTGAATTCTCCTTGGGACATGAGGTTTGAACTCCTTCTCATCCATATCCAACTGCTGTGGTAAGTATATTTTCTTTGCCTCTTAGAAGTTGAGGGAAATATTGTTTACACCATATAGACACATTTTGTAGAACGGGTCGGTATACCCATTTTGAGACCGGAACCGAAAAAACCCGGTGGTGATAAGAATTAGACGGAAAACATGTCTTTTCAGGGAAAGCACAGCAGCAGAGCAGATGAGGAGATAATGGAGGTTTTAGGACTACAATTACAAAAACTCCTTGTTCGGTTAAGCGACAAAGGATTCAATTTGAAGTGGAACAACAACGAAATAATATCCTGGTATTCTGCCGAGGGTGCAAAACTAAAATCAAAATCAAAATACAAGAAAATTCCCGCTGCAATTGTTTATTTACTTCGCCGCAAACGACCTCGCGACCATAAACCGAGAACGAAAAAACAATAACAAATATCAAAGAAATCGAAAGAGTGCGATCTGACGAATTACAAAAGTTAAGAAAACAAGTCGAAATGTTTGCATACGAGCAACAGGGGTGGGCTAGACAACGCGAAGAAATGGCCAAAAAAGTTGATCACGTTCAAGGGAAACTAATTACATATAGTAATTACATATCTGCGCTCGAAGACTGTTGCGATAAAACAGGTTTTCCAGTTGTCGCAGTTAAACAAGCAGCACTGGATGAAACCGAGTTAGAGACGCAAACTGAAAGCGAAGATGATGATACTGCGTTAGCGTGTAACAATAGGCCATACAGAGAAACTCATAACCGAGCTCTTGTGAGCCTATGGCCAGAAAAACCAAGCCTGCGAAGCCCGGTAAAGACTCGAGCGAAATCAAACGACTCACCAAAGAAAGCAGTTAAAATCGCAGTATTAAAAACCATGAAAAATGCGGATGATGAAATCACAACAATCAGCCGCCCATTAACATGCGAAGAATGCTCTAGGCACAAACAAGTCGTAGGAATTATGCCGAGAAAAGGGCCTTTTCAACCCTACTGGGAAGCATTGATGCTACAGGCTAATGTTTACAAACTAGAGATTAGAGACGTATGGCAAATAGCCCTTCTCACTATCCCTGAGGAGCTCAGACCAAAACTAAACAGAAATGAAATCCGGCAACATAATGAACAGAGTAAATGACGAAACCGACGAAGGGATTTACGAACGTCTAAAACAGGCATTATTAGACATGAGGGGACCGTCACATGCAGACTGGAGCAAAATATTAGAAATCAAACAAGCAAGTAATGAGTCATTTGAAACGTACGCTGAACGGTTATGGGTAACATACAGAGAACACTCAGGCCTTGAAAATGCAGACCGCAACCACGACGCATTACTGCAGCTTGTTAAAAACAATGCCGGCATCCCCGTTCAAAAAGCGTTATCAAATGGCGTCGACCCAGCCGAAAACACGTTCAGAGCAATAGTAGACTGGGGTTCAAGAATAGAAAACAGATGGCGATTAAAACCCCGCAGCGTTGCGTCCGCACAATGGCTAACAGAAGGGAACAGCACAGATAAATTTAGCCAAAGATCTCCAAATAAAATGATATGCCATTATTGCAGAAAGACTAACCATGTAATGCGAGATTGTCAAAAAAGAGAAAAAGATTTAAAAGAACAAGCGAAGCATTACCAAAAAACGCCCCCTAGCGACGACTCTGAGCTGTTGAAACAATTCGTAAACTTCATGAATGAGTTTAAAAAACAAAACGGCCAAAATGGCGCGGCCCACAACGCGAGCGGAACGACTGAAAATTACAATCACCAATAGGGATACGTGGCCTCCATTGCCATAGGGAGCATAATTAAGAGTGGAAACCGAATAAAAATAAGGGCTAATTTAGGAGGCCAGTTAGCCAACATACTTATTGATTCGGGCGCAGCGTGCTCCTGTACAGACATTCCACTACCTTTAACCAACGAAACGATTCCGATCCAAGGCATCGGCGATACGATAATGATTGCGACAAAAACACAGCCAGTTCAACTTGATTTAGGCGTGACAGTATTGGAAGAATCCCTCTGGTATTTACCTAACAACAGTGAAGGGACTGTGCTGGGAATGGACATAATGCGAAAGTATGGCTTTGTAATTCACTGCTTTGAAAAGCAAATTGAGCTGAAAACAGAAAAAAACAGTAAAACAGTGCCTACCAAAAAAAATAACGAGCGTTATGTCCATATCCACCCCAGATCCTATTCAACAGATGGTAAACAAACACGATAGCATTTGGGCTACACATGAACATGACTGCGGCCTCATTGACTTGGTTGTGTGTATTGAAGGGGAGCCCCCTCCCCCACAAAAACAATACTGCATCGAACCAGAGGCAGAGTCAGCCGTTCATGAAATTGTACACCAACTTGAAACCAGAGGTATAGTCCGACGATGTAGTTCGACCACAAATTCTCCATGCTTACCAGTACCAAAATCGAACGGTAAATGGCGTCTTTGTATTGATTATCAGCGTCTGAACATCATAACTTCGATTTGGCAGGAGATTAGAGCACGTGATTCCTCACTCTCCGTCGTTAAAGTGCGTGCGCACATCATCAAAAAATCCAGATGAAAACGAAAAAAACAACAACATCGCAGATCAATTAGCCAAATTAGCAGCACAAAAGGGAGATGAATGGAAGCCTGACAGACTGGTTGTTCCTGCCGTGAGTGCGATTCAAACTATTCCTATTGATTTAAAACAGTACCAACAAGAACTATGGAGTTCTGATGGAGAGCTGACACCGCACCTGCAGCAGGACCAACTAGTCAAGGTCACTGAAGGCATGATTTTAAGAGACGATAAATACATTGTTCCAGAAGCCCTCCAGAAACCAGTGATAAAGTTGTACCACGATTATGCACACGTATCAGCTCCCAAAACACAACAGCTGATCCAAAAGAACTTCTGGTGGCCACAAATGGCATCAGACATTCAAAGATGGTGTGACACATGCATCGTATGTGCCACCATTAACCAAGGCAAGCCTGGCCGTACAGAACTGTGTAGACCAGAGCCACCCAAGGGACCTTGGGAGTTACTCCAATTGGATTTCATAGGCCCACTACCTAGTGCCAAAGGGCGGTATCGTTATTGCCTTGTGATAATTGACAAATTTTCCAAATGGGTCGAAGCAATCCCCACACGCAATAACAGTGCAAACACAGTGGCACGAGTAGTAGCGAACCAAATCCTCCCACTTTGGGGAGCACCAATCCAAATTGAATCTGACCAGGGCACACACTTCACAGGTCAGGTGATGAAACAAATATGCCAGATGCTGAACATCAAACAAAGGTTTCACATACCGTATCGACCACAAAGCTCAGGCATGGTGGAACGTGCCAACCGCACAATAAAAGAAAGCATATCGAAACAGGTAGCACAACACAAAAACCAATGGATTGATGCCCTACCCACAGTCCTAACAATACTGCGGGCAACTCCTTCAAAAGCCACAGGTATCAGTCCATTTGAACTCATGACTGGAAGAGTCATGAAGCTGCCCATAGACCCAGAAATTGCCCCAGCAGACCTGGGGCCCCTCGTGGTTGCAACTCAACAGTCTGTGCTCAAGCAATTACGAGAGAGGTTGGAAGTGCTACATGCACGCGCTGCTCTGAAAACAACAGCAATCAGACTTAACGAATGATACACAATTCAACCCAACCTCTGATGTGATATTCTCAGAAGGAGACATGGTAATGGTACGCGTTTTTGTGAAGCAAGGTGCATTCACACCCCGATGGCATGGCCCATACGAAGTTAAAGCTATATGCAACAGCTGTGTGGCCACAACTGTAAAAGGGAAACTGCGATGGTACCACATGTCTCAGTGCAAATCATTCAAAAGTACAAAAATACAATAAATAAATGTCACTGTCTTCTCCTCGTCTTCCAGGTCGACTGCAGCGATCCCATGGAGACCAGATGAAAGGAAAGTGTCTGGGCCCACGTGCATCAGACTGGGCCAAAGGATTTCACTCACACACAACCTGAAATGTGGGAGGTGGGTGTGGAAATACTCCAAGGGGCCATCCACACAAAAAATCACAGTCGCACCAAAAGAGACAGTTACATGGCCTCCCGGATTAGTACCGGATCCAAATTGCACACCACAGATTTGTTGTTGTTCAGGTAACACCCACCCACGTACAAGAAACATTTCAGGACACACTCAAGCACCAAAATTCATGCACAACCTCACTGCCTGGTATCAACTTAAAATAGATCCAGGTGACACAATAGGTAACATGTACACACTACACGAAAACAATAACAATGGCATAGACCCAAAATTATGTTACTATGTTAAAAATTTGGAACCTGCAACATATAGGTGCACACATACAGAAACACATAATGACACACATATGAGATTCACCGAGTTAATGTACGATCTCACGTCGTACACACCTAACGAGCCAAAACCAAAAACTTTTGTCTGGACCAACCGAAAGGAAGGAATGTATTGTGTCGGGGAATGTTCGCATAGCATAGACAATTTCACCAATCCACACAACTGTTCATGGACTGTTAAGTACTGTTTTAATTTGACCACCTGTGGATACACTAAACCCAAAAAGTGTCCAGAATTGCACCCAATTCCTCCGGGTGGACTGATTAGGGGAAACATCAACAAGACTTTATTACATGATGTAAATTTGGTAATGACACATGTAACTTATAACATTTCCAATATACTCTCTGCCTATACAAAACATTGTAATGCTAATGATGAGTCGTATGCATGGCTACAGTCACGAATCGATGATTTAATTTCTGATTACAAAGACAGACTTGCCGCCCAAATTCCACCTGCTCGCTCAAAACGAGACCTGCTCAGCAGTATAGCCGGCCTGTTCGGATCAATTAATTCAGCAGCCAACGCTTATAAAATAACCAAACAATCTCAATTCTCCACATGGTTGACAGATCAAATGGCCACTGGTTTCCAACACATCACCAATAGCAATGATAATATTATCAAAGCGGTTCGTTCCGAAGCGCAGGCGCTTCTAACGATCAGCCACACATTATTCAATCAGACCCGTACCATCGAACGTGACTTAGCCTGCAGATCATATGCACAAGATTTATTCACTGCAACAAGACAAGAAATTTTAGATCTTCGTCTTCACAAGACCCCGAGACATGTTTTGAACGATTTAATTGAGGTTTTAGATTTACATAGATGGTTCTCTTCAGAAAAAATGAAAAATGTAAAGTATTCAGAATTAATATCCACAATTATGATGTTTACTGGAAACTAGGGCTGTGCGATTAATCGAAATCGAAATAAAATCGCGATTTGAGATTGCACGATTTCGAAATCGCTTTATAGCTCGATTCTTTTCTGCGCCCCGCCCCAACCTCCCGCAGTATGCTATCCGAACCAATCAGAATGCAGCAGAACAGAACAGACCGGCCATACAGACAGATAGTATGCTAAAGAAACAGGGAAGATGAGTTCAGAACAGGATAAGGACTTGGTGGCCAAAAAAATGCATGTTGCATGCAGAGCACACAGCGGGGAGTAGCGATCATATTTCCTTCAGAGCAGAGAGCGTCTTTCTGAAGATCCCGCTCTGCTCGCTCATATGCTCAGCGCCGCTCGCTCAGCACAAAATGCCCTTTGGTAATTTGTTAATTCCAGAATCTGTGGAATAGGCTAAGCAATGTTTGTCTAAGCTAATGTTTCTAAAAGCAAATTCTAAAATCCTGTGAAGATTGACACGTAGACCGCATTTCCCCGCAGTTTTGGTCTATTTTTAATTTTAGAAAGTGTTTATTTTATTTAGGCCACGAAATAATTATTTGTCAAGTGCATTTCATCTTGTGTGTGCTTTCATGGGCCTGATAAGTATTTTGTGAAATTCTATATCTGCTTTTCATCTTGTGTGCGTGTTTTGAATATGAAGCCTTGTTTTAATGGAAACGTATAGGCTACTTTTTCAGTTATTTAATTTTTTACGCAAATGTTCCAAGTGGCTTCAAAACAAGACACGTTTTTAAATTAAGATTTTAAATGTTATACATTTAAATTAGGGATGTTCATTTCGGTTATTTTTCCTAACCGTTAACCGACAAATAGAACTGAATTAAATTAAAAAGAATAAGTGTCTGTGACCCGTTAAAAATACTAGCATCTGTTTTTCGGGGATTAATTTCACATGTGCAAAAAACAGCAGACAACAGAACGAGGATTCACCTGATCATATCATATTACATCACGCACCTGCAGCACTTCTGCAAGCAGAGAAACACTTAATTCACCTAGATGCTGGGTTCAGCCTTTTGGGTCATTTTTTTGGGTTATTTGTTCAGTGTTTGGGTAGTTTGTGTACATTTTATTTTATTTATAAAATTGTTTCTGTCAGTATATTGTTTAAATCTATGCAGAGCAACATTCGCGGTGTGAATCACTAAACGAACGTTGCTCGCGTTCATCTTATTGCTTGATAAAGAGTCTGATGCTTTGCATAAAATAAACGATTATATTTATAAAGATACAGAACACAAATTCTTTGGATGTTAAAACATGTCCTCAGAGCTGTTGACTGTTTGTTGTTGAGCAGGTAATGAAGGCAATCGCAGTTCATTTTGTCCATGAGTGAAGCGCAGAGCGGCGGTCTTATCCGTGATCAGTTCCCGCCGAACACGACTCCAGCTCGGCGCGAGAGACAGCGCCGTTACGGTGGGAACAGAATTACAGAGCGGTCGATTTACTCATGAATTACATCGGTTTAATGTTTAATCTTTACTTCTAATGTTTGTTAAACGAGATTAAATAGGCAATGTGTAGGCTTATAGCTTATAAAAACAAGCAAATGAGAAATAAAGGAAGTTATCACGAGTATTTTACAGAAGTTTAGAGGATTTAAGTTAATCTGTAAATAATATTTCATGCATAAAGTAAAAAAAAAGAAAAAAAAGCGAATATTATAATATAAACGAATAAAGTCATTAGCTGAGTTAAATCATCCATTAATGATGGGTTAAATAAACAATCACATTTACTGGGTAAAATTAACCCCAAATGTACTCTTTTATCCAGCCCAAATTGGGTTGTTTTGAACCCAGTGTTTTTTAGAGTATGCAGAGTTTGTTCATTATTGTGCTGCGCGAAATTAAAGCAGACGGCAGAAAGATGCATTCTATTTTTTTTCTTATTTTACAAAAAAGCAAAGATAATTTTTTTATTGTTTATGTACACAAATAAAAGCAGACCTTTTACAATTCCGATTATCTTCATGACCAAGAGGAGTTGCTTCCACTGTTGGAAGAGGAATAAATCCAGTTTAAGCTCATTTAAGCATTCTACCAAATGCAGCCTGTTCATTATCATTATATAAAACAACCGGTCAAACATATGGAAAAAACACACTGCTCAGTTTAAATATGTAGTCAAATCTGTGCTGTTTAGTGTTATCACCGTACCGCCGTGAAGTTATGCAACACATTTTGTTTTATGTGGATATTGTAAGGGTAAATAATATTTTGACATTTAAATACCGCGAATACGGGAACATTTGATTTTGTGTTGAAGGAGAGACCCAACATTGGTTTCAGTTTTGTTTTAGCCTAAAATAATTAGTTTCGGTTTGTCGTTATAGCTTCTTATTTTTAATTCTTGTTATTTTCTAGCCTACTGTTAATTGTAAGGATTTGTTGTGGAATGAGGGGAACTAAAATTGCCTAGTTATGTTTACAGTGTTTATTATAATGTTTGTAATTCGTGTTGGCCTTTTTCTGAATGAAATAATAAAATGCTACTTATAGGCGACTGAGTTTTTTCTCTCTCTCGCTCTCTCTAAAAAACGTGTTTTTTTATACGTGTAGCTTATTTTAACCATGCAGCAAACCTTTTAAAATATTTTGATAAATTACTAAAAATAAATAAATAAGTGAATTTAAACCGTTTAACTGATTGTATTAATGGGTCAAATTATTATCGGTTGGTTAAAGGTTAATTAACATCCCTAATTTAAATGAACAATTTCACTCTGAAACATAACCATTTCTTATCGGACTACTGCTTTAATTGAGACATTTATTAAATAATTTCACTATAAACAGGAAAAATAAATAGGCCTAACGTTACAGGAGACATTTAATGTGAGCGCGTGATCTGAGCGGGATTTGGTTCACCGGTGAGCGTGAGCGGAACATTAGCTGAGCGTTTTCTTTGGCCGTGAACGACTGAGCGGAGCGCACACAGAGCTGAATATTGAACCGCTCCGCTTCGCTTCGCTCACATGCTCTGGTTGCATCTTGTATTGTTGGATTTGATTACTCACATATACATATAATATATATATATATGTATTTTTCCATTTGTCTGTTCTAGAGACATGTTACAACTTTTTGGGAAAGGTCTAATTGGTTTCCTTTGGAAATATGTTTCAAATTCACACAGAATGCATTTATAACTGTAAAGGTCAAGGTTTCTTTATTTGTCACATGATAAATTATACAGGGTATAATCAAAAGTGAAATGTAGATCAAATCAGGTCCGCTCAGTGGACAGTGCAAAGAATAAAAATTATATAAAAGTAACACCAGGAGCATATATATAGGTAAAAAAAAGAAATAAAGAGTAAAATGTGTAATAGAATAAGGAAAAGTGCAAAACAAGATGTGCAAGACAAGTAAGATGTGCAAAAACAAGTAAGATGTGCAAAAACAAGATGTGTAAGATAAAGCATGTCTGTTTGTGTCAAAATCGTGATTAAAATCGAAATCGAAAAAAAAATCAAAAAATCGTGATATATATTTTTTGTCCATATCGCACAGCCCTACTGGAAACGAATGTATTGGTTGTATTGGATTTTTTGCCACTTTTCCTTTAATCCACCCAGATCAAGTTTATCCAAATTCCACTAATATTCGATCCATTGGCATGGTAGTTAAAGATCAGGTAATTAAATGGGATCACCTCACTGGATATATGACGTTGAAGGGTACTGAGACCTTATTTACCAGTCGCACTTGTTGTCATGAAACTCACAATTATGTTGTCTGTACATGTAACACATTACAACCTTTCTCTCCCAATGATAGCAAACTCATAAGTGTTGAATCTTTGCATGGCCATTCAAATGCGATTCAGGTGTCTCATACACAGTGGTGTGTCATCAGTGAGATGAACTCGTTCACATATGGAGGACTGACCTGTGCTGCTGATCACTCATTTTGCTTGGAAGTGACAGAGGACTTTTCTATGGGCCAGATCGACATCCTCGGAAGGATGCCAAAGGACGCAGAGGTCTCCCCATGGTGGGACGACACCTTTTATGAACACGGAACACAAGCCTTGATCGACACGATGGACCTGGTACAGAACGTCATCCTCCAAACAGAGTACCACCTTTCTCAAGCGCAGGTAGAGACAAACTTGGCGCGAAAGACTGCACAGATTCTGTCTAGCTCATCCACCCGATCGGCACAGACCGCATATACCTGGTGGGACTGGGTACTTCGAGGTTGCGCAGTTGGAAGCACACTCATCTTCTCCTTCACGCTATTCCAATGTTGCTATTTCCGACACCTCATCAGATCAGTAAAAGCATCCACCAACACTATCCTAACCCTCAGCCCCTTAAGACTACCCACCTTACAACGACTGAAGTGACACTGCAGGGAAGCCTGTGAGTGGCCCAAACAGTGCCAAAGGGAGGAAACTGTAAGACTGGTGCCAATGTGTCTGGGCCCCCCCTTCTAGAGGACAAAAGGCCCCCTTGGGAATCCACAAAACTGTCCCTTGCATACGTCATCCAGGACGCAGCACACTGGGGGGTTCACACCCTGTACTGACGGTCTACACGATGGGCCTGGTACAGACATCATTTCCCCCTCCCCTCATCACCTCAAATTCACTGAAAAAATCCATGCAATGTAATATGTACAAATAAGTAACCATACATGTTTGATATCTTTTGAAATGTCTCAGTGCGCCTGGTAAAATGGTCTCATTCTCCCAATCATAAT
The DNA here is from genome assembly GCA_003573665.1 of Oxygymnocypris stewartii. Lineage (NCBI taxonomy): Eukaryota > Metazoa > Chordata > Actinopteri > Cypriniformes > Cyprinidae > Oxygymnocypris > Oxygymnocypris stewartii. The sequence goes on from QVTF01022538.1 coordinate 503,934, forward strand.
GAAAAGCTAAAAGAAGTTCTAAAATCTGAGAAGTATAGTGTACAGCCTGGGAACGTACCCTCCCCCTGATCCCCTACTCAAAACATCTCCTGTATGTAAATAAGTATTCCCGGCCACAGGATCTCCAGAAGCCATTTGGTTGCAAAATTCTAAAGACTAATTATAATGACAAGATACCACCTGGGTACCCACCTGGGTGGGTCTATTGAATTATCTGGGTATATAAGGGAAAGGGACACAAACATCTGGGAGTCAGTAAGCTGATTGCCCGCACATGTCACTTGTGTGTAGTTTTTCATTGCCAGGTAGTAATTTCTACAAATTCTTCAATTCCTGAGTTATTGTTATGTTATGGTTAACCGTTGATTCTATTCTTGTAACATTGGAGCTTCGAATTATTGTTTTGATTACCTGGTCAATAAATTGTAACGTTTGATTCTATTCTAACTGCCTCTGAAGAGTGCTTTCTCTCTACTAGATTAGTGGATTCGTATATTTCCGCAAGCCTGCATCAGTTTTAGCGACGGCTAATATCCGGCATCTTTTAAGTGTGCTTGGGTGTAGGGACGGGCTAATTTCCGTTCAGTGACGGTGAACGCCGTCTGATCAGACTGAATTCGGGTACGTCCACACCTCTGACTTTGATTTAATGTTACTTTAAACAAAGATTTGGCCAATCCAAAGCTATTACGAGTGTAGTATATTGATCTGCTAACATATCTGATAGTGGCCAAAACCCTTTACTGAAGTAAACGATTGAATTCGAGTTCTGAGGGTGCCCCATGAGGGTTATTGATGTCTCTGATTGTGTACGTGTGAATTTACGGCAAATCTTAGATACGTAATCATAATTTACCTCTGACTGATGACCGGGCCTGACGAGATTGTGTCCGTGAGACCTGTGGAAAACAGGACCTCTGAGCGATATAGTTTCCCTATGTCTGGACGGGTAAAGTATTAAAAGAGCTGATAAGAATAACCGATCTTTCGTTCCTGTTTTAATGATGCACAGATATCATTAAAACCCTTTTCATTTTATGGAGTCAGATGAAATAACGAGACAAAATATATAATAAGAAAAAGTGTTCCATTTTAATGTTCTTGTTGTGTCGTGAAAAGGAAAGACTGTAACACGCAAAGCCCTTCACCCGCGGAACGACTGCCGCCATTGGGTCGAATCGAGGCGGGCCTTACACCCCCTTCTAATGAAAGGTTTGACTACTTTAGTAATTTCCATGAGTAAAAATCTTAATGTTTAAGCATATAATGATATTCTAGGGAATTGTGTGTTTCTAATTTTATAGCAACAGTTTAGACAAGACCCTTTTCTATTCTAACATGACAGTGCCTCTGTGTATAAGACAAGGGTCAAAGAGAAATTATGATTCAGTCCGTGTGAAAGAACTTGACTGTTCTGCAAAAAGCCAAGTCCTAATCCCAGCTGAACACCTCTGGTGTGACTTTAAATGCAGACCTTGAGCCAAAAATCCATCACCAAACACCAACTTGTACATATGGTACAGTCATTTCATACACTTCAAAACACAACAGAGGTGGAAATAAAATTTAAGTACATTAATTATGTTTCCATCTTTGTTGCCACAGTTTGGAAGTGCATTTTTCTCTTCTAACTCTGGTGTCCCAGTACTTTTGTCCATATAATGAATGGTACAAGTCATTGGTGTTTGGTGATTAATTTTTGGTTCAAGGTCTGCATTTAAAGTCACATCAGAGGTGTTCAGCTGGGATATATTTAGTTATTTATTTGAGAAGGATAAACTGATCAAACTTGCGCTGGCCGCTTGGTATTTTAAAAAACAAAAACTTGAATTTAACAAACATAAATTGTTCCAATCATATTTCTGAATTAAATTAATAAAGAAACAAAAGAAATAATGACCACTTTGCCAAATAAAAACCACAACTGAACTATTTGAATGACTGCAACAGCTGCTTTGTAATGGGGAGGAGAGATAGAGAGAGCGAGAGGGAGAGACACGGCTCTGGTCGGACTCAGGCGGAGAATTCTGAGAAGCTGCAGGGCTCTATATTCGTTCCCTCGATCCAATTAAAGATCCCCGGACTAATTGTGAACAAATTGCACTCCCGTCTTCTTCCCGAGCATGTGAACATGTTCATTTAAAAAATACATATACATGAAATAGGTTATTGTTATGAAGACAGACATTCAAATTAATGTTCACATAATAAGTGCCGTCATTCAGGCTGTTCACAATATGTTTTAGCGTGTAATAGGTTTAAAGAATGATATTCTGTTTAGCGTGCAACATGTTTTAAGCCTAATATTCATTGATGAATTATCAAACAGTTAAGATTTTCTTTTTAAATAATATGAATGTTCATGCTCATTTTTAAAATAGAAATCTCCTAGCCTTATGAGCAGTTGATAATCGACGGACTGTTCTGTTCATAAATGCCATCATTCGGTTATGTTATATTAATATGTTTCAGCAATCATATGTTACAACCATGAATTGGCTTGGGCTAAGAGACTATTCTCTAATTAATTAAACAGTTTGTTATACAGATTGAAAGCTATAATGGTTTCTCTCCCCCTCTCTCTGTTTATGGGGGTGTGTGTGTGTGTGTGTGTGTGTGTGTGTGTGTGTGTGTGTGCGCATGCGCGGGAGGGGTGCGATTTTCTAATAATACCCAGCGATTATCGAATATTACTTTTACTTAGAATGTCCATCCCTAATACATACATACATACACATATATATATATATACATACACATATATATATATATATATATATATATACACACACACACTGCATACACACAGAGTTAGGTCCATATAAATATATATATTTGGACACTGACAGTTTTAATAATTTTTGCTCTGCTTAATTGATGTAGAAATAATGAAAGAATAGCCCACGCCTGTCCATGAAGCAGCTTTGAGTCAACTGTCCAATTACTAATGGTCCCTTGAAAAAAGGGGGGAAGAGCTGTAATTCCTTAATCGTTCCTCTAATTGTGATGAGAATACCCTCAAATTAAAGCTCAAAATAATTAAAATTGTGCCTGTGTCCAAAAATATATGGACCTGACGGTAACTATGTATGTATGTATGTATGTATGTATGTATATATATATATATGTATGTATATGTGTGTATGTATGTGTATGTATATATGTGTATATGTATATGTATATGTGTGTATGTGTATATATATATATATATATATATATATATATGTATATGTATGTATATATATATATATATATATACACTATATACATACTACACATACATACATAGTTACCGTCAGGTCCATATATTTTTGGATATATACATATATGTATGTGTATATATGTATGTGTATATATTAGAGGTGGGCATAGATTAATTTTTTTAATCTAGATTAATTTTGGAATTAATCTAGATTAAAATGGCTCATTTGAATTCTGCCGAAGGCATTCAGAATATGTGTGCTACCCAAATAATGACTAAAAGTAAGTCTTTGAGAACGGGTTTCTCAAGCCAGGTGGCGCATTAGACCAGGGGCTCATCTCCTGTTTCCAAAATGCATCACAAACTTTAATCTCTTCCCGTCCCAATCCCACGAAAAAACTGGAGGAAAATCCCGTTCCACTCCCGGAAGAATGACTCCCATTCCCTCCCACTCCCGTGTTGTTGTTTTGTTGTTTTTTTGCCGATAACTGTCAATTACAGTACAAATATAGTACAGATCACAGCGTGCCCACCTTATTAGTTGAATAAAAACCCAAAATGTCGTTTTTTGTTATTATATTGAACTGAAAGCCATCTTATGCACAGTGTTGCACAGATTAAATTTCATGTAAATCATCCATGCTAACACACACGTCTTCTATTTTTATTTTTTAGACATTTCACTCTCTATAGATATATTTTTCAAAGAGTTTCTCGCTCAAGTTCACATGAGACCTAAAGCGCATCCTGTTTGCTTAAAAGCGCAACGTTTCGTTGTTATTCTGAGTGCACACAAATAAACGTAGAGTCTTTACAGATTCGAAAGATGTATTAGGCTACTTTTATCTGTATGACCAAGAATGACGGAGATTTTAAGAGCAAGTGAGCGCACCGGAGCCTGTCCTGCGCAAACGCGCTTCCACACAAACACTTCAATAGCGCACATTTCTCTAGGTTAACATCATATTGAGCGGCCATGTAAAGTTGCTACTACATACATCTTTCAGATGAAAAGCCATATTTGAGGTTGATGAATGATAGGTGAGCGTTTGGATGTCCTGTCCGATTGTATTACCACATAGACCAGCCGTTAACAATCTGTCCATCACGGACTGCGAGCCTCTAGTTCGAAGACTCGTTCTCGCCCCCTACAGTGCAATTCGGCTAGGTATACATCCGCGCTAAAATATCAGGGTGAAAGTCATCATAGCTTGCGTAGTATAGACCCAGTTCCCAACCCAACTTTGAGAATAGATTAACGGCGATATTTTTTTTATCGCCGATAAGAGTCTCGCGTTAACGCAGCACGTTAACGCCGATAACGGCCCACCACTAGTATATATATATATATATATATATATATATATATGCAAGCATAAATCTTCATTCTTGTAATAGTACTGTACAAAAGATTAGCATGTACACACACTTTTTTGAACATGTGCTCCAAAGAGTATCTCAGTATCCAGAGACATTGAAGACATCTAACACAGCCATACCATCAGTGTCCCAATGAAACTATACTAGGGCTGGACGATATGGACAAAATCACATATATTTCTTAATTTTGGTTGATATGATATTATTCCGATATAGATATGAACACTATTTAAAAAAGCCTCATAAAAAATGCCAAGAATGCCCCACAACAGATGTCTGTACCTACAAACTTATGAAAATGAATTAGCCATGTCTATGAAACCTCCTCCTATAAAATGATATAAAAAAAGATGGCACAAATAAATTAATGTTCACCTTTTATTTGTATTTAGCCTTCATACAAACAAGAAACGCGAAATCACTGTCAAATAAACATCACAGACTCACCTTATTAATATGAATATATTTAACTTCAAAATATAGGCTAACATACACTACCAGTCAAAGGTTTTTGAACAGTAAGATTTCTTATGTTTTCTAAAGAATTCTCTTCTGCTTTACAGCAAACAAATAATCATTTATTCCTGTGATTTCAAAGCTGAATTTTTAGCATCATTACTCCAGTCATATGATCCTTCATAAATCATTCTAATATTCTGATTTGCTGCTCAAAAAACATGTATTACTATGATGACTAGAACGTTCAGAAGAACAACATTTATCTGAAATAGAAATCTTTTGTAACATTATAAATATGATCAACTTAGCGCAGATCAATTTAAATCACTAAATAAAAGTATTAATTTCTATAATTTCTTCCAATTTTTATTTATTTATTAATTATACTGACTTAAACCATTATACAGCTTTTGAATGAAATCGTGTATAATGTTACAAAAACTTTATATTAGATAAATGCTAATCTTTCGATCTCTCTATTCATCAAAGAATCCTGAAATAGATGTACTCAACTGTTTTAAACATTGATCATTAGCATATCATAATGATTTCTGAAGGATCATTAGGGCCCTATGAAATCCGTTTAATTTTTTCCCAAATTCGTTTTTTATTTTTTTCTAAATTCAGTTTTTCCGTTTGTATTTTTCTGGATTCCGTTTCTTTCCCGTTTAAATTTTTCTGGACTCCTTTTTAATGGCAAATTAAACTGTATTAATCAAAAAGTATGTTTAATTAATTAAAATTATGAAACTTATACAATTTAACATTCATTTATTAACAGTGTAACAAAAATGACATGTTTAGGGCTGCATTAAATGTTTTATTTTTGTCTCACCTTATGTTTTATTGTTACCAAACTCTGTGTTTTAGCATTCAGCCTAATGATTTGAATGCATAGAAACTATTTTTATTTATTCTTACAGTAGACTTATGAAATGTTTTTTCCCCTCAGAAATTCTGTGTTGTGTATTTAAATTTTATCAGATGAAGGCATAAAAATTTTATTTAACTTATATTTTAATTAATGAAAATGAACATTTCGATTTTTGGCAAATAAAGGGGATTTACTATTAATATTAAAATATTTTGTGATTACTTCTTTAAAAAAAATTATGTTTTATTATTTTTCTACAGTAATAGTAGTAATTCTACTAAATAATAGTAATACAGCCTATTTCTGGAACAATGTCTTTAATAAGTTAAACCAAACTTTTATTTTTGACGGGTTGCCGTAAATACCTTTTAAAGTTCTGTGTGTATATGATATGACGCTTGTTTTACTCAAATGAAATGGTAAAATGCTCGTGAAGTGACTCTCAGATAATTTTTTGGAGATGTTGTTCGTGTATTTATGTCCTCATTGAGACTGCAGACGAGTGCCACGCACGCTGTGTTTTTAATGTTAGTAAACAAAACCGTGCATCTGCTCTATTCACACAAAGACATTCATGCAGGAATCATATTTAAATCGACTTTTGCGGCTTAATATTTACAGATACTAGTCCATATTGCGATTTGATTTCAGTGTAATGACCTACTTTTGATTAATTCATTCAAACTTTTGACAAAATATGTCATTCGGTGTTAAACTGTAAATTCCGTTTTTTTGACTGTATTCCGCGATTCCGTCCACGTTTTCTGCATCGCGGGAATCATAGGGCCCTAGATCATGTGACACTGAAAACTGGTACTGTTCAAAAAACTTTTGAATGGTAGTTTAGCCTGATTATTCTTATAGATTGAAACTAATTTGCTTCAGCCAGGATAAAGAGTATGAAAAGTGCTCGGAGTTGCAGCAAAAAACGAACAAATTTAGCAACAACAAAAGCATGTTGCTGGATACTGGCTTATTATTGAAAATGATTCTCTGCCAGCAGGAGGTGCTTTGAGCGCGGTAGAACTAGTGGTTTCCCCGGTAATGGCTTTAAACAAAGCAGTTCCTCTCATGAAAGCTACTTTATCAGATAAAATGAAAATGTAATCAAAACTTTTCTGAAGACAGTCGGTTCCCTTCAAAGATACATTCATATAAAACACCCGCGCCGCGTTTTGTTTTAAAATGTGTAGTGCTCATGTTTATTCAACAAAGTCAAAATAAATAAATGTATGGGAAAACACTGGTAATATATATCGAAATATCGGAAATGTGTTTAAAAATCATATCACCGTTATTGAAAATATTGATATTGAATTATTGTCCAGCCCTAAACTATACCAGTACAAAAATAGTTTCAGTGTTTGGGAACAAATTTGATATTATTTTTCACAGAATCAGTAAACTTACATTTTGCATAGTTCATGGCACACAACCTACTGTGCTGAAATTAGACTGTGAGGAAATACGTGGTGGATGTAGCAGACAAAGCATTTGCAATGGCAATGTTTTGCAATAGGACCTTGTGTTCATTTGTCTGGAAATTTTACACACAAATAATACAATATACTGGGTTTGGCCTTACCTGAATTTCACTGGCAATCCGTGGTGGCACTTCAATGCCAAGTTTCTTCAGCTGCCGATCTTTGTATCGCCCATATTGATCATATCCAACATAACCCCCACCTGCAGCTAAAAGAAGTGGAAGGGGTTGTATACGGGCCTGTAGTCCAGGAAAACCTAAGAAAAAAATTACAATCAATGAATACAACATTAAATGTGTCTATTAGATGTGTGTGACAGTCAATTTATGGATGGTGTGTTTATAGTGTCATTGCAAATATACATAAAAAGGTCATTGTTCAAACAAAAGCACACCTGCCCGGTTTCATTAAATAACTATAAATGTGACCCGCTCTGTGAAATCAGGCTAAAGTCTCAAAATCGAATTATGAGATAACGAGCATCAAAGTTGGCATGGCCTTACTCAGTCAAGTTTAAAGATATGAAGGTTACATTTTCACAGAATGTTCTTTACTTTATGAAGGATGCGTTTATGTAGAAAACAGTAAATCGACTTTAGCTGGGTTTTCGCAGAGAGGGTCACAAATATAGTGAATTATTGTAACACGGTATGCGTTACTTTTCTATCTTTAGCTGTAGTGTGTTATTAGGAAATAGTTTACATTTCCAAACATTCCTTATGCCATTAATTTTAATAATCCAGTTTGATTTTTCTACAAACAAAGAGTCTTGCAACAGAGAACAGGGGCCTGTACCATGATGGTAGATGAACAAACTCAGAGTTATTGGATAAGTTGAGTTGATAAAACCAAACCACTCCTATTTGGCTTTGTTGGTACTATGAAGCTGATAATCAACTTTCTCTGTCAACTCAGGCTTGATCCTGAGTTAATAGAGCGTGTGCACATGAATGTATGACATCAGCGGCAAACAGCCAATCACAACACAGAGCACGTGTGATTCACTTCTCTCACGAGAGCCAGCGAGATTCAAAACTCGTTTAAGGTTAAGAGATTAAAGATTATGAAGAATTTAAATACATTTCGGCTGAAGTACTTGTCCATGAAAGAGGACAAATAAAAGGAAATGATCTTGCTCTATCAGTGCAGACACAAGTGAAGCTTGTGAAGTTACTTTATATAGATGATAATATATAGTGATAGAGACTCAAACACGTAAGGTCACATGTAGCCATTTTTAAAGTGTTATCTATTGATTAAGCCACTTATTTATATAACATATGATCTGTATATATTAATTTTCATTTAAAATAAATGCTTTAATAATTAATAAGAATTTTATAATAATTGTTAAACTAAAAGTACTTGTGTGTAATTGGGAAATAATAATATAATGATATAAATCATTTGTAAATTGTAATTATCATTAAATACTTTTTTTAAGGTACTTCATAGTGACCTTTAATATGTAGGAAGAGAAACTGGGGGAGTGACTTGTGTCAGACATGTCACTTTGCTCACATCTGATTGGTCCAATTTCAGTTTGAGATCTCTAACGCAGAACATAACCTGCCCCGGAGCAGGTTAGTTGTGGAGTGTAAGTCACTATGGCAATGAACGCAGTTAAAAGAAAGCCACTTTCATGGTACCTAAAACCCAGGATTGGTGCAAACTAAACTGAAACTTACTTGGCTAGCCAGCTAAACCGGCTTCATGGTACAGGCCCCTGATCTCACCATCATCCAGCCTTAAAGCATCTTGGAGACGTTGCCACGGTTCTTCTGGATTTAGTCTGCCTCAGTTTTTTTTGTTTCTTCATGTCAATTCAGACAGACTGGATGATGGTAAGATCAGATTTCTGTTGTCAGACTCCTTGTGCATACTAAAAATCACACTGGATGATTATTATTAATTGATTGCAAAAGCAATGTTTGGAAATGTAGACCTATGTATTTCCGACTGATACACTACAGCAAAAAATAGAAATAACTGGCTTAAAACCATTTGTGGTGAACACCAAGAGGTGGTGAAAATACTAATGGCCTATAAGACTTTAGCACAGTAGGGTATATAAATCTAAATCTACATAAACACTCACACACACTGACTTAGTGGTGCCACCTAAAGGCTATTATGACGAACTGCAGTATTACATTCTCCAAAAAAGACTTTCAGGTTCATTTAAGTTTTAGGGTCAAACAAGTTTATGAAAAAAAATAGTGCAGTGATGCAAAAAAAACGTCTGTGGGACCATTTGCAGGTATAAAATATTTATTAAGCATGACTTACCTTTTGAAAATAACCTCTGATGACTCCATCTGAGACTGACACCACCGTACTGCAGGAAACTGCATGAAAGACAATTCACATCATCATCACAACTACAAAACAGGGTTCCTACACATTATTCATGTCAAAATTCCATACTTTTCCAGACTCAAATTTCCAAACCTTTCATTAAATTTTCAGACAATATTTAACAAATGGTTTATACAGCAATTTGCCGCTTTATATTTAGGGGCTCAAGCACATCGTCCTGAAACTCTATTGTAATTGTTAGGAGTTTTATTATTATTTTTCTGCCGTAAAACTTATCGTGCAGACCAAACCGTAAGGCCTAGAAACTTGGCCAGATGGTAGAGATCAATTTGGGGAGAACTTGACAAAGAACAACCCCAAACGGCCAATAGGGGGCGCTACAGTAAACAAAAGCGCAAAATTTCACGATGGCTATAACGGAATGAGACATTTTCACCAAACTCGGTATATACGTGTATGAGCTCAATCTTTAGTCAAATAAAAAATAATTACGCAGCTTTGCCAATTGGTGACACTATAAGAGAGAGAGATAATCGATTTTATCGATTAGTTGTTGCAGCCCTAAATTAAAGCAAAAGGAGCCCCTACCAAGAATTGAGTACTTATGAGTACTCAAGTACTCATAGTACTCAAGTACTTTTGCATGCACACAATAAACTTTGTGCCCTCGAGAAACTATTTACATACGCATGGGAATTTTTCGCATTCTTAAGCATTATAATTTCTAGCTTTATATAACATGACATGAAATGGGCTGATGACATAATACAGCGGTGGGCATTGTCCCATTTGCCAAGTTCAAGGGTCTATAAAAAAATTACAAATGTCAAAATGTAGCTTTTGTTGGGGCAGTATATCGTATTTTAAGGCCTTAGGTCTCTTTAAGGCATATTCTGTAATGACCAAGACACCACACCGCTACTTTTTTTTTTTTTTAAGTTTAAAGGTGCCACAGAATGCATTGATACAGAATTTTAAATTGTTCTTTGATATCTACATAGAAGGTATGTGGGTTAAGTAAGGGCAAACATTCTCCAGAAACGATTTTACATGTCCATTTACAACCCTAGGATTTCTCCCTAGAATCAAACAGTCTGTTATTGGCTTATTTGGCAGGGTCATGAATAATAATGAGCTCTGCTCTGATTGGCTGTTTCACAGTGCTGCTTAATGTTGAGCTCTGCTCTGATTAGCTGTTTCACAGTGCTGCTTAATGTTGAGCTCTGCTCTGATTGGCTGTTTCACAGTGCTGCTTAATGTTGAGTTCTGCTCTGATTGGCTGTTTCACAGTGCTGCTTAATGTTGAGCTCTGCTCTGATTGGCTGTTTCACAGTGCCACTCATCAGCAACAAGGAAACACAGGGAGGACAAGATATATTTAAATACTTTCTCTCGCAGTTATATCATCGGGTAATTATACTGTATATAAAACGCAGGCATCAGGGAGCCGTTATTAATACACGAGGCATTGAAACTGCTTTTGAACGATCAGTCGATCGCGTTATAGTTTCACTTTCGAGAGACGTGATGCACAAACTCGGTTTATATTATGGATAGTGGTGGGCATAGATTAATTTTTTTAATCTAGATTAATCTTGGAATTAATCTAGATTAATCTAGATTAAAATGGCTCATTTGAATTCTGCCGAAGGCATTCAGAATATGTGTGCTACCCAAATAATGACTAAAAGTAAGTCTTTGAGAACGGGTTTCTCAAGCCAGGTGGCGCATTAGACCAGGGGCTCATCTCCTGTTTCCAAAATGCATCACAAACTTTAATCTCTTCCCGTCCCAATCCCATGAAAAAACTGGAGGAAAATCCCGTTCCACTCCCGGAAGAATGACTCCCATTCCCTCCCACTCCCGTGTTGGTTTTTTTTTTTTTTTTTTTGATAACTGTCAATTACAGTACAAATATAGTACAGATCACAGCGTGCCCACCTTATTAGTTGAATAAAAACCCAAAATGTCGTTTTTTGTTATTATATTGAACTGAAAGCCATCTTATGCACAGTGTTGCACAGATTAAATTTCATGTAAATCATCCATGCTAACACACACGTCTTCTATTTTATTTTTTAGACATTTCACCAGGGGCGCGGGAACAGGGGGTGCTGAGGGTGCTGCAGCACCCCCTGTTTTTTTCTGTTGGCAACTGTAAACTGTTGTGAATAAAAAAAAATAGGCTAAATTCGTTTATAATAAAGATTAATTTAAACATTTCTATGGTTGCTCCGATGTTTATAACATTTAGTTTACATTGGCTATTTTGCTATCTATTTCTATGTGATCTTCGACATATTTACCATTTGCCCATTAATTTAACAGTTGTAAGAATTAAAGTTATCAAAGTTATTAAACTGATGCAGGGCTATTTGATGCGCGCGTTGTGTACATCCTGCCAAATCACGCACGCAGCACTGCCAATGCTTGCTTTTATGTTTGTGAATGTTATGTTTGTGTTGTGGGATCTGTAGGTTGTGGCTTAAAAGCGGAACATGGAAATATCATGGATGTACTGAAAAAAATAAAACGTTTTAATTTTTTTGTTCTCAGCGATATGAGTCTTTCCCTTCTCCCAAAACAGCTTATAGCTACCTATTAAAATAGTTCAGTTTTGTATGTAATGGAAAAGTGATTAGACTATGTTTCGTTTTTTTTTTCTTCATAAAGTTAATTTAGAAAAACCTTGGGAGCATTTTTTCTTTTAAGCAACGACCAAGCGGCCAGCATCAGAGTTGATCGCCTATGTTTGATTAATTTAGCCTTATCAAATCATCACGACTTGACTAAAATAAAATCGATAGATAGGCCTATAAACAGTTCAAGCATATCACAGTGTTAGTTTAACCTATATAAATGTGCAATATCCAACAGTTTGTGTGGAGAGTGGAAGCGGAAGCGAGCTTTACAGGACATGGAGGCTCCAGCGTGGTCACTTGGATTTTTTTCTTACACTAAAAACAACTTAAAATACGCCGTGTGATTTTTTTTCTCATAAAGGTAAGAGTAATATATCATTTGGAACTGTAAAGGGTCTACTTTTATTTGTGTGCATTCACAATATCAACATTGTGCTTTTATAAAATAGGAAAACAGAGAATGCACTTTCTGCCGGTTTTGAACAGGAGCGCTTCAATGATGAACCGAAACTCGGCAACTCGAAACTGGCTCAGAGATATGATAAATATATCTATAGAAAGCTTTAAAATACTACTTTAAAACGAAATAATTCAAAGCAAAGCAAAAACTCTTCATTAGCCTATGTAATCCGTTACGATGCATATATTTCACTCTGCGCGTCCAATGAGGCGATCCCCGTCACCTCACCATCTAAAATATAAAAATAAGGGAAAGCCTAAAACAGGCCCGATTATAATTTGCGTTTTATTTTATAATTGTATTCAAAAATAAAAAAAGTATGTAAATCTTTGTCCTTGAAATGTAAAGGATTTGCTGCAATGTAATTTTATCTGACTGATAGCCTATGTGAATTATTTATTGGCCTATCTTTTTAATCCATGCAGCAAATGCTTTAAAAACAGCTTTAAAATTACTTTATTGTATTCCAGATGCTTTTAAAATAACTTCTCACTATACATTTTAAGGGTTTTTAAGCTTAGCTTGAATGTAAAACATTGTTATGAATTCATTGTAGCCTATTCCCATTTGTAAAACAGCTAATTGTTGTCTAACACGATCTCATGAAAGTGCGTAGGCTATAGCACGATTTTCTGTTTCTATTTGGCGTAATATTTATACGCAGAAATAAATATTCCCCCCCCCCCCCCCACACACACACACACACACACACACACAGCACCCCCTACATAAAACACCTTCCCGCGCCCCTGCATTTCACTCTCTATAGATATATTTTTCAAAGACGGATTTTCTCGCTCAAGTTCACATGAGACCTAAAGCGCATCCTGTTTGCTTAAAAGCGCAACGTTTCGTTGTTATTCTGAGTGCACACAAATAAACGTAGAGTCTTTACAGATTCGAAAGATGTATTAGGCTACTTTTATCTGTATGACCAAGAATGACGGAGATTTTAAGAGCAAGTGATCGCACCGGAGCCTGTCCTGCAGCAAACGCGCTTCCACACAAACACTTCAATAGCGCACATTTCTCTAGGTTAACATCATATTGAGCGGCCATGTAAAGTTGCTACTACATACATCTTTCAGATGAAAAGCCATATTTGAGGTTGATGAATGATAGGTGAGCGTTTGGATGTCCTGCCCGATTGTATTATCACATAGACCAGCCGTTAACAATCTGTCCATCACGGACTGCGAGCCTCTAGTTCGAAGACTCGTTCTCGCCCCCTACAGTGCAATTCGGCTAGGTATACATCCGCGCTAAAATATCAGGGTGAAAGTCATCATAGCTTGCGTAGTATAGACCCAGCTCCCAACCCAACTTTGAGAATAGATTAACGGCGATATTTTTTTTAATCGCCCGATAAGAGTCTCGCGTTAACGCAGCACGTTAACGCCGATAACGGCCCACCACTAATTATGGAGCAACAGTACTTACCACACATTTCACAAGATAAGACGCTTATCATTGGTGCTCAGGATCTGTAAATAATTCGCCGTCATCCTCAGTCATCTCTTCTTACTCTGTTTATGTGGTAAGTGAAATCTTAAGTACTGTAACTGGCTACCACTAGCAAGGAGCTAACCATGTCCCTTTAGTGGCTCGCGTTAATTTATTTGAATGCGTTATTTGCTTTCCGTGCCTTTATGAATAAAGACACCAACCCATCCCTGCACGGCCTGGAACATTACATTTATTTCCATGATCTGCCATTTTTCGCTGTTGTTCTTGCTAGTTTATTTAGAACAAAGGCGGGTTTATGAAATGTCGGGGCGTCGTGATCCCGACTGTTACGTCACAGTCGGCGTTATGTTCTGAGTCGTCTGTTTTTCAGTGGTCTTTTTTAATCACAAGATTTACATAAGAAGGAGGAAACAATGGTGTCTGAGGCTCGCGGTATGTCATGTCCATGTACAAAACTGTTATTATTTAACTATGCCAAGGTAAAGATAGTTTTTCATTCTATGGCACGTTTAATAGTTTCTCGTGCACACATACAAGTCTGTATAGGTTTTATTTTTGCAAAGGTCCTCGAGGCTAATAATAATAATAATAATTTGTTACATTTATATAGCGCTTTTCTAGACACTCAAAGCGCTTTACATAGTAAGGGGGCTATCTCCTCATCCACCACCAATGTGCAGCATCCCCCTGGATGATGCGACGGCAGCCATAGTGCGCCAGAACGCCCACCACACACCGGCTTATTGGTGGAGAGGAGACAGAGTGATGAAGCCAATCAGTGTATGGGGATGATTAGGAGGCCATGATGGTCAGTGGGCTAGTTTGGCCAGGATGCCAGGGTAACACCCCTACTCTTTTTCGAAGGACATCCTGGGACTTTTAATGACCACAGAGAGTCAGGCCCTCAGTTTAATGTCTCATCCGAAGGACGGTGCTTTTTCCAGTATAGTGTCCCCGTCACTATACTGGGGCATTAGGACCCACACAGACCACAGGGTGAGCACCCTCTGCTGGTCTCACTAACACCTTTTCCAGCAGCAGCCTAGTTTTCCCAGGAGGTCTCCCATCCAGGTACTGACCAGGCTCAACCCTTCTTAGCTTCAGTGGGCAACCGGTCTTGGGCTGCAGGGTGATATGGCTACCAGCCAAAACCATCCAGAATATCGTGAGAAACCCAAAACATATTGAACAATTAAAAAGTGCACCTTGAATTCATTCAGTCGTGTTTGACAAATCACTAAAGAATCACCAAACAGCTGCCATGAAAATACACTTCTTGCATGATAAACTTATTTTCATTAAATACTTAATTTTCTATTATAAAAAAACTAAACGGGACAAAAGTCTGGAAATGCTGATAATTTTCCATACTCTGCTTTCTTTTCGAGGCCTGTAAATGACTTGGATTAGACTCCACACTTTTCCAGACCGCGAAGAAACCCTTACATAACAAACGCCTGCATTTCTAGGTGTCTCCGTTTTTAAATTGAACTTTTTACAAAGAATGTTGCTATTTGCAGTATTGAAACATTACTAAAGAAAATGAATGAATTAATCTATTCTTGCAATTCGCCCCGCTAATGCAGATTAATATTTAGCCGTCACAACTTGTATTACGTTAACGTTAGCTGGGCCTCATAGTAAAAGACAAGAAAGCATATGTGCCAACAACTTGTTAGAAGGGTTCTTCTGAGGTAAGAACGGACATTGACAGAGGATACGTCCTCACTCATGTGCTAATGCTCAATTACTTGAGCTGACGCAACTCTCTAAGGTCAGTTATATTTGTGTAACCAGACTCCGAGATCAACGGCGTCTCGAGATCCGTCACTTTAACTTGTCTTGACGGGTTCGCCAGAATAATGAAGCTATAGTCGTTAGCATTAGCCTCCGAAAGTCTAATGCAATTTAAATACATTCACAAAAGCGCAAAAAAACATGCCACAGTTACCTGCTCTTTCCCGTCCCTGACAGGTGGGTAATAAACACTCTGCGTACGAGCGCTTCCATGATGCCTGTATGCGGTTACAGGTTCTTCGCGTTCTCGTCCTTCATCACACGCACTGCCGCCATCTACCGGGACGGAGGGTTCATTCTTCTTCTTCTTGCTTTACGGCGGATCACAGACTTATAAGTGCATTATCGCCACGTATCTCTCAAATTGACCATCGACACTCTATCTACAATCTCCTGATTAACCCAGTAGCCCCTCACTAGAGATGGCCCTCACCGCAGAACACAAGACCCAGGGGGCGTGCTTGGATCCACATCTAGTGGGTGGAGACATAGAATGTCTATGGGTGGGTTACGGTGACCGGGAGGGGGCGTCGTTAGTTTCGTCGTGGCCACGAAATATTAATTAATGGGGACGTCATATTAACTCGCGGGAACGTCATATTATGTCGTGGCCACGATATCGTTTTGTCGAGGCAACGTAACGACATGCTTATCGTGGCCACGATTTCTTATGTTGACGGATATTTTTCTCGTGGCCACAAGTTTAATGCCTAAACAAACCTACGTGACCACAGCAACCCGGGATTATCAGAGACGGATTCATTAATATTTTATTTTGAATTAAGAAATTATTACATTAATTATTACATAATTCAATTAATATATTGACCATAGGCTACCGGACTGTAGGCAATTGCACACGATGTAAACAGCAGTCGAATTAAGTTTATGAAAAGGCTAAATGTTACATAAAGTACATAAAATAAAATAGACATTCAAGAAAACATTTGTATCCATCCCACATCTTGCTAGCTGTGTGTCCATTAACAGATAGTCTTTTTCAGTAATATTTGTATATATCATTATCATCTTTATTATTAGCCTATTATTATATATTTATATTCATTTTTCCCATCATTTCGATCTCTTTACATAATGTTCTGACCAGTTTTGTAAATAAGCCTGGAATTTATAGCCTATTGGAAATGCAGTTTAAAGGTTGAATTTAACATGTATTTGTTTTGTTTATGCGAATTAATAATGATTAATATTATAGCCTACTGCCTAGTGTTTCGTTGAGTAGTGAATCATTCACGTAGTTTCATGTGTAAATGAACACAATACACTCATTTATCATCACGCACTGGCATAACTGCGTTAGCCTACAATCATAAAGTATTGGCATAATTGTCAGGCGTTTACAGTATTTGCAAAATATATGGTAGCAAATTGCACAATTATACAGAACGTTAATTAGGTAAAGCGATACAATAATTGAAAGGGGAAATAAAATATTATATTTATATGAAGTAAATATAAAAATATAGCCCTAACAAGTTAATAATAATATACAAATATTACATTAAATATTTAATGTTAATAAAAATGGTGTATCCATCTTTGATAATCCCGGGTTGCTATGGTCACGTAGGTTTTTTTTACGAATTAAACTTGTGGCCACGAGAAACATATGTTACTCCCTCAACATAAGACCCGGTGGCCACGATGCCGGATATCGTTACCTCGACAAAACTATCTCGGCCACGAGGTCTTATCACGTTCTTCCCACGACTTAATATGTCGTCGTGGTCACCATAAAACTAACTAAACCGAAGACGCCCCTCGCGGACACCACACAACCCTCATTCAAAGTTTGAACTTCAAACACCCTTGAATCTTGCACCTGCTTCAGTTAGTATTCTTCTTCTTCTGTGGATTTATTGACAGGCTGCAAACCAACTGGAAAGATGCTTCCCGCCACCTACTGAACTGACGAAAAGTGTGAGGAAGATGAACACAAGGAAGATCTTCTATACTCTGTTCTATTTCTCAAGAATTTCAATAAAACTAATTATTTTATTAAATTCTACTCCTGCCTTTACAATATTACATAAGGCATATTCCATAATACCCAAAGCTTGCACATCTATTATAAGTTGTTCTTTCCTGTTCATATTTGCATAAACCAGAATTATGTTTTCCAATAATATTAAGTGTTGCATTAAGATTAGCATGACCCATTCTTAATCTTGTATATATAATAAAGTCCTTCCTACTTATATGATGATTAATTTTACCTTTCTATAAAAATGTATTCCTTTTTTTACACGAGTTCCAGTCTTTCTGCCATTTACTCCTAAAAACTTGCTTAATCACAGACTTTCCTTCTGCCCTGCTTAAAGTGACTGCTACGCTAATATTTTAATAGCTTCTTTAGCCATTTGGTTTGCTGTTTCATTTCCTCGTATCCCTATACAGGTGCCACTGGTACCCGGAGGGTTCATTGTTCATTTCCACAGTACTTGTCACACAGCACCAGTTTTTTCTGTACAATATAGAAAAATAAATATAACTTAAATTAATGTAATAGAAAATAAACAAATATCCAATTGAAAACAAAGCAAAAAAAAACAACCAACAACAAAATTTAGCTGTTATCAGTTCATCATTACCTGTCCAAAAACTAAAGTACCAGGCACAAAGATAAATTAATAAAAAAACGAATAAATAAACCCAGAACTAACTTTGTTAGTTTTGTTGTATTGCTTTACAGGTTCAGAAACATCAACATGTTCAACAAAGAAAGAAAATAAAGGAGAAAAAAAAAGAAAATGTATTTTGTTTGGTACAAAGTTCTTTATATATTTTTATATTTGTATTATTCGTCATTAAAAAGCTGAATTAGGGTGATTTCGGTAAACCCCCAAAGCATGACACTGAATCTTAGTTAACACTAATTTATTCATAAAATATATATATAAAACAACATTGACAGCAATCAAGCAGAACTTAGTGTTGGTCTGTTGGAGCTCAAAGAGAAGCACAACAGTAGCAGTATCTGTAACACTGTAAGTGTGACACGGAAATAAAAGATCAATGCAAATATTTCCATCGAGAACAAATGATCAAAGAGCTGGTTTCATCGCATAACTAAGTAAACATGCAGCCTTTTTAAAATATGCTCCTGTAAGTACAACTCTAACACTTCAAAGTGAGTCAAAGAGATAATACATGTTTATAGGTTGAGTTAGAAGCACATTTCTATCACATAACTGGCACAGAGATGATCGTCGGGCAAAGCTTTCGATTCTTTGGGGGTCAAGTGCAAATAATTGACTTTCAAAGCTTTAGGTAATAGGTCAAAGCTACATTATAATTGATTGTAAAAGTTTTCAATTAAGCAAAATAATAATAATAAAGCAATGAAAAATGACACTACATACCACATCAAAACCACAAATGTGACCTTGGTTTCATTCTCAAAAAAAGAGAATGAAGTTGTGGCAGTATGTTGCACAATAGAATGATAAAACTAAAAATACACCTAATCTGGACAGTATATAACTTTATTAGCTGCATATAAAACCCAATAAATGTCAGATCATAAAATCTGATTACGCCAGCAAAAAAGAAGCATGGATTCACGGCAAACATGTATTACTATCACACAGCTCTGTTTCGGATAAGTAAAAATAATCCAAACGTTTTTGATGAATAAAAGCTATTTCACATCTAACATAAGAAAAGTGTTTTTTCTCAAACACAACCCAATGGCTCATCTATCCCGTGTCCGAGGTCTCAGACTGTTGTCTAGGGATATAAATTAACTTATGGGACTTTTTATAAAATCAAGTTTCTATCATCGGTCATCTCAAACCTGCATGACTGAAGTTTTTCTGCAACTGTGTATTTTGTCCAAATAATAGGGTTCAGAACAAGGCGGTGTTCCGTTTACTTTCATTATATGGACATTTTTATCTTTTTGCATTCTGAAGAAGAAAGTCTTACAGGTTTGGAATGACATGAAGAATGAATAAATATATAACATCGTAATAATAATATCAAACACAGCACTAAAGCACTAAATTATTTATTTAAAAGAAAATTTAAAAAGATTTTCATAGTCTTGTTTTTGGCTGCAAATTCCAAAGCTGTAAATACACATGGAAAAGAATGGAACTGTAATGATAAAATTTAAGTCGCCAATTTCATAAGTCATTAGTAGTCAAGGATGAGCACCTCCTTGTTTCAGAGACCTTGAAGGGCTTAAACCAATGGTTCATTCATTATTATTCCAACACTAATTCTGTCATCAGAAAATGACTGATAGGAACATGTTAGTTTTCAATATGTTTCAAATGCAAGAAAAACACAACTAGGTTGCAGCAGTCACATTGTGAGGAATCAGAAAGTGTTCAGGTGAAGGTTTACTATAATGTGCTATACTATAATGTGTATTATTTGCGCGCACACACACACGCACACACACACACACACACACACACACAGAGCTCAAATGTCTTATGTCAGTCTGCTTCAACGCTTTACGTTTCAACTTTAAATGCTACAAGATGATATTTTTTCACTCTATTGCTAAACATTCTGTAAACAACAGCGTGTGAAGCGCAAATTCTTTCCTTGATTAGGCAAAAAGATTAAAACCCACATTTTTGGTAATTGATCAACGGTTCACAAGAACTAAGAACAGATTTGTGAAAAACAGAGCTTAAACCTCCAGGCCTTGGCAAGAAAAGTAGTCTTCCAGTTCTGTGAGCTTCTCGATTAGCAACACATCAAGGTCAACGTCGTCCTGTCTTCCCCTACGAGCCCTTCCTCGTGGCCCTTTCACACGCAGTGGACCCAGGTTAGTTTTAGCCTTGCGTTTCCGAGGCAGTGTGAAATCTGGGAAGTCAAGAACTCGCTTTCGTTTCTGATGACCGATGCATACCAAAGAGCCGTTCTTCTCTTTCGGTTCTTCGAATATTGTCTCCAGGCTTCTGCGTGAATGAGAAGCAGAAACAGCAGAATGACTACCAGAATAACACAAAAGATTCAAAGAAATTCATAAATAAAAGTTGCAAAAACAAACCTGTTAGGGGTTGGAGACTTGTAATTCTTGTTGGTATAAATCTCCTCCAAACTGAATTCCTTTTTCTTCAGCCTTATTGGATGCAAAACAGAATGTTTATGATAATCAACGTTTTAACCAATGCTGTAAGTGTGGCTAAACAGAGAGTGATGCAGAAGTAGGCTTTGTTATTCCTCTGCGGAGGCGGTGCTTATCCACACTATTACATCATTTATAGTACGATGACCTCTTATTATGTCAAAAGATCAAGGGAATTTCGGTTTCTCAGTTCATGACCCCTTTAAAAACATACAGCAATTACAAGAATTGTATCAATTGTTAAAATTTACATATAAACCGGTTCTTATATTCCACATTATCATAATAATAATTTGTTACATTTATATAGCGCTTTTCTAGACACTCAAAGCGCTTTACATAGTAAGGGGGATATCTCCTCCACCACCAGTGTGCAGCAGCCATAGTGCGCCAGAACGCCCACCACACACCAACTACAGGTGGAGAGGAGACAGTGATGAAGCCAATCAGTGTATGGGGATTGTCAGGAAGCCATGATGGTAAGAGGCCAATGGGCGAATTTGGCCAGGATGCCGGGGTTACACCCCACCTCTTATTCAAAGGACATCCTGGGATTTTTAATGACCACAGAGTCAGGACCTCGGTTTAACGTCTCATCCGAAGGACGGTGCGTTTTACAGTATAGTGCCCCCGTCACTATACTGGGGCGTTAGGACCCACATAGACCACAGGGTGAGCACCCCCTGCTGGTCTCACGAACACCTCTTCCAGCAGCAACCTAGCTTCAGTGGGAAACCGGTCTTGGGCTACAGGGTGATATGGCTGCTGACGATTTGATAATCTCTAATTATGAAGATTAGAGGAGTTGAATGCTCACCTCTTTGGTTTGGGGAGTCCCATTGGAGTAAGGTTGTTATCTGGTTTGGGAACAGTCTTGCGAATACGAATTTGAGAG
The DNA here is from genome assembly GCA_003573665.1 of Oxygymnocypris stewartii. Taxonomy (NCBI): domain Eukaryota; kingdom Metazoa; phylum Chordata; class Actinopteri; order Cypriniformes; family Cyprinidae; genus Oxygymnocypris; species Oxygymnocypris stewartii. Next base: position 526,020 of record QVTF01022538.1, read on the forward strand.
ACCCTTTTGGAACGTTGACGTCCTTGAGCGTCGCTATTAACATCATAGAGTTCCACCTAAAGAAAGATGAATGTCTTGGCTTGAGGAAACATAACTGGAATGCAAAATCCTTCAGTTCAGCAATGTCTGAAGATCAAAATATTTCTACTTGAATTCTTCCTTCTTTCAAAACTATTAGTTCAAATGCTACAAGTGATGAAATACTGTAATACCTGGTTCATTTCTCTAGATGTTCCCCGATTATGCAAACCAGGGTATTTGACATTTGCACTGGTGATAGCAAAAGATTTCCCCACAGATTCAGTGGGGGATCCATCCAATCGCACCGATTTGGGGCTGATACTGTGTCGAGAGGGGTGATCTAAGCTCCTTTCTGGTGTGAGGCAGTTTTTTGACAGATGACAAACTGATAGGGCTGAGGGGGCTTTCCTACACACAGTGAAACCAGCAAGAATTTTAGAGAATATCAGGTTATTACTAATATAACATAAGTCAACATCTACAGTACATGATTAAATAATCAGCTTAGAAGTGTGGATATCTATTGATTGTACAATTGGATTGCCTTCATGCTTCAAATCTGACAACAATCACAAATCAGAATGTCTGAAAAGAAAGATTTTATTGCTACATTCCTATTTTATATGTAGATCGCTTTAAGGTGAAGAGAGTAATTTCTGCACCACTAGCAGCATCAAACTTGATTCAAAAATAGATTTTTTTGTTTGTGATTTACGATGCACTGCCGCAACATGAATTGTGTATTTTCCATGTTAATAAAAGTTTTCGGCATAACCAGCGATGTCATAACCATGTCAGCGATACACAAGGAGTGTACAACGAGAACAGTTTCTATCATAAGTGACACCTCAGATATTGACTATATTTAGTATAAAATTGATTTATTTGACTTCAACAGCCGAAATTAAAGAGACAATGAATAATTGACCTAAGATCTTGGAAAGGAAATAATAAAGGAAAATAACTAAATAAACATGTATTTCATTGGATGTGTGAGACTTTCAGTGAGCCTGCCCACATGCTCTTCTGATTGGTTGTGATTGATTTACATATCTTATATGTAGCAACTGGTCTGGACCATAGACTGTAAAAAAAAATGGACGTAGTGTCCGTGACGTCACCCGTCGGTTTCCGAAGCTCAAAGTGGGCGGAGTCCGCCGTTGCTATTTTGGCAACGCGTCACTCCCGGATAATCGAACTTGGGCAAAAGGCAGGATGTGGGTGGAGCTGGATACTGAAACCACGTCCACCTGGCGTGACAGTAGTGGCAATCCACCTGTCACTCAAGTGGCCACACCCTTAATTATGCAGAACTTTAAGGCTTAATATAATTTAAAGGGATGAGTAATACAAAAATTCACCACCCTCACAGTTGTCATGAAGGGCAAAATTATAGACCAAAACCACTTTTGTACCAGGCTGTAAATATACTTTTTTCTGCTGTAAAGTTGGGCACTTTAACATGGCGGAAGTCTATGGGACTGACTCCCTTTTGGAGCCAGCCTCTAGCGGCCAGTCGATGAATTGCAGTTTTAGTCACTTCCGTGTTAGTTTCACGAGAGAGAGCGGGAGGTTGCCGCTTGGTGTGGACAGACAAACTTTAACTAGAAATCTTATCAGTTGGTTAAGGTGTTCTGGGTGGTTGCCAGGGTGATATATACACACACACACATATACATATATATATATATATATATATATATATATATATACATATACATATACATATACATATACATATATATATATATATACATACATACATGAAAACCGTACAGCCGTAGCACAGCTTAAACACATGAGCGACACAAGCTTGTCATTCATGTATGCAGCAAAAATGCAAAGTTTGATATCTACAAGTGTAGTTGAAGTAATAATAATAATAATAATGATGATGCTTACATTCCAAACACAGGAAACCCACAGATGCCACAAAATGAGTTTCAAGAAACCAAGATGATGCCTGGACACTGTAGATTTCCAAAGGTTTGGAAAGCTTTTCAGCCATTCAATTTTGTGTTGCTAGTTGTGATAAAATTATGCACTTCACCTTCAACCTGAAATGGTTAGCATTGAATAGATTAGCTAAAATGTGAAAGATGCATGGGGATATGCCCACCGTGCTGAAGCTCTTTTCCTGCTCGGTGCAGCTTCTTGACTGGATCGGCGTATATAGCTATCAATAAAAAGATGTAGATCAAAATGGGTTGAATTGTAAGTGCAAGCAGCATGCAGGTAAAACTGACATTCACCTCTGATTATGTAAATCAAATTTACTTGCAATCAAAACATGCAAAACAAAGTTTTAACTCACTGGTGATCGTTGTCTACGCCTGGTGGGGCTGTGAAGTCAACTAGAGGTCGAAAAGGATGACACTTGCTCCTCCCCAAAATCCGACTTACAACCGTATGGATACCAGGACGTGACAACTGCATAAGAGGAAAGTTGATCCGCCTGTGTCGAAACCACAGTCTGAAAGAAGCCGGAGAAGATAAAGCCAGGACGGTACTAACACCTGCTCCAGAGAAGCTGCCTTTGCTAAAAGTAGACAAAGGTGGACTGGTGGGGCGAAAAATTTGAGACAAGCTAAGAAAACTTGCAGAGTCTTTATCAAGGTGGATAGGTAAAGCATCTGAAGGACAAGCTAGTGTACCAGTCAATCGAGGAGAGACAGGAAGTATCAAGTCCTCAAAAATCGTCTGACAATGTTTGGATATCTCACCTGCATGCTCAAAGGAGGAAAAAGAAAGGGTTTCTCCAACTTTAAGAGCGGGAAATCCAGGAAGGTGATGTTTCTTTCCACCACAGTGTTTGAGTTTGGATCCAGTTCTGCTGCAACCAGTCAATCTGTCCAAGTTGGCTGAGGAACAGCTTCTGGATACCAAGCGACAGGCGGTATCTGAGAGCCGATTCAACAGTTTGGTAGTATCGCTTTCTAAAAATGATTTGGAGGACCTATGTCTTGGGGCCAAGAGATGGGAACTAGTGTGTGCTTGACAAAATGTCAGAAGGGAACCTAGTGATTTTGGGTCACCTACACCTTTTACCAGTTGGTTTGGCAAAGCAAGGTCACTGTATGGCAGGATTGATGACCCTTGAAAAGGGCTATCCTTTGAGTGTGATATATTTGAGAACTGACAATCAACACTTTGTCCCTTATTACCTATCTTGGTGCTCTCGTCAGAATCTCCAGCATTTGTCCCCGTCAATTCATCTACATCCCTTGACGTATGGACGTGATCCAAGACTGAAGTACTATTACTCAATGAGGTAGTAGTAGAGTGAAAAAGACCATTCATTTTAATCTTGTCCAAGATTGCTGCTTCTATCTTATTAGAAGTCGGAAAGAGAAATGAACAACCCTTTGATTTATCAGGGTTGGGCTGTGCTCCTAGCAGCTTAGTGGAGAAAGGGTAGGTCATTTGACTAAAGGACTGCAGCTGGATTTTTTCACACTCGTCTTTAGAGGAATCCGTCAATGCTGCTGGTTTCCCAGAGGGATTTGAGTTCACTGCTTTTGCAAATGAACAAAGATTAAATGTATTAGTGTTTGACTTTAAGCCACTGGGAGCTGAAAATCTGAGAAACTGAATGGAAGGCACCTGAGGGTTTTCAGGAACATGTAAACACTGATTATTCAAGGTGTCTTCTCCTTCCTGACCAGTTGTATTATTCCGCACACTACCAGAGGACAGTACTTCTTGATTACAAGGAAGTCCCCGGCTGCCATTGTCATCTGAGCTGCTAAGCACAGAATCGACCAATAAGTTTAACGCGACTCTGTCCTTCTCAGCTTCCAGTTCCATCTCCAGGTCTTCAAAATCTGAAACGGGTGAGTAGTTACCCTGCAAACAATTATCTTTTTGTCCTGAACGGCATGTTCTTAGAATTCCACAAGATGAACTCGAGCTGCTACAATTTCCACTTAGATCTTGACAGCTTAGGTCCTCAGACTTATGATCAGGACTTTGGCTGGACTGGAAAGGATTTGAATTTGCCCAAGAACACACAGAGTCCTTCCTAGATTCTGGAGAAGAGATATTTGAAATGATTCTTTTGTAGTCTTTTGGCACTTCTGCACGCACTCCTGCAAGCACAAAAAATAAATAAAATCAAATTCAAGTCAATCTGTCTTTGCTGTACTCCTAAAATTTGACTAAATTATATTTTAGCAAACACCTGGAAGAATATATCTTCCAAATATACTACAGACTCATGTTGAATCCAATTTTTTGCCCAATAAATTGCTCTCCAGAACCAGAACGCCCTGTCCTCCTAATACCACCGGAATATAAAATGCAATAGCAAATCATAGTTTGTGGCTTTAATATAAACTGTATGTTGTTAGCTATTAAAAAGGGACAAGTTTTTTTTTCCCTCACTGCAACTTCATGTTACATTGGGAAATATAAGAAAAAATACTTTGCTCATCACAGCATTTGAGATGGTATATATATATATATATATATATAATTAGCTTCAAATTACTTTATAATTAATTTACATGAATATATTTATTATGCTAACATGAACATTTACCATGACTGCAAGCTGATGAAGCACTTAGAGTATTTGGACAGCCAAAGGACAAGTCTCTTCCCAGCTGGCCAACTTTACTGTGCAGCTGAGCTAAACTGTGAGTATGTGCACTGCTCTGTGAACACAGCTGGTTCATCCTCCTCTCCACTGCCTCAAGACGCTGGGTCAGAGATCCAAAGGTATCAGTCAGCAGACGCTTCATCTCAGTTTGATGGGACACAAGAAATCGTTCCAGAATGCCAAGCTGCTCTCCTGATGGTCCAGCTGGAGGAGATGAATTGAAGGTGGCAGGTGTCCATCGTTGATCCTTAAACTTGGCCTCTGCAAAGGAGATGTTGATCAAACATAACATCTAAAGCTGGGTACACACCACAAGATAATCAAGCTGATTTTGGGCCGATTTCTCCCCTTCCGACAATCCTAGGTAATGTCCCAAATATCTTGGTTGTTCTAAAGTTTTGATTGTCCTGTGGTGTGAGGTGTGTTAAGAGTGACTGAATCCCTTTGGAAGAACATCGGAGGCGCCCCGATCGCGAATCGTAAATATTAACATATTGAATATTTACAATCAGAAATCCTGATGTGTGGGGGGAACCCTGAGGGCGAACGCACATTTGATCTGCAGATTATCACGTGAAACGAAACAATATCCAATCAGAAAGTGAGCTGACAGAAGGAAGCATAGCAAACAGTCATGGCGCAGCACAAAAGCATTTGGACAGCAGAACTGGAGGATCAGCTTGTCAATTTGTGGCAACAGCAGGATTTTTTTATACAATGTGTCCTGTAAAGCATATTTATTCTCAAGTCTCGAGAGATTTTGCAAGGTTTCCTGTGTTCACAGTCTGGACTCTTGGTTGAAAATCTGTTGCTGTCTTTGTCACATCATGACACACCTCACACTATAGGAGCAAAACGGTTAACTCTAGGATTTGTTGTCCTCATGTTTGTGGTCGCTCACATTTTGAAGATCTTATAAGATTTAACAAATATTTTTGTGTGTACCCAGCATAAGCATAAGTTGACTTGACACTAGGGCTGGTCCGAATACCATTTTTTGAGCTTCGCAGCTTCGGTAGTAATCAGCACCGAATATTCGAAGCTTCGGAGGAAGGGGCTTAACATATTCTTCTCTCTAATAAAGGCAGGAATCTCTGTGTGACTGTCGGTCTATTTGCATTTTTATTATGTCGAGAACTGTTCATCCAATCGACTTCACGCATGGCGGGTGTGTTGCTACGGACCCAAGGGAGTGCAGTGTTGCATTTTGGTGCAATATGGACATGCGACACATTCAGAATGAATCAACTTTTAATAAATTACAGAACAGTGCGAGCCGGAAGCGGCGCGCCTCACGCGGGCAGAGCTTATATGCTCCGAGAACGGACACTGCACTAGAGATACAAAACACACAGTTCTGTTAAGAGCAATACTTTTAATAAGATAGCCCCCAGAATAAAGCGGGCTAAATGCCAGATGCCAACCCACCGATCGAATATTCAAATATTCAGGTCCAGCCCTACTTGACACCAAAAGATTGCTTTGATTCCATTTAGAACCAAATATTTATAGAATTAAGGTCAAAAGCATATATTACCGAATTTACAGTATTTTATCAAATAAAAGGAGCATTTTGAGTATAAGAGACTTATTTCAAAAACATTTAAAAATCTTATTGACGTAAAAAATGTGAACAGTAGTGTAGGTATATATATTTATTATTCTGTTTTTATTTGGTGTTTAAAATAAAACACCCACTAAGAGGTGGTTTATGATACTGTAATACATAGAATAATAAGAAAATTAACTGTTAATTTTAATATAACCAAAAAAAACGAAATATGAACATAGGTGTTTCTTCTCAGGTAGCAACGGGAAATATGACTTGCTTTAGTAAAATCAAACCTAGGGTGAAAATTGCACATTTGACCACATATATTCAACATTACCTTGCTGATTACACATGTGCAAGCGAGTCAAACCAGGATTGACTTCAAAGTTACTGCTTTTTGGATCAAATGTCATCTGCCTCAGAGCTCCTTCATTTTCCAGATGAACTTCCTTCAAGCCCTTCTCAAAGTCTGAGGCTTGTGTTTTGTCACCAGATTCAGTCTCCTCGCTGCTGGTTTCTCTGCATCCTATGGCCAGCTGTTCCTGATACAGCGGAGAAAGAGCAGCACGATGACATGGACACGATGCCGCAGACGCAGGCACCTGCTCTGTAACTTTCTGCTCAGCCGGAGGATTGGACAACATCTTTTAAAGGGACTGATGGGAGAGAATACATCAGATCAGCAACCGATTAAGTCATAACATGAATTACACATGGTACATTTTATATTACTGTTGTGTCCCTTCTTTGGTCTTACCAGTCTTATCATGTAAGACCGGTATTGTATATATATTGTACCCTGCTATTTACAAAATGAAAGGTCTCAGATAGTAATATCATGGTACTGAATGATTCATATATTTATAGTATACACCATGTATTTACATGATACTCCAATACAAGAGGTGGTGATACCATTATTTTAATTCGTACAGTATCTCACAAAAGTGAGTACACCCCTCACATTTCTGCAACCATTTTAGTATATCTTCTCAAGGGACAATACTATAGAAAAGAAACTTGGATATATTTTATAGTAGTCAATGTACAACTTGTTTAGCAGTAAAGATTTACTGTCCTCTGAAAATAACTCAACATACAGCCATTAGTGTCAAAAAAGCTGGCAACTAAGTGATAACAGCTATACGCTGTTTAACCATGCAAAGCCACATGTCCTATCATGTTCATGTTTTTGTCTGCTTGACAGGACTATAAAAATTGTATATCTTATATTAGAGCAGTTCAAATTCTCTGAGGATTTGAGAACTAGAATTGTTGCTCTCCTCGATGGCAGAGGCTATAAGAAGTTCGGTAGAAGCCTGGAACGGAGTTACATTACAGTGGCAAGGGTCATACAGAGGTTTTCCAAGACGGGTTTCACTCGGAACAGGCCTCGCAAGGGACAATCAAAGAAGTTGAGTCCTTTTGCTGTGTCAGGTGCAGAAGCTGGCTTAAAAAAACAGACGCATGAGTGCTGCCAGCATTGCTTTAGAGGTTGCAGAAGCAAAAGGTCAGCTTGTCAGGGATCAGACCATATGTCGCACACTGTCTGCAACAAGTCAGTTTAGATGGCCGTCATCCTGGAAGGAAGCCTCTTCTGAAGCTGGCTCACAAGAAGGCCGAGAACAGTTAGCTGAAGACAACCTGGCCAAGAGCATGAATTACAGGAATAAACCATGTCCTGTGTTCTGATGAGACTCAGATAAACTTGTTTGGCTCAGATGGTGTCCAGCATGTGTGGCAAAACATTGTGTCTGGCCTACAGTCAAGCATGGTGGTGGTAGCATCATGGTCTTGGGATGCATGTGTGCTGCTGGTACTGGGGAGCTGCGTTTCATTGAAGGAAACATGGATTCCAACATATACTGTGACATTCTAAAGCGGAACATGATGGCCTCCCTTCAGAAACTGGGCCGAACGGCAGTTTTTCAACATAAGCACCATGTGTCTAACATCCAGCAGCTCCGTGATGTCATTATGGAGTGGAAGAGGATGCCAGCAACAAATTGTGCAGCTCTGGTGAATGTCATACCCAGGAGGAGTAAAGCAGTGCTAGATAACAATGGTGCCCTTACAAAATATTGACATTTTGGACACAGTTTTGACATGTTCACTTAGGGTGTACACATTTTGTTCCCGTTTATTTGGACAATAATGGCTTTATGTTGAGTTATTTTTAGACGACAGTAAATTTGTACTGCTATACAAGTTGTACATTGATTACTATAAAATATATCCAAGTTTACTTTGTGCAGTATTGTTCCTTGGGAAGATATACAAAAATTGTTGCTGAAATGTGAGGGGTGTACTCACGTTTGTTAGATACTGTAACATGATACTGAATTATTAAAATTAATATCCCATAGTATTTACATACAATTCCAAGGAACTTCAAACTATACCAAAATAGTACTGAACTGTCTATACGTGCACATACATGTTATATTAAACACCAGCTAGAATAATGCTTCCGGAATCACACGAATGAATGAAAATAAACAGGTTTCGTTTTTAATGTGAAGGTCTTATGCATAACGATGTCAATGAACAGGCTATGCAAGCCACATTTTCGAAGGCCCTGGAAACGAATACAAATAAATCAAGAGCAAGTCACATGTCTCAAAAAGCTGTACCTACATTGTGTTCCCGTTTACACCTGTTCAGTCCCCGCTGAAGACCGTCTCTGGCGGTGAGGGTGTGCTGTTATATTACTAATACTCGCCGATCCATCCTCGTGAAGCACAGGTCGGATGTGATTTCTTTAAGCCAGTAAAAGTAATTTCCGGCCACCGTTCAGACCCACACTCAGACTGATGGACAGATTTCCAGTGCAAACTGTCTGCACACTAACCTTGCGTATTATTACGACAGCTATGTATTTAACAACAACATAAAATTAACACACAACGCAACGCTGACGAATTTCCCAAGTGTCATAATAAATGCTTTTGACGGTCAGTGACGACTTCCGTGCTGCTGTAACGCGTGCCGCCATTGGGTGCTGCAGGAATTCAGGCGCATTTCTATTGGACTGTTTTAATGGAACACTTTCATCTTAATTTGAAAAACATATTTTATCACGCCCAATCTACTGTGTACCATTTTAACCGTTACTTACAGTGGTATATTAGTCAGAATAATAACAACAATATTTGTCATTAAAATAAAGACACATTTTAATTAAATTATTGATTCCTAAAATAAGTTTAATTGTAAAATACAAGAAAATGAAAACCACAGCAGGTTGTTTATGTTATTCATTTATAGTTTTTTCTTATATTATTATAGATACCGTATAATAATGATGAGCTAATGATGAAACTGTAAAATTTTGTTTGCTAATCATTCTTTATTAGTAGTCAAGACAGAGTGAGTGAAGAGTATGACTTTTTGCGGTCAAAAAGTAACAATTTTCCTCACACGTTGTTACTTTAACAAAATCAGTGTTCTGATATTATGACCAGCAGAGGGCATGCATTCATATTTAATGAGGATTTTGGTTAAATCTCTTAAATAATGTCCGTGATTCACACAAGCTCAAGATACTTTCACGTTTTACTCTACGACATAAAACACACCAGTTACACCACACTCTTTTTTAAGCTGTTACGTTTCTTATAAAAGACGGTTGCCAACAAGTTGCTAAATAGGACTACAGGCGCTGTCGGAGACATTTAACGTCATCACGCCGAACGTTTATCAATTTACAGTATTTTCCAGTTGTAGTGTGTACAATTCATTTTATAATAACCAATGAATAGGTTCCCACATTTTATATTGTTGTTAGACAATGTTTGATTATTTTTTTGCTTTGTCCGAAATGCGACAAGGCTTTGGATGGAACATGCTCGTTTTATCACTTAACGCTACTGATGCGGGGACTCTGGGTTCGTACCATAAGGTAAACTCATATTACGATTATTACATGTAAACAACACATTTACCGGCTTTACGTGGTGAAAGTGAAACTTGAATGATGCATAGTGCTTATAGCCACGTTAAAATTAAATGTTTACGGCCACATGAAGCTGTTAGAAAGCATATAGATTGAGGATTTCCTAGAAGCAAGGATAAAATAACATATTGTGTACCCACACTAACAAAATAAGCTGAAATGTGATACTTTATTCACTAAAATAAGTTTAAACTTATTATATCCCAAAAAAACTTGCTCACTTTGCTGTTATTTAAAAGATTAAATAGCCTATGCGGCGATACGTTTTTAATTACTATTAATCAATGATTTATTGACTTTTAATGCACCTTATTTCGAAATGTACAGAACTACGTGATTTCATATGTCCTTCTGTTATGTTTAATGATTATTTCATTTATTCACTATACTATTTACAGTGTTGGGAAGGTTACTTTGGAAATGTAATTGGTTACAGATTACAAGTTGCCCTACTTAAAATGTATTCAGTAGTGTAATTTTTCAATCAGTTTATTAAAGTAATGTAACTGATTACATTTTATTACTTTTCTAAATTTCTGTTAAACTGTTAATCATTTTCAAACGTGTTAACCAGGCAGGGTTAACCTTAGATTAGTGCTCAACACTGATTACTGTCAGACTTTCGAAATCCTTCATCACTTGAATTAAGATTATAATATATGAATTTTAAAGGAGATATCGGATGAAAAATATCTAATTTGCATATAAACCTGTTTTAGCAGTTTGTGGACTCAACCACACTACAATGATAGAAATTCGCTCATTTTTTTAATCCCCCCAAAACTTAAACAGTCTCAATTATCAAGCAATTTTGATTTTGGAGTGAGTAACCAGCGCTATCTTTCACCTTCAATACCACGACTGAGGTGTGACCCTTGAGCAAGGCACCGAACCCCCAACTGCTCCCTGGGTACCGCAGCAATATGGCTGCCAACTGCTCTGTGTGTGTCTTCACTGCTGTGTGTGTGCACTTGGATGGGTTAAATGCAGAGCACAAATTCCGAGTATGGGTCAACATACTTGGCCACACATCACTTCACTTTGACTAAATTAATTTATGCCTGGCTGCACAAATCATTTTACTCCAAACTGTTTTCTGAATGAGGGATAATTCAAGGTAGGTTTTGTTAAAAAGTTAAAACTCAAGGACGATCCCTTCCACAGAAGAGAGGCGGGGTGAGCATTGATGATTAGCATGTAAAGAGATATGCACCGAAACGAGTCACTGTGAACAGAGCTGTTTTTGACAAGGTGTTGTTTTACACGACCACAGAGACCATTTCAAGAAGACCCTAAATAATCCTACCACCTTGTGGAAAATGGGCTCCAATGTTCCCTTTGAAGCACAGCCACCTCAAAATCAGACTTACTTTAAAATCATGCTGAGGATAAATACAGATTTAAAATCATAACAAGAAATAATTTAATAGCTATGATACTGTTTTTTAAAACAAATCTTTGCATAGCTATGACATGAAGCACTGGATCTAATAATGCCTTACAAAAATAAAGACTGTTAATCTTAAAAAAATAAAGCATATATAAATCCATATGGGAAATATAAGAGTTTTTGAATAGGCATGTTATAAACTTATGAAACGTTTTTGTTTTATATTGTAGAGCAGTCACTAGCTGCGTTTCCATTCACCTATTTTTATGTGCATTTTGAAATATCACATAAAAAAATCCTGGATGGAAATGCCAAGATGCGCATAAATTTGAGGATACGTTTTTTTATCCGATAAGAAAAATGTGCATAAACTACGATGAAAACACATTTATCGAATAACTTCCTCCATGCGCATCGAAAAAATAATGTGACTTTGCGCTATGAGACGGGATAACTTGACTAACCAGCGGACTGAAATATGAAACGGTTCATGTAGCATCTATTAAAATTTATATACAAAGTTTGAGAAAGTTGTCTGGAGCGCGGTGCTGGTGACGTTGAAGGCGAGTGATCGTGGTGCAGTAGTTCGTTTATAGCCTAAGTTTAGCTTTTCAGTTCTGGCGCTTTTATTTAGGCTTCAAAATTCGTCACAGTTAAATTATTTTGTAAAGATTATCTTGATGGACAAAACGTGTACATTTCATGATCTATGATTGAACACAGAGCTTATTTTTTTGCAATAATCCAAAAGCCTATGGACAAATCCTATTGGGTTTTTGTCGAGGCAACCAGTTTCATGCTAACAGCCTAGAGAGTGACGTCATAGTTCCCCCACTCTATTGAACACTGAATTAGCTAAATTTAAGAATTTCCCATTTTAGAATATTGTTTTGGTTTTATTAGTGCAGTAAGGTCTGTGGTAGGCCTGAATATTACTTGAAGATACTTTTTTGGGTTGTTGTGTAATTTTACTGTACCTTAACCAACCATAAGAAATAACAGAGCCAAACCATGAAGCAAAACATCTTCTTCTAGATTTTAAAGCCACAGTCTGAGCAGCTCTGTGTGCCCTTTGAGTGAGTGAAAGGATGTTTTTTTAAGCCCTATTATGCTATCGCCTTATTTAAGGGCATCTTCTTATTCTGTATATAAATATAATCAATTATGTAACATGTACAAAGAACTCGAATATCATTCATAAGCATGATAGTTAGCCACTGCTGGTCGACTCCGTAATGGCGCATTTTAGACCAAAATAACCACTGGAACTTTGCTGGAGGTTGGACTTCCAACTTGGAAATAGAAACACACTGATAAACCCTGTCATGATATCATTTCCAAGATGGCAGCAGCTTACTGAAACTGTATTGGTGAGTCATGGCACCAACTTCTTTTGTTTTCACTTGACTAGAGGAATTTCAGAGGGCTTTGCATAGAGCAAGACACAATTACAACCCCTTCTAGTCAGAAATGTACTTTTAATTAATAAACCAATTGGCTGCAAATGTATTATGAGTGTTATGAGTGCAAAGGCACAATAATAAAACAGCAGGTTAGAATATACAAAAATAAAGAACTGTGTTTTTGTTTGTTCACGCCATCACGGCTCTCTTTGAGTGGACATTCTTCCTGTGGGAAAAGCTCATGTTTGGTCTCTGTAGTTCTCCAGGTGGGATGAATAAATCTGCAGGTTCAGCTGACGTCTGTGTATTCACAGGGGTTTTAAAGTCTATGGTTGCATACTCTGTGTTCTCGTGGTTTGAAGTCTGTTTCAGTTTTCCTCGGCTGGTCGCATTTTCAGACTGTAGGACTTGAATCTCCGCGTAGTGTAAATCATTCTCATTCTGCTTCCGCTTTTTATTCACCTGGGCATACTGTGGTTCAGCTGCCACAAGGTCATACATGTGCGCATCAACACGGGCCTGCTGTGGAAAAAAGTTGTTGTCACAAGTTGTTGCATATATTTGCATAAAGGTTTTTTAGTGACCAGTTAAACCAACACACCTGATGGGAAGGAACCACAGGTGGACCTGTTGTAAAGATGTACATTGTTGAATAGCAATCAACATTACAACAACTGGATAAGCAAGTAATAAACATTTTGATAATCAGAGTGTCCTTTTAATTTATTATATAATAAATGGAGCTGTTGTTTTGCCGTGTTTTGTTACCTTTTCTTTTTGCTTGTTTTTGTGAAGGTTTTCTTGTATTTATTCTCCAACTAAGGAAAAAAACACATGCAATTTAAATAAAAATTGATTTACTTGTTCTGTAGTGTAGTTCCCTAAATGAAGTTGATAATTGATAGACTTTTCCTTTATACTGAATGTGCATTTGTAGTGCACTTCAAATCTTAAAAGTATATTTTGTTATTGAAATATAATCATGAAATAAAAGCCACTTCAATGTTCTTAGAGAGTTCCTAATAACCTTATTAATCTTGACATGCTTTACTTTGATTTGACTAACATGATACTTGATTATAACTTTAACTGTAGTGTATTATTTGATTTTACATTTGAAGTTATTACATTTCAAATGTGTAATTACATATACTGTAGGCTACTTAAATACATGACACACGTTTCAACAGAAATTACATTTTAGTATACATTTTGTTTACCATAAACATTCAGCAAATGTTTATGCTGTGTATAGGTGCTGTGTAATATAATTTCGCCTGCTGCACTCATGGAACGGCAGCAAAGTTCATTGATTATTACACCGGAATGAGAGTATAGTTCCTGGCCATATCAGGCTAGAAAATCACACATTTTCATTTTCCGTCAGTCTTAGTACATGTAACTACAGAAGAGTCAAGCTTTAAATAGGAAAAATATCAAAACTCTTTGGTCATTTTTAAGCGAGATGCCATTAGGTCTAATCCGATTCAATGATCTATACTAAGCTAAGTTACGTTAAAAGTGCTACCGCCAGACCCGGAGATCGTCTGGATGGCTTGGAAAACAGTAAAACTCAACTATTCAACACGTTGGGAGTTTGAAAATGACCATATTTAAAAAATAAAAATAAATTGAGTGTTCCTTTAAGTCCCACTTAAGTGGGTCAAATTTTTTTTTTTAAGAACGCATTTAATATGAACCTAATCTATAATAAATTTTCAATTAACATGAAATTAAGTGTATGAAATAAAATACACTAAGTATGCACTTAAGAACATTCTTTCAAAATAATAAGCACTTGTTAAAAGTAAAGTTGACTTCTTTTTTACAAGGGTTATGAGGAAGAATATTTAACTTCCTACTTCTTTCTCCTGTTAAATGCTAATACAAAACATTTCCCTCTTTTCTGAACAATTCAATACCCCATGAACACCTTCGTGTATCTGGTTTGGCTTTTCCAGGCTTAAACAAATTCAACAGCATTTGTCAAGCATTCAAACTATCACATATGAACAAACACAGAGGATCAATGTTTCTCAAAGAATGGCCCACTTAAAGGTTCACATTTGTGTTAAATAGTGAACAGAACATTTAGCAACACAATCTAGTTTAAGGCAGTTTCCTTCCCATCAAGATCCTACTGCTATAAAACAAGCACATGTCATAGAACCCTGTTGCATTTGAGTAAATAAATACTGTAAACTGTGCCCAGTATGTTCAACAATTTAAACATGCAAATGTTTGGCTACTCACTTATTTATTGTTTTGGTTAAACTGCTCCCCATGGCAGAGATCGTCGTCAGTGCAAGGTAGCCTAGAGTTGATCAGTTGCTCATTTTCCATTTCCTTGTTCCTCTGTTACTGGAGTCCAGCAGGTGTTGCTCTTAAAGAAAGCTACCTTTGTACTTCGAACTGCAACGCCCATATTGTTGAGGCTGATCTGGAGTTCATGAATGTTTGACAATATCTTTAATGTTGTATATCTTTGCTGTAATTCATTCGTGAACAGAAAGATAGTGATTAGGTAACAAGAGATCAATTTCCCTGCAGAGAACTCTTAGTTTACATTTAACTTTCTTGTGCACTACTTACATTGTACAGTAGCTGTACTGTAATACCCACATACATGTGAATGTAAACAGTTAGACATTTTATGTCTTATTTAGTCTTTTAGAAAAGCATTCATTAAAGCTGAAGTGTGCAAGTTTGCGATGATGATAAAATCTTTCTCAAATCCCAGGTTGATATGTCAACTGCAAGTAAACAACGGTAGACAGATTTCCCAGAAAAGTGTAAACACTGTGATCCTGTAGTGCTTTCAAAACCTTTTCTTTTATTGAGCATCCCGACTAGCTTAAAGGCAGCATTCAACATTCTTACATTCAGATATTCTTTAGTCAAAATGTCATAACTTAGTCTTCCAATGAAACAATGATTTATTTTTGATGATGTTTGCTGCGCTCTCTTTCTTACTTCAAACTTACATTCAGATCTGCATCCATCCAATCAAAACTGATAGATAAAACCAAGGCTGCGTTCAGCCCAGAAAAAACGGTGCAAAACGTTTATTAAAAGGAACCGGTGATGCTTTGAGCGCCCTGTTCTGATGATGCAAGTGTTGCAACTATGGCAGCTGAGAAGGACATTCTTTGTGTTCTT
Source organism: Oxygymnocypris stewartii (assembly GCA_003573665.1). Lineage (NCBI taxonomy): Eukaryota > Metazoa > Chordata > Actinopteri > Cypriniformes > Cyprinidae > Oxygymnocypris > Oxygymnocypris stewartii. The sequence goes on from QVTF01022538.1 coordinate 542,100, forward strand.
TTTGAATAATTTTGGGAGCCGGATGAAATTGGTATAAATACGTGTTTAATACTGCAAAATACGCTCGATGTTACAGTCACTGCCCTTGCAGTCCAGAATAAAAGAGAACATCCCAATCAAGTGAAGGGAATTGTGGAAACGGTGGTTCTTAATTATTGTGATCCAACATTTGCCTTGCATTTCAGGATGAAAATAAATTTCATGTGAAGGATAATCCACTTCTTAGACTGTGCTATGATTTATATGACATTATTTGTATTGAGTATTAGGTTTATTATTGCTGATCACTGTTGTCGTGCTGTGATATTGTAATATTTACCATGATATAATCAGAGGAGCATAAAAAGTTTATGAAACTCCACAGCAATAGAAAAATATATAAATATGTATAGTATTTTTGTTACATTAATCAGTGTCTAGCACACCTTCCTAAGGAAAGGATATAGATCAGGAGACATTGCAATTACTACATGATATTTAGACAGACTTAAATAAGTTCCAGATCTATACTTGTGCTCTTATTATTTCAGTTATTTTGCCTTTAATGTAAATAAACATGTGCAAAAAATATACTTGCTCTTGTGGATTTATTTTGATGTTAATTACATTTACTTAGAAATTCATCATGATCGTGTTGATATGCTGTGTTACTATAAAACTCATGCAATAAAACATGTCTTCTAATATCTTCAATTGTTGCGTATACCGAGCTGCAGCAGACACATATTAAATGACTTCACTTGGACCCATTGTGCGAGTGGTCTCTTTAATACCGGGTGGTTTATATTCATGTTGCTGCTGATTGGTCTAACATTTCAGACACACCCACCAAACAAGAGAAAACGTATCTCAAACCCTGTTGCACACCGTTTCCAGGAAACATGTCGTTCAACCTGGAAACCGTAACAAAACATTGGGCACCTGTGTGAGTTTGAACGTGCCCCAAGTCATTCCAACTGTAACACAGCAACAGTGTCTCAACCAATGGCACAAATTAGGGGCAGAACTATCTTTATAGCCAACCAATGGTAGGTGATCTTTTCATTTTTGCAATATCTGTAAGTAACAAAACGGAGGCAAGACTGTTTTAAATACTTGCCAGATAAACAGAAAAGTTTATTACAAAACATAATTTGTCCAGCAAAAATTCAAACAGGGCCACACATCTGGCAAGGTTATCCCGAGGGAACTTAACGTGTCTTAAATTCCAGTTTGTACAGTTTTACTCCCTGATGTAAAGTGTAAACAACAACTATAAATGAAGTAACTATACTAACCATTCTGAAAAATTAAGACTTTTTTTTTTGTTAATGTTTTTAAAGAAATAGTTTATTGATGACAGAAAGTCACCTACACCTTGGAAGGCCTGAGATTGATTAAGAGCAGGTTTTAAATTTTGGTGAAGTTTTACTCTAAGAAGTCTTTTATTCTTATCAAGTCTGCATTTATTTGATCAAAATACAGTAAAAGAGTACAATTGTGCAATATTATTATAATTTAAAATCATTTTCTATTTTAATATTAAACTGTGGCAAAAATGTAAAACTGTTTTTTAAATGGACAATAATATTAAATTTCATGAGCAGCAAATCAGTATATTAAAATGGATTTCTGAGGGATCACGTGACACTGAAGACTGGAGTAATGATGCTGAAAATATCAGCTTTACATCACAGGAATAAATTACACTCTAAACTAAATAAAAAAAGCTAATGATAATACTGTTTTATTGTATTTTTATCAAGGGTTAGGTGAGCATAAGAAACTTTTTTTAAACCATTTAAAAATCGTAATTATTTCAAACTTTCCACCTGTAAGTAAAAACTGGAATACACTACTGATTTTTGCCCTGATTTCTCACCCATTTTACAGTCTGAACAAGTTGACGCTAATTGAGGAAAGTCAGAGCCAGTCTGCAGATTACAGCTGACAGATTCCACAGAAAATCTCGTAGTGTATTATGGTCACCGACTGATTTTTTAGCTTCAGACTTTGATTCTATCCAGTCGGAGGATATCAAACATGTTTGATATTTTCAGCCGATTTTAGAACACATGTTTTCGTTTGTCATGTGTCTCCTAGCAACAAGGTGCACATTTCTACGTGAGTTCGTTGTTATTGGAACAACTTTAAAGTCTGGTAGTGTATGATCTTCAGACACGAAGTGTATGATGCCCAGTTTTCCTTTGTCACATTTATAAAGTCAGTAAGTGTATGATAGTGTTTTAAAAATCTGTTCAGATTTTAATAGTCGTGTAGTGTATTCCAGCCTTTAGGGTATATTCTAGTCTCAGCCACAAACGTCACAACCCATGGACCGTTGGCTAAACATCTGAGGCGGCATATGGTACACTTATCTGGAAACACTTAATGCTCTGCCTGGAAACAAAGATGCTGTGGCGCCAAACCCCCTCATGAAAGAAGAAAGCCGTCGTGTTTACAAATGTGACAGCAAACGCTTTTCAGGGTCAACTAAATGCTGGATTTTCAAAAGTATTTGAAATATTTGCGGCATAGAATCTTTAAAATAGATCCACGAGTTTCACAGACCGGTTTGTTAGGGTGAATCCCATTTCTCTGTCTTAAACCCTACCCCTTCATCTTACCCCTAGTCCTTGTCCCTCGAAACCGAGTGGTAAGCGCTAGGGGTGAAAACATACCCCTATGAAATGAGACGCGACTTGGTTACTGTTAGGTCATCATACATCATCGCTGGCTGGCTGCTACGTCACCAGAGGCGACACGTGTTGATCACAAACTTGCCGTCTGCAAGCGTGTGTATGTCGATTGCGTGGGTTTTAGTGATGTTTTCTCTAGTCAGAGAAATGCGGGACTGTTGTGCAAAGCAGCAATGTAACATTAGCATGGAAAAATAGCGTAATTTAAAAACGTTTCAATTAAGAACATGGTTGCAAATATATATGTACAGGACTGTGTAGAGCACAAAACAAGACTGTCGTAATTTAAAAAAATATATTTAAACCGAAAATACTCTCTGGATGATCTGGCCGCAGTGTGTTCTGGGTACTCTTGGTTTCAAGTAAGCTCGCGAAAATGCTTGGTTTTAAGGGGTGCCCCCCCTTAGCCCTACCCCTACCCCTCGATCAAAACAAGAATTGGGACAGCCCTTACTCTCACGTGAACGCGCAAAACTAAGGGGAAGGTGTAAGTGGAAGGGGTAAGACAGAGAATTGGGATTCCCCTTCATGGGAACTTCGAACTGTGTCCCCTAGGGGTCGCTATGGGGAACACCCTCAGCGTGACTCGTGTCTGAAGATACATATGTAAAAACACCATTCGTTGGCCGGCGACAGCCCATGACGTCACTACCGGCGCGACCATAATATAAGGACCGCCGGGAGAATACATCATCCTCTTCACTGACTGTTTTGTTTGAAGCGTGCATTCTGGTAAGAGTACAGTTTTTCTCTATCATGGCGAGCACTAGCAAGGCGTTTAAGATTGTGTGTGGATCCGCGTCCTCGTTATTTGACACCCGATGACACACACAATCTTTGCGTCTTTTGTTTGGGCAAGGAGCACGCACACGATGTCCTTGAGGGGAAAATCTGTGTGCACTGTGAGCTTTTTTTATGAAAAAACTCCGCTCTCGTTCTGTCCCTCTTTTAAAGGAAAGAGGGGCAGCCGTCTGCTTCCCGCGATTCGGGACCCACAGCTGTCGAGGCACGGAGGCGAATGAAATTAGCAGTTGGATCTGGCCGATGAGTTACAGAGGGACCGCCCCCTTTTCGCGCACGTCGGGCGAGAACGAGAGTGAGCTGCTGGATTGTGACGATGCGATCTTTCTGACATCATCAGATTCAGCGGCTGGTACTCTGCTGGGTTGAGACTGAACCCTCTCAATCCTCCTGCACTGCATATGACGAGTTATTGGAGGTTATGGACCATAAAATAATCTTTCTGGCTATAAACCCCTAGCTCGAGCGAGCCTTCCTTTTCTTCCTAAATCTCCATGTGGGGGGTTGAGAAGGAGTGGAAAAAGCATTTTTTCTCGTATTCATAGTTTTCAGCATATTAGTTATGCTGACATTGAGGGGATGCGTGAAAATGGCTATGAGGGGATGCCCCCTGTGCAAGAGAAAACTCCCTCCTTGCCATCTAGGCCTCTGAATCTGGCTTAAATGGCAGGGCATATGCAGCAGCAGGTCAGACCGTCGCTTCGTTGCACACTATGGCGGTTGCTTCAGGCGTACCAGACTGATCTGCTAAAATACCTGGGTAAGGCTTTCTATAAAGTCCAGGTCTGAGCCCGAACAGAGCAGGGGTCCTGGCCCGTCCCGGTCTGAGGATCGGAGACAGGCACAGAGGGCAAGTGTTGCGACTCGTGCCCCTCCCCCGCCTGCGGGTAGGGGTAGAGGAAGGTACAAGTCAAAAAGAGGTAGGCAAGACCTGAGGAAGGTGATCCAGGCGAAATGTCCTCAACAACGTTCTCGTCTGGACCAGAGTAACTAACATCTACTCCCTTCCTTCAGGGGGCTTATAACACCGGCCCTTAGCTTCCCCTCTTTAATTCCCCTGCAACTGCCATACCCCACCTGACTGAGGTTAGGTGGGAACCTAAGATTGCAGTCAGACTGAACCTATGATGAATTCGGTCAGGTTCTATGTTCATACGAAACTGCCTTGCTGATGGTCCGGGCTGAGGCCCCCTTGGAGGTTTCCGTGGGAACATCCTCGGTCCTCAGGTCATTCTGGTCTGCAATCCCATGGATTAGGCCTCTCATGCTCCACTTATATCGCCCTAGCCCTGCTGGTCGAGCTAGCATTGCTCCCCTCACCTTAGAGGGTCACCTATGAGCATGCTGCCCCTTCTGAGCATTGTCAGTAGAGCTAAGCATTGCTCCCCTCACCTTAGAGGGTCTTCTATGAGCATGCCGCTCCTGTATGAGCGTCTAAGTTCCAAAAGAGCTCGCTGTTGGTAGAGCTAGCATTTCTCCCCTCACCTAGAGGGTTACCTATGAGCATGCCGCTCCCTTCTGAGCGTTTGACTTTTCCCTCTCATTCTGAGGAATGAGTTCTCCGCTCCCCAGAGCTCTGTGATAGGTCGCCAGTTGGTCGAGCTAGCCTTGCTCCCCTCATCTTAGAGGGTCACTTATGAGCATGCCGCTCCCTTCTGAACGTTGTCGGTAGAGCTAGCATTGCTCCCCTCACCTAGAGGGTCACCTATGAGCATGCCGCTCCCTTCTGAGCGTCTGAGTTCCCTCTCATTATGAGAAACAAGTTCTCCGCTCTCCAGAGCTCATTGTCGGTAGAGCAAGCACTGCTCCCCTCACTTAGAGGGTCACCTATGAGCATGCCGCTCCCTTTTGAGCGCTGAAGGATGAGTCCTCCGCTCCCCAGAGCTCGCTGTTGGTAGAGCTAGCATCGCTCCCCTCACCTAGAGGGTCACCTATGAGCATGCCGCTCCCTTCTGAGCTCATTCTGAGGAATGAGTTTTCCGATCTCCAGAGCTCGTTGTCGGTAGAGCTAGCATTGCTCTCCTCACTAGAGGGTCACCTATGAGCATGCCGCTCCCTTCGGAGCGTCTGAGCTCATTCTGAGGAATGAGTTTTCCGCTCCTCAGAGCTCTGTGATAGGTCGCTCGCCTTGCTGGTCGAGCTAGAATTGCTCCCCTCACTATAGAGGGTCATCTATGAGCATGCCGCTCCCTTCTGAGCGTTGTCGGTAGAGCTAGCATTGCTCCCCTATGAGCATGCCGCTCCCTTCTGAGCATCGGAGTTCCCTCTCATTATGAGAAACAAGTTATCCGCTCTCCAGAGCTCATTGTCGGTAGAGCTAGCACTGCTCCCCTCACTTAGAGGGTCACCTATGAGCATGCCGCTCCCTTTTGAGCGCTGAAGAATGAGTCCTCCGCTCCCCAGAGCTCGCTGTTGGTAGAGCTAGCATCGCTCCCCTCACCTAGAGGGTCACCTATGAGCATGCCGCTCCCTTCTGAGCATCTGAGCTCATTCTGAGGAATGAGTTTTCCGCTCTCCAGAGCTCGTTGTCGGTAGAGCTAGCATTGCTCTCCTCACTAAAGGGTCACCTATGAGCATGCCGCTCCCTTCGGAGCGTCTGAGCTCATTCTGAGGAATGAGTTTTCCGCTCCTCAGGGCTCTGTGATAGGTCGCTCGCCTTGCTGGTCGAGCTAGCATTGCTCCCCTCACTATAGAGGGTCATCTATGAGCATGCCGCTCCCTGCTGAGCATCTGAGTTCCTCTCATTCTGTAGAATGAGTTCTCCGCTCCCCAGAGCTCTGTGATAGGTCGCCGGTTGGTCGAGCTAGCACTGCTCCCCTCACTTAGAGGGTCACCTATGAGCATGCCACTCCCTTCTGAGCGCCTAAATTCCTCCCCTTCTAAGGAATGAGTTCTCCGCTCCACTAGAGCTCTGTGATAGTTTGCTCTCCTGGTTGGTTGAGCTAGCATAGCTCCCCTCACCATAGAGGGTCACCTATGAGCATGCCGCTCCTTTCTGGGCATCTGAGCTCCCTTACTCGGAAGACTGAGTCTCCGCTCTCCAGAGCTCCTCATCGGTAGAGCTATCACTGCTCCCCTCACCATAGAGGGTCACCTATGAGCCTGCCACTCCCTTTTTAGGGCGTCTGAGTTCCCTCTCATTCTGAAGGGTGAGTTCTCCCCAGGGCTAAACGCTGTCAGTCGAGCTAGCATCGCTCCCCTCATTAGAGGGTCACCTATGAGTATGTGCTCCCTTCTGAAGCGTCTGAGCTAAACCCTCTTGTCCTGAGGGATGAGTTCTCCACTCTCCGCTCTGCAGAGCTCTGCGATAGGTCACTCGCCTCCTGGTTGAGCTAGCATTGCTCCCCTCACTAAAGAGGGTCATCTATGAGCATGCCGCTCCCTTCTGAGCGTTGAGTTCCTTCTCATTCTGAAAATGAGTTCTCCGCTCTCCAGAGCTCGCTACTGGTAGAGCTAGCATTGCTCCCCTCACCTAGGGGGTCATCTATGAGCATGCCGCTCCCTTCGGAGCGTCGGAGTTCTCCGCTCCCCAGAGCTCGGTAATAGATCACTTGCCTTGCTGCTTGAGCTATAAGAAAGAGAGATACAGCCCGAGCATCTGAGATCTCATTCTAAGGGTTGACTTCTCCGCTCTCCAGAGCTTGCTATTGGTAGAGCTAGCATTGCTCCCCTCACCTAGAGGGTCACCTATGAGCATGCCGCTCCTGTCTGAGCATCTGAAGTTCTCCACTCTCCAGAGTTCGGAAAGTGTAGATCGCTCAAAACTGGTGGGTCGAGCTAGCACTGCTCCCCTCACTGTAGAGGGTCATCTATGAGCATGCCGCTCCCTTCTGAGCGTCTGAGACTCTCACTCCAAGGGATGAGTAGTTCTCCGCTCCGAGCCATAGAACGTAATACCAATATATAAGTGCACACGCTAAACTCTGGGCACTTTCTAAAATCCACTTAGTGGTAAGATCGCACATCAAGTGTTTTGCGTTCTTTCTAAAATCCATGCTATGGTAAGTGCACACGCTAGACTTTGGGCACTTTTCTAAAAATCCACCCAGTGGTAAGTTAGCACATCGAATGTTCTGCTTTCTTTCTAAAATCCCGTAAGGTAGGGTTACGCGCGCAGCTTTGTGCCCTTATTTGAGTTAGTCAGCCCCGGTTTGTGCCTTGGGCCCCACTCCTGAGTGTTTGAGTTCCCTCTCAAGAATGAGTTCTCCGCTCTCCAGAGCTCGCTATTGGTAGAGCTAGCATTGCTCCCCTCACATAAAGGGTCACCTATGACCATGCCGCTCCTGTTTGAGCTGTAGATCGCTCGACTTGTGGGTCGAGCTAGCATTGCTCCCCTCATCATAGAGGGTCATCTATGAGCATACAGCTCCCTTCTGAGCATCCAGTCCCCCGACATAGAACGTAAATAAAACAAGATATATAAGTGCACACGCTAAAGCAATGGGCACTTTCTAAAATCCACTTAGTGGTAGATCGCACATAAAGTGTCTCTGCGTTCTTTCTAAAATCCATGTTATGGTAAGTGCACACGTTAGACTTTGGGCACTTTTCTAAAAATCCACCCAGTGGTAAGTTAGCACATCGAATGTTCTGCTTTCTTTCTAAAAGCCCATAGGGTAGGGTTACGCGCACAGCTTCGTGTCCTCACTTGAGTTGGTCAAGCCCCGGTTTGTGCCTTGGGCCTCACTCCCCTGTAACCCAATATTTTGGTTTTAAAAAGGGTGGTAATGCTACCAAGGGGTCTGTTGAGACAGCTCCCTCAGCAAGCTCATGCAGAGCAAACGGTTAGCCCCTGGTTACTGGCCAGGACCTAGTGGCTACCACTAGGTACTTGGCCCTATCCCCTTAAAGGAATCTTTTCTATAAAGACTGATTCCAAACCTGTGAGCTCTACCCTGAGTCCGGTAATCACGGCACCTAGCAGGTAAGTGAGGTATGCAGCTCGGGCTTTTGGCCAAAGGGGATAATGTCACTGACAGCATCAACCGTCCACAGGGCAACTCCCTGAGCCAAATGGTAGAGTTGACTAGTGCTCGCCTCTGCGGGAATTTGGCTTGCACTCCCCTCAGCATGGTGGCGTGGGTATAACGTTCCCCATAGCGACCCCTAGGGGACGCAGTTCGAAGTTCCCATGAAGGGGAACGTCTCAGGTTACGTATGTAACCATGGTTCCCCGACGTGGGGAACGAGACACTGCGTCCCCTAAGCTTGGGCCATGCTTCGGACGCAAGCTTCAGACGAAGAAGCGGATGATGTATTCTCCCGGTGGTCCTTATATTATGGTCGCGCGCCGGTAGTGACGTCATGGGCTGTCGCCGGCCAACGAATGGTGTTTTTACATATGTATCTTCAGACACGAGTCACACTGAGGGCGTTCCCCATAGCGACCCCTAGGGGACGCCAGTTGTCTCGTTCCCCACTCGGGGAACCATGGGTTACATACGTAACCTGAGACGTTCACCCTTATTTGTAGCGACTAGCGACATCTCCACGCCCCAAAACGTGACGCTGAACGAATTTAACTGTGATTGGTTGTTTGACATGTCGGTCCAAACGGCCTTATGGGCGGGCCTTGGTCTGAAGGTCTGGTTACATCGAGACTAGGTATATACAGACCCAGAAGAAACCTGCAGACTATATTTAGTCTGGAATCTGCAGAATTCTGTGGAATGCATTTGAACAAAACTGTGAGAGAACAGAAGTGAGAGAACTTTGAATTATTCAAAATATCCAAAATATTTAATAAATGAGAACGCAAGTATTGCAGGGCAATCCAACTCCATAGACTTTTCTATGGAGATTCCATGTAGGCCTGCTTATATCAAGTCCATTTTATTAACTTTTGCTTTCCTTTTTTGTCCACTTTAATCTTGAGCTGGTTGATTTTAGGCTCCAGATCCTCAGTTATTCGTGGTGCCTGGATACACAGTATCCCCGTCATGTGAGGAGAGACACCTGCACCAGCAGCGGATCCACACCCATCGGTAAGATGTATGTGCGGGTACTAAACTCACGACTCACAAAGCCATGCTGGTCCCATTCTCTGAGCGTGCCGCCCAGACCACCTCCAACAGGTTGTCACTGTTCGCACACTGATCTCATCCGGTGTGAACTGACACACATCCAGCAAAACTCGATAACCAGTCATCTTCACTTCTACCTGAGAGAAGCCCGCTCGAGCTGCTTGTTAATGCGGGGACGAATGTAGTAAACCGTGGTACAGAACAGGGCCAAAAGGTCCTTGGGACTCAGTGCTGCGAAGGAGAGAAGGCAAACAAATCCATCATCATCTCAGTTAATTATACTCTCACAACATGTCCAGTGGAGTGTCCTTTGTCTCTCCATAATGACACTGGAAACAACACAATATAAACATGTTATGATTAGCTGCATCTATTTCAGCTTGCTATATCAGATGTCCTCTTTCCTGCTTGGAAAAGGTTGTAACTGAAAACCAACTGAAGTCAAGCTCTGAACTGGAAACAAGCAGGATGTTGAACAAAATCCTTTAAAAGTTTTTTTTAAAAAGTCCTACGTTCTAAAAAAGTAGCTTCTTTTGGTCTTCATCCAGTTTAGAAAAACAGAAGTGTAAATGTATTCTCTCTAAAATATGTGTTCATTAAACCTTGAATGACCCTTATCTTAATACATTGCACCAAGTTACATTTTACTGCCTTACTGCCTTTAACTAAACTTGTCTTATCATAAAAATGTAAAGTGTCTCATATTTTAAGAGACTTGACCTCATGATATCATTTGATGTTTATTTGACTTTTTTTGTGCACTACATGACTTGGTGGGCATCTTTTTCTTTTCAAATATTAATAAATAATGACGCAGATTTCTTAAAAGATTTTCTTAAAAGAAATAATGAATAAAATATACGTAATATTCTTAATTATTTAAGTTTCTTTTCAATACTTTTTTTCATTGTGAAATCAGGACAGTTTATCACTCTAACATTTTTTTTACTAAATACTTCCAGAACAAAAAAACGTACAATTTAAAAATGATTGGAAGTTACCCTACATGTAAATGCCAAATCACTTAATTGTTTTGTTAATTCTTTTAATAAGCCTTTTTTTATTGTGATATCAGTTGCCAACTTTTTATGCCTCCATACAGGTGTATTGAAATCTCTGTATTGCATCATTTTTTATATATTTATGAATCAAATTGAAGAAAAAATCCAGACAAAGAAACTAAAATTATGTCATTGACCATGATGCAATTTAATACTATTTATGGAAATGAATCAACTTTATCTGGAAATCTTGCCTCTCTAGATTCTAATAGGAAATGTCTTGTAGAAGACACAGGACATCTGCATGTCTGGTCTATTTACAGTTTGTGACGCCAGCTACAGATCAAGACTCGGGTTCCTCTTACAATTTCTGTTTCATTTTTACGCTACTTATCAAACAGTGAGTGGTGTTTTCACAGTTTCACAGCTACCAAACTTGTTAACTTGTTTGATAAGATCAGCTCATACGGTCATGAAGAGGACAAGTGTTTTTTTGGTCATGTGTGGAATTCTAAATATAAGCTGTTACTGAGGCATCGCATTTCAGTACAGTCAGAGTACAAGTGCCAAAATGGAGGTTCAAAATTATATATTTACTAGCCATAGACTGACCCTCATTTATGACAATCAAAATGATTTGTTTGTGCTAAAATCAAATATATGAGAACTGCTTAAAAGCAGTTTTAAAGTCAGTGAGACATAGCATCATAGCCAGCAATATAGAAATACAAGAAATGTGCACATGCATGTTTTGCCTTAAAATATTGTCTATTTCTATTATATTCAAGACTCTAATTTTACTTACCTTCTGCAAAGTTCTGATCATAGATTCGAGGCGGTGAACACATCTCGTAATCCATACTCATTGGGTAGGCATGAGGAACGGTGCGGTCAGCCATTTTAACCTCTGTAGCAGGTTGACAAGAGAACTGAAGAATTTACTGGATTGACAGACTTCAGTTACACTAATATTCAGAGTGTGAGGGAAGCAGGAAAGATAGGAAGGGAGAGGGGCGGAAAGATCAGCAGGGGAAAGAATAAGAGAGATAGCTCACTTGAGACAGGACGGTCATAAATGTTTCTACAAATAGCTTGTAGTAAACTCTGTAGAGCTGAGAGGACCTGCACAATGCTTGGTGAATGGTTGAGTAATAGACTCTAAAAGAAAAACAGTCGAACAGTTCTAGGTCTCAAAGTTGTAAAAAATACATTTAAATAAAAGTTTGGAATGGGCCTTAAAATAAAACATTGAAATAACATGAACGAGTTTCATAACAGCACTACACCATATTAATCAGTCAAAATGTTCTTTGATCAAAAATAAATATATAACCAACAATACAAATTGAAAATAGCCTTTTCTCAGAAAATGCATAATGCAAATTTGAATTATAGTTGAATTGAATGGAAATTGGTTGATATTATATCCTAAAAGAAAATAAACATTTATAAATATTTTATTTTAAAAGTGCTTTTGCATTGCACGTGACTATAAGTTAAAGAGTTGGTGCACTATACCATTCAAAAGTTTGGTGTCAACATATTTATTTGACATTTATAATGTTACAAAAGATGTCTGTTTCAAATAAGTGCCGTTCTTTTAAAATTCTATTTATCAAAGAATCCTGAAATGAAAATGTATTAAAAGAGAAAACCGTTTTAAACTGTAATAATATTTAATGTATAGCTTAATATAACGTAAATTATGTATTTTATTTAAATATGTAGTAGAAAACCCATGAAAGATGTAACGTCTCCGTCCTTTGGATGAGATGTTAAACCGAGATCCTGACTCTGTGGTCATTAAAACTTCCAGGATGTCCTTCGAAAAAGAGTAGGGGTGTAACCCCGGCATCCTGGCCAAATTTCCTCATTGGCCTCTGACCATCATAGCCTCCTAACAATCCCCATATCTACTAATTGCTTCATCACTTTGTCTCCTCTCCACCTGTAGCTGGTGTGGGGTGAGCGTTCTGGCGCACTATGGCTGCCGTCGCATCATCATCCAGGTGGATGCTGCGCACTGGTGGTGGTTGAGGAGATTCCCCCTTCTATGTAAAGTGCTTTGAGTACCCAGAAAAGCGCTATATAAATGTAACATTATTATTATCATTTTTGGACTATGGGGGGCGCCATGATTTTTTGCACTGTGCATTCTGCGTCGATGACGTCAAATGGTTGCACTCGGTGAGCTACTGGCGCTTATTTCTATATCCTTTGGCTTTTTACCGAAACAACTCAGAATACACAACTCAGAAAATAAAATGCTGATACGATACCACATTGTGTGGCTTTTGGTTGTAATTTTCAGTAGAAGGGCAACAAGAGAAGCAATGTAAGATTTTCCTAGCAAAAAGAAGAGAAAAGAATGGGAAGATGCCTGAGGACGAATAAAGTCTTTCAGTAGACCACAGCTACTGAAAGAGCTTACAAACGGCTGAGACAAGAAACGTTAGCTACCATCTGTTCAGAAAACACCAAGGCCACTGACGGATCTTACTCGATAACAGAGGCGTTTAGACTCCTTGTGGGGGAAAAAATCTATTGTACAGCATTTGGGTTAAACCTATATTTCTATCCATCGCCACCTGTAAGCTCTTTCGGTAGCTGTCGTCATCATATCAGTATTTTATTTTCCGAGTTGTGTTGTTGTAAAAATAGCAACAGGTAGTGCTAGTAGCTCACTGAGTGCAACCCTTTTATGTCATCAGAAAAATGGCATCCTCCATAGTCCAAAATATGTATAAAACTGTGATTTCTTTTAAATAACACACATTCATGAGTTTTCTACTACATATTTCAGTAAGATACATCAATTACGTTATATTAAGCTAGACAAGTCTTAATACCCAGGGATCCCTTTAAAAAAATATTCACTAAGAGCGACCGAGACTGCTTACCCCTCCAAAATGATGATGTCCAATCTGTGTGCCAGCTCAAGTAAGCCCCGGACACACTGCCCACCGAGGGCTTGTTCATGGGGCTTGACTTTGTATGGTGTTTTTATCTCAGCCACATTCACGGTCAGATTCTGTAAAGACTAAACCTCCAAAGGGGCTCAGAATCTAAATCTGCATGGGCACATCACATCGTGGGCATCCTAATCTGTGCTGGCATCAAATGAGGCAGCTGGATGCACCGGAATGCTGAGCAACTACTAACTTCCCTCAATATTGGCAGGTCCGCCGGGCCGGACAGCGCAGTTTCTAGTGCACTGAACACAAGGGACCATCAGCACTATTGGGGGCTTGCACTGTAATCCAGTTGGAATCTGAGTGAATTGAAATCTGATCAGCTCTTTGGATAAATACAGAGAGTGATGGTTGGAAGAGGGGACGGGGTAGCAAGCAGAGGACAGTGGGAGGGCCAAAGTGAAAGAGACAAAGGCAGGCAAACAGTTTACATCATTGTTCCAGAAAGATCTGCCAGGGGCCGTTGGTGTTACTCTATTTAAGTGCGCAGGCAGAAGAGACAGCAGTTTTCTGAGTGCTACTAAGGCCCAGATTCAAAATGGACATCGCCATTCAACCCTGCATCCTCCGCTCCTGGCAATCCTACCTTCCCAGCCGGATCTTTGACCAGCACTTTGGGGATCCCATCTCTGAGGCTGAAATGATTCCCTCGCTGTACTACCCACGACCTTCCTTTTCCCGCTGGCCAAGCTGGGTGGACAGCGGCCTTTCCGAGGTGAGTTTTCAATATTGTTTGCATAAAGGAAGTGAAGCATATAGAATTATTAGGATTTTTGCATTGTGAAAACAGGATGTGAAAATGTTTTCTAAATTCTAATACGCCAATATAAAATATTTGTATCACTTAATATTATAACTATATAATATAATTAAAACCATCCTGTCTGCGGATGATACAGGTTTTAGTTTTTTGACATAAGAATTTAGGGGGAATAATATTTTTATCGTCATGAAAGGAATGTCACAATAGAAAAAAATCAAAACATCTCAAATTAATTAATTAATGACTATTTTAAAATTTGTTATCATTAGATTTAACTAGACAAATTATTAATATATGTCATTAATTCTGTTTTCTTAGATGAAAATGGAAAAGGACTGCTTCTCACTAAATCTGGATGTCAAACACTTTAAACCAGAGGAGCTGTCGGTGAAAATCAATGGAGATTTCATTGAAATTATTGCCAAGCATGAGGATCGTCAGGTAGCATCTCACAATACATAAACACTAAACACTATCTTGTAGAAAAAAACAGTATATGCTGATTAGGTATGTTTTAAAGCATGGGAGCTGTTTTAAGCTCGTCATGATCTGGTTTAAGCTGGTTTAAGCTCGTCATGATCTGGTTTAAGCTGATCCTGAGCTTGTTATAACCTGGTTATGAGCTGGTCCTGAGTATAGGAGCTAGTTGTGTAGGACCCGCTTAGTTCCACTGCTTCAAAACATACCTAACCAGGATATGCTGGTTATTTCAACAGGGTGTAAACCAACACCTACCCAAACCTTTGCATGTGACTGGCTTTACTGTTTAATATCCGCATGTCATGATCACTGATCACCAAGATCACTGGCCTTGTGCCGCAAGTAAACATTGAGTTAAGTAGAGTGAAAGACGGACCATTCATTATAACCTACTCATAACGATGTTGTGCTTTCCTCGCAGGATCACGGTTTTGTCTCACGAGAGTTTATAAGAAAATACCGTGTCCCTGCTGGTGTGGATCCAGCCTCTGTCACTTCCTCCCTGTCTTCTGATGGCATTCTGTCTGTGACGGCCCCGCGCAGGCACACAGACGGCCCAGAGCGCACCATTCCCATCACCCGCGATGACAAACCCGCCGTGGCTGGGTCTCAGAAGAAGTAAAGCTGCTAGACTTCCATGTTTCAATTATGGCCCTTGTTCTCCCCTGTCCCGCTGTGCTCCTACTACATTACAAGGGATAACTTATTAGCCCAGTGTTTCCTGACAGGCTAAAACCTATTTTGTCTTTGCTACAGCGGCTAGAGAAGAAACAATTATTAGGCTGAAAACTCCATCAGTGTCAAACTAACTGCAAACATAATCTGATTAAAAATCATGAATGTTACCTAAACGATTTTCAAAGAAATACACTTTTACAATAAAGTATTGTCTTCTGTTGATGCCACCAAACAAAGGGGCTCTTGTATATCGTGCAGCCTTGACACCAAGACAAAGTATTTGAGTGTAGGAGTATTTTCCCCTGCTTTTCTTTTAATAACAAAGAAAAACAGGCAAAATGGGCCATTGTATTAAGCTGGATCAAACAGCAAAAAATGCCATAGTCTCTCATTATCAATGCTAAGATTTGCAGGAGAGTCAGAAAAAGGAACACTTTACAATAAGGTCCTATTAATGTATGAACTTACAATAAAAATGAGCAAAATATTTCTCACTGTATTTATTCATCTTGTTAAAGTTAATTAATAAAAAAATGCCACTTCATTGTAATTTCATGCTAGCTCTGGTCCATTAAATATTATTAACAGATAGAACCTTTCGAAAAAGTACGTTTATTTTGAATTTAATGATCAGAGGACGCAGTGAGGGAATGTGGATACGTTCTTGGAAAAAGTGACAGTATTGAAGTGTTTTGCTAAGATTTGTGAATGTTGATCCAGGTTTGGATTGGTTAATGGCACATTTATGCACTGCAGTGCTACATACTATATTTTCTCCACTGTATTTACATCACAATAGCAGCACCAGGGCTTTAAATCCCAAGGTTAAAGAGGATTATGAACCCCTTTCAAATAAAAAATATAAAAATGTTGCTCAACACAGATTTAAACCGAAATCAAACAGTTAATAGCAGGTGCTGCTCACACGGTGGTACGGTTCCAAGAACTGGTGTCACTGCAACAATTCATGAAAACGAAAGCATATTAAAGCAAGTTTATTCATGCAAGCACGGTGTGTATGTCAAATGTCTCCCATGAGATTTACTAAATAAGTGATGTGAGATGTTTTTGCATGTGAATAAGGGCCAGGAATTTATATAGTCTACAATCACTGAGACTATTCGGTATCTTATCAATGGCTCACTTATTCAACAATGGTAAAGCTGCTAATATCAAACTTAATCAGTCATTTTTTGATATGGAAAACCAACAAAAGCAGGTTCTGACAGAGATCTAGGAAAAATATTCTTATTTCCTTATTTATATCACTTCAGAAAAGGCCTTATCTACTGCATTATCCCTGCTATAGAGGTGTTAGTGAGAAGAACTTAAAAACATGGCTTTGCACCGTCCACTGCTTACATTCCTCATTAATCACAGCTGGAGCACTGAAATAACTTATTAACTTCCTTAATTATCAATAAATACTTCAGCCATTCGAAACCAGTGTGACCTTACATATTCATTTTTTTTAACTCGATTTATGTTTATTTTACTACATAGCGTAACTCTAAATGTTCAAATATTAGGGAATTCAATGATCTGGCAGATATTTCGTCTATTAGTAGGCCTACAAAATAAACGTTGAAATGGTGAATTGCTCTGCATTTTAAACACAAGTATAGTCTAGCGCTGCTTGTAGAAATGTTCGACTTTTCCAACACTATCTCATGACCATTTCGTTCGTATTTTACGAGGTGGCTAATGCAGTAAAGTGCAATATAATAAAAAAAATTGAGAACCAAAATAATCTAACCTCGTAATGAATGGCAAATCAATCAACATGGGTACATTTTCTTTTCACTGTATGCATGATTAAAAAAACTCGACACATGCTTGAGCAAAATATAACATATTTTTAGTCAATATTTGACAATGGTTCACTCACAGAAGTTAGTTGGAGGATACTAAAGCTGATCTAATCTTGGGAGCCAACTTTCTCTGCCAAAGGCTTCAGTTTGTGTCTGCTACATTCCCGCACGCAGGCTCTGGGGTCTCCTCCACTGTTTCTTCTCTATGTGGAGGGCCTTTAAAGTCGTGTCTGTAGCAGG
>QVTF01022539.1:0-15000 GCA_003573665.1 Oxygymnocypris stewartii
GAAATATGAATATGAGAATGAAAGGATCAATGAAATATGAATATGAGAATGAAATATGAATATGAGAATGAAATATGAATATGAGAATGAAATGATCAATGAAATATGAATATGAGAATGAAAGGATCAATGAAATATGAATATGAGAATGAAATGTTCAATGAAATATGAATATGAGAATGAAATATTCAATGAAATATGAATATGAGAATGAAATATGAATATGAGAATGAAATGATCAATGAAATATGAATATGAGAATGAAATATTCAATGAAATATGAATATGAGAATGAAATATGAATATGAGAATGAAATGATCAATGAAATATGAATATGAGAATGAAATATGAATATGAGAATGAAATGTGAATATGAGAATGAAATGTGAATATGAGAATGAAATGATCAATGAAATATGAATATGAGAATGAAATGATCAATGAAATATGAATATAAGAATGAAATATGAATATGAGAATGAAATGATCAATGAAATATGAATATGAGAATGAAATATGAATATGAGAATGAAATGTGAATATGAGAATGAAATGTGAATATGAGATGAAATTATCAATGAAATATGAATATGAGAATGAAATGTTCAATGAAATATGAATATGAGAATGAAATATGAATATGAGAATGAAATGTTCAATGAAATATGAATATGAGAATGAAATGTTTAATGAAATATGAATATGAGAATGAAATATGAATATGAGAATGAAATGATCAATGAAATATGAATATGAGAATGAAATATGAATATGAGAATGAAATGATCAATGAAATATGAATATGAGAATGAAATATGAATATGAGAATGAAATGATCAATGAAATATGAATATGAGAATGAAATGATCAATGAAATATGAATATGAGAATGAACTATGAATATGAGAATGAAATATGAATATGAGAATGAAATGATCAATGAAATATGAATATGAGAATGAAATATGAATATGAGAATGAAATGATCAATGAAATATGAATATGAGAATGAAATGATCAATGAAATATGAATATGAGAATGAAATATGAATATGAGAATGAAATGATCAATGAAATATGAATATGAGAATGAAATATGAATATGAGAATGAAATGTTCAATGAAATATGAATATGAGAATGAAATGATCAATGAAATATGAATATGAGAATGAACTATGAATATGAGAATGCAATATGAATATGAGATGAATGAATATGAGAATGAATATGAATATGAGAATGAAATGATCAATGAAATATGAATATGAGAATGAAATATGAATATGAGAATGAAATGTTCAATGAAATATGAATATGAGAATGAAATGTTTAATGAAATATGAATATGAGAATGAAATGTTCAATGAAATATGAATATGAGAATGAAATATGAATATGAGAATGAAATGTTCAATGAAATATGAATATGAGAATGAAATGATCAATGAAATATGAATATGAGAATGAAAGGATCAATGAAATATGAATATGAGAATGAAATGTTCAATGAAATATGAATATGAGAATGAAATATTCAATGAAATATGAATATGAGAATGAAATATGAATATAGATGAAATATGAATATGAGAATGATGATCAATGAAATATGAATATGAGAATGAAATATTCAATGAAATATGAATATGAGAATGAAATATGAATATGAGAATGAAATATGAATATGAGAATGAAATGATCAATGAAATATGAATATGAGAATGAAATATGAATATGAGAATGAAATGTGAATATGAGAATGAAATGTGAATATGAGAATGAAATGATCAATGAAATATGAATATGAGAATGAAATGATCAATGAAATATGAATATAAGAATGAAATATGAATATGAGAATGAAATGATCAATGAAATATGAATATGAGAATGAAATATGAATATGAGAATGAAATGTGAATATGAGAATGAAATGATCAATGAAATATGAATATGAGAATGAAATATGAATATGAGAATGAATATGAATATGAGAAAATGTTCCAGAATATGACTATGAGAATGAAATATGAATATGAGAATGAAATGTTCAATGAAAATATGAATATGAGAATGAAATGTTTAATGAAATATGAATATGAGAATGAAATGTTCAATGAAATATGAATATGAGAATGAAAATGATCAATGAAATATGAATATGAGAATGAAATGTTCAATGAATATGAATATGAGAATGAAATATGAATATGAGAATTGAAATATGAATATGAGAATGAAATATTCAATGAAATATGAATATGAGAATGAAATATGAATATGAGAATGAAATATGAATATGAGAATGAAATGATCAATGAAATATGAATATGAGAATGAAATATGAATATGAGAATGAAATGATCAATGAAATATGAATTGAGAATGAAATATGAATATGAGAATGAAATGTGAATATGAGAATGAAATATGAATATGAGAATGAAATGGAATATGAGAATGAAATGTTCAATGAAATATGAATATGAGAATGAAATGTTCGATGAAATATGAATATGAGAATGAAATGTTCAATGAAATATGGAATATGAGAATGAATGTTTCAATGAAATATGAATATGAGAATGAAATA
This sequence comes from Oxygymnocypris stewartii, assembly GCA_003573665.1. Lineage (NCBI taxonomy): Eukaryota > Metazoa > Chordata > Actinopteri > Cypriniformes > Cyprinidae > Oxygymnocypris > Oxygymnocypris stewartii. The sequence continues at coordinate 2,597 of QVTF01022539.1, forward strand.
TGAATATGAGAATGAAATATGAATATGAGGAATTTAAATATGAATATGATAATAAAATGATCAATGAAATATGAATAATGAGAATGAAAATGATCAATGAAATATGAATATGAGAATGAAATATGAATATGAGAATGAAATATGAATATGAGAATGAGAATGAAATATGAATATGAGAATGAAATATGAATATGAGAATAAAATGATCAATGAAAATATGAGAATGAAATGATCAATGAAATATGAATATGAGAACAAAATGATCAATGAAATATGAATATGAGAATGAAATATGAATATGAGAATAAAATGATCAATGAAATATGAGAACAAAATGATCAATGAAATATGAATATGAGAATGAAATATGAATATGAGAATGAAATGATCAATGAAATATGAATATGAGAATGAAATGTTCAATGAAATATGAATATGAGAATGAAATGTTCAATGAAATATGAATATGAGAATGAAATATGAATATGAGAATGAAATGATCAATGAAATATGAATATGAGAATGAAATGATCAATGAAATATGAATCTGAGAATGAAATGATCAATGAAATATGAATCTGAGAATGAAATATGAATATGAGAATGAAATGATCAATGAAATATGAATATGAGAATGAAATATGAATATGAGAATGAAATATGAATATGAGAATGAAATGTTCAATGAAATATGAATATGAGAATGAAATGTTCAATGAAATATGAATATGAGAATGAAATGTTCAATGAAATATGAATATGAGAATGAAATGTTCAATGAAATATGAATATGAGAATGAAATATGAATATGAGAATGAAATATGAATATGAGAATGAAATGATCAATGAAATATGAATATGAGAATGAAATGATCAATGAAATATGAATCTGAGAATGAAATGATCAATGAAATATGAATCTGAGAATGAAATATGAATATGAGAATGAAATGATCAATGAAATATGAATATGAGAATGAAATATGAATATGAGAATGAAATATGAATATGAGAATGAAATGTTCAATGAAATATGAATATGAGAATGAAATGTTCAATGAAATATGAATATGAGAATGAAATGTTCAATGAAATATGAATATGAGAATGAAATGTTCAATGAAATATGAATATGAGAATGAAATGTTCAATGAAATATGAATATGAGAATGAAATGATCAATGAAATTAGTTTGATAAAAATTGGTTATAATACATTTGAAATAAATAAACATATTGGGATATAATATCCCCCAAAATAATGTCCCAATAATATAAAACTATCAACAGACTTTTGCAATAAATATGTTCCACTAACCCAAATCAATGATAATATTTGCTGTCCCAATCACACAAACAGTTTACAGAAACGTGTACGTCACACATGATGATATAATATCGTTTCCTCTTCAGATGTGTAGTTATGATCTTCAGTATTACAGAAATATATCATGTGTTGGGCTGATCTTTAAATTCAAAACTGTCCCAATCACCCGTAATTCACCCCTATATACATCCCCCCAAAACATGGGACATCTCCAGCCTCACAAACATAACCAATATCTGGAAACATGTGTTTTCATATAAAGCTTGACAGGGTAAAAAATATGAAGCAATTTGTAAGTAACATCCTTAGCTTTATTAGTTATTAATTATTCAGATGACAGTCCACACTTTCTTCATGGCATGTTATCGTATAAGCCGGGATCCTCCAATCAGCTGCAGAGTTCAGCTCCTGATCAATCTCACCTGTCTGTGATCGTCTAATGATCCTCTGATGAGCACGCTCAGGTGTGTTCGATTAGGGGCGGAGCTAAACTCTGCAGGTGTGGGCCAGGTTTGAGGATCCCAGGTACTGATACAATACATGGGAGTAGTGTCGCGAGTTACGTAATAATATTACTTTTTCAAGTAACTAAAGTAACGTGTTACTTTTTAATTTACTAGAAAATATCAGAGTTATTTATTCTCCATGTATTGATGATGCGCCGTGTGAACATGATCTTACTGTAGATCTAATCTAGACTAAATATGAATGTGTATTAATTCATCACACTCACAAAAAACAGATTCAGTATTCATCAAAATGAATTAAAACAGTGAAATACAAACTCAGAATATGACGCAAACCTGCAATAATTAAATATGTTAAATAACACAAATATATCTAATCTCATTTTATTAACCGATGTGTTTGCTGCTGAGCTTTGATGATCAGTTCAACCAAATATAATCAAACATGACTTTAGATAAACTAACATTGTGTTTAATTGCTGAAGAGTGTTGAACTTCTCCTGTGTTCTTCAGTACAGACGTGATTTACTCGTCCTTCAGTCTGAGGTTTATTCATTACACTTTTTGGTGTGAAAGCTTTTATATTTGCTATAAATATAACTTCTTGTATTAAAAACAAACAATCAAGCCCTGCTCATATTTAAAAAGTAACGTGAAAGTAACGTAACGCATTATTTTCCATAAAAAGTAACTAAGTAACGTAGTACGTTACTTTTTTAGGGAGTAACGCAATATTGTAACGCATTACTTTTAAAAGTAACTTTCCCCAACACTACAGAGTTATGGCCCCACAGGGAACGAGGAGGGACGGGAATATTACATTAATTTAGGAAATTAAAGTTTAATAACTGAGAAACTAGAATAATAGTAGGCTCTTATTGACCCAATTTGGGAAAAATAAGGATTTACTTTTAAAAAGAATATCACAATTATTCCAAATAAAATGATCTTATAAATCAGATGCCACGCCAAATGTACTTGTTTATGAAAATGTGATAATTTAATCCTGTCCCCTCAGGTTTCTAATGACCAAGAGCGCGCGTGACGCGTCGATGGGCGTGTCCGCGGAACCAAACGTCACTTCTCCAACCGACGACCGTTCGGCGTCAGTACCGAGAAGAGTCCGCCGCGCAGCACCGTCTCTTCAGCCGCGCGGAAGGATCCAGATGTGTGGCTGTTAATGCAGGCAAGCGTTCCGCGCCTATCTCAGGGAATCACGCGCCATGGCTCGTGTCGGTAACGGAGCGGACGGCGCGGAACCGGAGGAGGTGAGTGTTTCTGGCGGATATCTCCAAACCCCGCGAGCTGCGGACCGGTCGAAGCCGACGAGGATGCGCTATTTAGGGAACTCGTAAGGTCTTGAGACGCTGACACACTACATAGGGCGCTTTTCCTCTCAGACGCGGAAGGGCCGTTTGTATACATCGCTTCATAAACTCATCAATCAGTGATTTAATTACATAGTGGCTCGGTGTCAATAACAGATGTGCGTGTGTGCTCAGGTAACGTCATTAGCACATTTATGCAACGGTGGTGACGCCATAAAGGTCGCGCATTTACTCATAAAACGTGCTGCGTCGGTACCATGGTAACGTACTAATTTTTTATTACACTAAAAACAAACAAAGATTACCGCACGCGCAAAACAAACAGAAAATACAGTACATACAAAAACAACTTTCAATAATAAACAAATTATGGTTTAAAAATTAAAATGGATTTTTTTACAGCTTTCTTATTAACAGACGTTGACATTGTATTTAAATACAACTTTAGTTCTTGTTTGAAGATATTAAAATGAGGTTTACATTTAGTATATTTACATTTATGGACCTAAATCATTCCAATAAATAATAATAACAAGAGGTACAGTATCTAACGTTACTGTAGATAATACAGTATCTACACGACTGCTTCAAAAAATATCATAGTGTTATTATTTATTACCATGATTATCATTAAAACATTTGTTTCCATGGCACATATCATAATTCATATTTCAATCTCATATGGTCAGCGTCATAACTAGTTTGCATGGGATGTTGTTATGATTATGATAATAATAACAGTAAAAGAGCTGGATTATGTAATCAGAATCCAAAAATCAAGCACTCGTAATTAGAGTATATTATATTTTTTAATACTCATACTCTGATTACAGTTGATTTTATGGATTATATTTATTGATTGACCCCTGATTCTTCTTGTTGTCTAATTTTTATCTCTAATAATCATAATGTATTCTACTATATTCACAATATAAAATAGGAAGTTAATATATTTTAATAATTTAATAAAACATTGCATGTTTACAGACCGTGTTGAATGCCGATAAACACTAATTATTTCTATTTTTAGTGGTTAAATAGTTCAATAATTAATTTCTCGTTATGTTTTTATCAATAAGCACGCTGCAGTTCTTCAATTAGGCTAACCTTGGTGTAATGAATGTAATAATGTTGATATCCAAACATTGAATATGTTTTCTTTGTCTGTGCTTTGTTATATCAGAAGGGTGTGTGTGATTATTAGTGTTATCAGAATTATCAGAATACATGACCTGAGATGAGATTATGTTAATAACTGTAGTTTTGATGTAATCCGTCATCAGTGATGGACTACAGTTTCACCGCTCGGTGTGTCAGCGCTGAGTTTCTTGTCTGATATTGTCACCTGACTGAAATGTTTCTGTGGTAACCAGGTGCTTCAGCCTGCCGTCGTCGTGGGTTGGTAACCACTTATCCTGAAACACACACACACACACAGACTTACACACACACACGCACATGCACATGGCACAGACACAGACACACACACACACGACACAGACTTACACACACACAGACTTACACACACACACACACAGACAGACTTACACACTTAGACACAGACACCACACACACACACACACACACACACACACACACACACACCACACACACAGACAAACAGACTTACACACACACACACGCACACATGCACAGACACAGACACACACACACACACACACACACACACACACACAGACAGACTTACACACACACAGACACACACACACACACACACACACACAGACAGACTTACACACACACAGACACAGACACACACACACACACACACACTCACACACACACACTCTCTCTCTCTTTCTCTCTCACACACACACAGACTCTCACACACATACACACACACACACACACACACACACACACACACACACACACACAGACTCACACTCACACACAGACTCACATACTCAGACTCACACTCACACACACACTCTCTCTTTCTCTCTCTCTCTCTCTCTCTCACACACACACACACATACACACACACACACTCACACACAGACTCACATACTCAGACTCACACTCACACACACACTCTCTCTCTCTCTCTCTCACACACACACACACATACACACACACACACTCACACACACACGCACACACTCGTAACGTCGCTGTGTGTTTGAGATCAAGGTTCAAGGTTTGTTTATTCGTCACATACTAAATTATACAGGGTATAATCAGAAGTGAAATGTAAATCAAATCAGGTCCGCTTAGTGGACAGTGCAAAAGAATAAAAAAATAATATATAAAAGTAACACAACACAAGAGCCAGAGGTGGAAAGTAACGAATTACATTTACTCGCGTTACTGTAATTGAGTAGCTTTTTTGTGTACTTGTACTTTTTTAAGTAATATTTTTAATCTGTAATTTTACTTTACTTAAGTATATTTTGTGCGAAGTATTGTACTTCGCTACATTTTAAAACTCATTCGTTACTGAGTAAAAAAAAATCGCTCCGTGGAAACAACTGCAGCAAATAATGGGCAGAAGAAGAAACTGGCGCTAAAATCACAAGAAAGATGCAGACGGACAAGACAGGCGTTAATGCTGCAGACCCAGCTGCAAACCAAACCCCGTCGTACTCTGCTGAAGTTGGACTCGGAGGAAATGAAGTGAACCCCTGGCCATATATTCATGCTCTATTATGCAGTGTTAGTTGTGTTTGCCTCGGGAGACCGAACTAGCAGCTTATAAATATATCGACATCACCCTTCGCAAGCATGTGGAGATAAGGTAAATACTTGCATCGTTGCATTGGTGGTTAAAATGAAACTTTGACGGTTTAGCAAAAGGTTTTGCACAAATGAGCCAAAAAGACAGTGCTGCAGGGTGTGCAATATCGTCTGCGAAAATATAGTAATTGTTGTTTTAACGATGTGCGATTTGACATTATCAGTATTTTGCCAAAAATCAAACAAATCACTCTAAACCAGCGGTTCTCAATTCCAGTCCTCGCGCCCCACCGCTCTACATATTTTTCATGTCTCTCTTAGTTAACACACCTGATTCAGATAATCAGCTCGTTAGAAGTGCGCTCCATGAATGAACTGTTCCGATTGACATGCTCCCTACACAGTGTCCATTGCTCCCTACTCCCTGAGCAGGGGAAAGCCGCTGAAGTTTACTTCACTTCAGAACATTCATTCATGGATTTGCGTTGCGCAACATCTTTACGCACGGACGAGTGTGACATCATATACGTCTGTAAATATATACAATTTAAATTCACGTCTCGCACACTTCAATGCACTATGAATGGAATACGTTCGCTTCGAACTGGAATCATGGAGGAATATCGTGTGATGTGCACTTCGCAGGGCACGTGCGTTCGAATAGAACAAACGTCTGAAGTGATAAGAGTAACATACGAAATGTGCAGAGCGGTGGGGCGCGAGGACTGGAATTGAGAACCGCTGCTCTAAACAGTGTGCCGTGAAATCTAGTAACGTTAGATTAGACTAATCCGCGTGCATCTGGAGTGCTTTCTTTCACTGCGTGATTCAGTCTGTTAAAATGCGTTTAGAATGATCACAAAATTGAAGATATAGAAGCAGAAAATGTATATATTTATATAATTTAATATAGTAAGTCAACATCACATGAAGAATGCCGTTTTTCTAAAAAAATCACCATGATTACATAGGCCTGTAGTTTTGCTTTTTACACAGTTAAAAAAACAAGTTAATTAAGAGACTTACGTTTTAGACACATTGCCTGTTTTTGCTCTATTTCGACAATAAAAATAATTCCATACACAGTTTTGCGTCTCTGACTGAGCAATGACGTGTTTCATTCCTTGAATTAACCGTTTAAATGATTCTGTTCAATCACAATGACTCTCTTATGAGTGACTTGCTGACACCTACTGGTGGTTCTAATTTAACATTTAAAGTATCTTTTGATTTATTTATTTTTAATTTCAAATGACTATTTAACATTTGTGACCCTGGCATGGAGCACAAAACCAGTCTTAAGTCGCTGGGGTATATTTGTAGCAATAGCCAACAATATATTGTATGGGTTAAAATTATACATTTTTCTTTTATGCCAAAAATCATTAGCATATTAAGTAAAGATCATGTTCCATTAATGTATTTAGTAAATTTCCTACTGTAAATATATCAAAACTAAGAGCTTAATTTGAACAACTTTAAAGGAGATTTTCTCAATATTTGGATTTTTTGCACCCTCAGATTCCATATTTAAAAATATTGTCCGATCATAAACAATACATCAATGGAAATATGATTTATTCAGCTTTCAGATGATGTATAAATCGCAATTTAGGAAATTGGTTTCCTGGTTCAGGGTCACATTTTATGTCTTATTTATCAAAGCATTATTTCTGCATTTGTAACTGCAGGCTAAATGCATTCATGTCAGTGTGTAATACATCTATGCCACTTCAGATGAAGCTTCTGCGTTTCCTCTGCATTGCAAAGATGCATTTTGTTGATACTGATTTAATTTGCCTGGTAACAGCCCAAATGTCTTATTATTCTAATTAACCGATTAATTTAATTAAAAACACCTAGTTTGAGATTTATAGGCCCATATCCCAGGTGTGTCAAACTCAGTTCCTGGAGGGCCACAGCACTAAAGAGTTTAGTTCCAACCCTGCTCCAACACACACACCGTGTAGTTTTCAACTAAGCCTAAATGATTAGTTTAGCTGTATCAGATGTGTTTAATTAGGGTAATATCTACACTGTGTAGGGCTGTGGCCCTCCAGGTACTGAGTTTGACACCTTTGGTCTCCCATTTTTCCCTCCCTCCCATTGTTAAAATGTAACTAAATACTTTTTACTCTGAGTAAATTTTAAATGAGCTACTTTTTACTTTTACTTGAGTAGATTTTTAGACTGGTACTTTTACTTGTACTTAAGTAAAATTTCAGTAATGTAATGGTACTTTTACTTGAGTACAATATTTTTGTACTCTTTCCACCTCTGACAAGAGCATATATATGGTAAAAAAAGAGAAATAAGAGTAAAATGTGCAATGAAATAAAAAGTGCAAAACAATAGGATGTGCAAAAAAAACAGTGTACTGGGACTTAATAAATAGTAATATGAATAGGAGGGATGTGCAAACGGGTTGTTCAGGGTATTGTACATAAAGCAGCAATATTTGAGAATATGAGAATATTTACAGTTAATAATGAGTCTTGTAAGTTTATGAGACTGGGTTTGTGTTAAGGAGCCTGATGGCCTGAGGGAAGAAGCTCCTCCTCAGTCTCTCAGTTTTTGCCATCATGCTCCTGAAGCGCCTGCCAGATGGCAGTAAACAGAAATGACGGTTATCAGGGTGATTCGAGTCCTTGATGATTTTACCAGCTCTGCTTTTGCAGCGTTTGAGGTAGATGTCCTGCAGAGAGGAGAGAGCAGACCCTGTGTGTGTGTGTGTGTGTTTTGAGGTAGATGTCCTGCAGAGAGGGGAGAGCAGACCCTGAGATGCGCTCAGCTAAGCGCACGACTCTCTGTAGAGCTTTGCAGTCCTGGTTTGAGGAATTACCATACCACACTGAGATGCACTGAGTCAGAACACTTCTGGTGAAAGGCTTTTAAAGCCCTAAGTGTCCCTGTGGCTCAGTGGTAGAGCATTGCATTAGCAGCACAAAAGGTCATGGGTTCAATTCCCAGGGAACACACATACTGACAAAACATGTATAACCTGAATGCACTGTAAGTCGCTTTGGATAATAGCGTCTGCTAAATGCAAATGAAAATGTAAAGCGTACAGTGTGTGTGTGTGTGTGTGTGTGTGTGTGTGTGTGTGTGTGTGTGTGTCTCTGTCTCTCAGTGCTGAATGATGTTTATTTATTGATAAACACCTGAGGCACTGAGTGTGTGTGTGTGTGTGTGTGTGTGCGCACGCAGCAGATCCAGTTACTTTCAGTTGCTACTGACCTTGTGTTTTCCACTGCAAATTGCCTGTTGTTGATCGGACACAGATATTACTCTCTCTCTCGCTCTCTCTCTCTGTCTCTCGCTCTGTCTCTCTGTCTCTCGCTCTCTCTCTCTCTGTGTGTGTGTGTGTGTGTGTGTATATATTAGTGGTGGGCCGTTATCGGCGTTAACGTGCTGCGTTAACGCGAGACTCTTATCGGGCGATAAAAAAAATATCGCCGTTAATCTATTCTCAAAGTTGGGTTGGGAGCTGGGTCTATACTACGCAAGCTATGATGACTTTCACCCTGATATTTTAGCGCGGATGTATACCTAGCCGAATTGCACTGTAGGGGGCGAGAACGAGTCTTCGAACTAGAGGCTCGCAGTCCGTGATGGACAGATTGTTAACGGCTGGTCTATGTGGTAATACACTCGGGCAGGACATCCAAACGCTCATCTATCATTCATCAACCTCAAATATGGCTTTTCATCTGAAAGATGTATGTAGTAGCAACTTTACATGGCCGCTCAATATGATGTTAACCTAGAGAAACGTGCGCTATTGAAGTGTTTGTGTGGAAGCGCGTTTGCTGCAGGACAGGCTCCGGTGCGCTCACTTGCTCTTAACATCTCCGTCATTCTTGGTCATACAGATAAAAGTAGCCTAATACATCTTTCGAATCTGTAAAGACTCTACGTTTATTTGTGTACACTCAGAATAACAACGAAACGTTGCGCTTTTAAGCAAACAGGATGCGCTTTAGGTCTCATGTGAACTTGAGAATTCACTCCCGTGTCACCCTCTGCTTCGAACCTGTGTGTATGCCTAACGTTACTGTGAAATTACCACATCAGACGTGACGTGCTAACATGGATGCAGCTATGAAGCCGCCGGGTTTGCTTCAGGGAACATTTATTTTTAAGAAGCTTCCCAATGGAAACTGTAAACAGTTCATCACGACCTCTTATGTAGGCCTACAGTTCAAAATTCATGTTTAACTGAATAAACAGTTAGTAAACACAAGTACATCTTATTGAACATAGTTTATTTTCATCACCAATTACATCATAGTAGAACAGCTTCCTCAAGCAGTTTGTGATGCATTTTGGAAACAGGAGATGAGCCCCTGGTCTAATGCGCCACCTGGCTTGAGAAACCCGTTCTCAAAGACTTACTTTTAGTCATTATTTGGGTAGCACACATATTCTGAATGCCTTCGGCAGAATTCAAATGAGCCATTTTAATCTAGATTAATCTAGATTCATTCCAAAATTAATCTAGATTAAAAAAATTAATCTATGCCCACCCCTAATATATATATATATATCGCCAGCGATAATCGTAATTGTTGTTTTAACGATGTGCAATTTGACATTATAGAGTATTTTGCAAAAACAAAGCATGCACACATTACGTGATGATGAAGCGGGTTAAACAGTGTGCGTACGCATTTACACTGCATTCTTTCACTGCATGATTCAGTCTATTAAAATGCATCACAACATTCAAGATATGGGGAAGAAAATCTCTATATTTATATAATTTCATATAGTTAAAATCACACGAAGAGTGCCGTTTTTTCTTCAAAAATAAGCATTGTGATTTTCATCAACAGTTCAATAAACAAGTTAATATTAAGAGACTTATGTTTTAGACAGCATATTGTCTGTTTTTGCTCTATTTCGCCACAGCACTGTTTTGTGTCTCAGTGATTCGTTCCTGAATGAATCAATCGTTTAAATGATTCGGTTCAGTCGCAGTGACTCACTTATTAACAGTGACTTTCTGCCACCTGCTGGCGGTTTTAATTTCACATTTACATCATTTAGCAGACGCTTTTATCCAAAGCGACTTACAATTGGGGAGTACATAAAGCGATTAATCTTGAAGAGGCAAACATACAGAGCAAGTGCCAATAACACCAAGTCTCAGGCATTGTTCAAATAAGTACAAGCTAGCAAGAGAAGGAGAGAAAGATGAAGAGAAAGTTTATGATGAAGTCAATAGTGTTGAAAGAGATGAGTTTTCAGTTGTTGGGGGGGGGGGGGGGGTATATGGGACATGTCTTTACCTTATAATTAGTCCTCAAGTTTTGACACGTATCTTTCTTGTTGAACTCGTTTACTCACGACTCAAGAGTCCATGAAGTCCTTTAGTTTCTCTGTTTATTTAACATGGAACGTTTTAACACTTCTTACAGTCTTCTCACATAAATCATCTTACGTTACATTCCGAAAGCACATAGCAGTCGTGCCGCTAAAATACTAAACACCTTCACATGCAACTTCTGCAAAGAAAGAAATCATGCACTGATGTGAACTGAGCACACTGAATATGAAGAATATCACAAACTGACGCTGTCCACGGTAGTCAGATATCAGCACAATAACACACTCGGCAAAATATCCTCTAATTATCGTTATCGAAAAATATCGAGATATCTATTTTTTTATAGCGCACCCCTAATGTGAGTGTGTATCGTGTGTTCATGTGCATGTGCGTGTGTGTGTATGTGCGTTCGTGTGTGTGTGAGTGCGTGTTTGAGTGCGTGCGTGTGTTTGTGTGTGCGTGCGTTTTTGAGTGCGTGCGTGTGTGTGTGTGTGTGAGTGCGTGTTTGAGTGTGTGCGTGTGTTTGAGTGCGTGCGTGTGTGTGTGTGTGTGTGTGTGAGTGCGTGTTTGAGTGCGTGCGTGTGTTTGTGTGTGCGTGAGAGAGAGTGTGTGTGTGTGTGTGTGTGTGTGTGTTTGAGTGCGTGCGTGTTTGTGAGTGTGTGTGTGTGTGTGTGTGTGTGAGTGCGTGTTGAGTGCGTGCGTGTGTTGTGTGTGAGTGCGTGTTTGAGTGCGTGTGTGTGTGTGTGTGAGTGCGTGTTTGAGCGTGCGTGTTTTGTGTGTGAGTGTTTTGAGTGCGTGTTTGTGTGTGTGTGTGTGTGTGTGTGTGAGTGCGTGTTTGAGTGCGTGCGTGTGTTTGTGTGTGAGTGCGTGTTTGAGTGCGTGTGTTTGTGTGTGTGTGTGTTTGAGCCGGTGATCTGTAACCTAACGTGTGTAATCCACTTATGCTATTACGACATTACACTACACACACACACACACACACACACACACACTGATTTGTGTTCATTTGTCGGTTGAGCTGTTAAATGTGACTGAGAGCATTTCTGCGTTTCATAAAACAGACGGACTCAGACCTCGTGATGGCAGTCAGCAGTTTTTGAGACGCTTATGATGATATTCTAGTAGATGTTTTCAGCCTCTGATTGTTTTTAATGCTCATAAAGTGTGTAACACTCTTATATTTGTACCATCTGTGACGTCACATTCGATTCTGATTCACATGCTTTTGATTTGGTTCAATATGAATTTGTTTTAAT